>JAPMOQ010042728.1:21346-96692 GCA_026543055.1 Argiope trifasciata
ATTCTCGTGAAAATGAATTTTTTTGATTAATTATTTTTAGATTTATAAGGGAAAAAATTTCTCCTATATAACATATTTAGTAGAATATAAATTTAGGAATAAATATTGTCAGTGGAGAAGCGTGTAAATCGCTAGAAATTATTATTATTATTGCTATTATTAATATTATGATTCTATCATATGTATATACATATTTATATTAATTGTAATTACTTAATAAAAAGTAACGGAAATAAAAGTTTTCTTTGTTGAAAAAAGAAGGAATTGACTTAATTAAAAAATAAATATTGCTTCCTTTCTTCAGTAAACATTCTAGTTTTTAGTGCTTGTAAAAGCGATACTTATCCATTAATAAATCACTGAAATAATCACAAATGTTCTGAAGAATCAAATATCTAACACAAATCCTAATTTTTTTCATCGTCACATATCTTTAATCAATGTTAAAATGGATTATTATGCATTATCCCACATAAAACGAAGATTCTTATACTTGAAAATCTAGATATCTTATACATTAATAAAGAAATAATTTTTTAAATATAATAGTTAAACTAATTGAAAATCATAATTTTAATACCCTTTTTCATAAATTAAACCGAGTAGAACGAATTAAATTCTCGGCGAAGAAGTAGATTGAACATGGAAAAATCTATTACCCTTTCAGCATTTCTTGAATACAAATGCATCAAATAATACAAAAGAATCTTTTATTTGTAAGATTAAATGAAATATTAAAGAGTTCAAAACGTGTGAAACATTAACTATTTAAAACTACAATAGTTTCGAATTGAATAGTTTTACTCAGTGATAGATTTTAATAACTTACGTTGTGAAATCCGAATTCATTTCATTCTTGGGAATGAAAATATATTTCTATGTGGGCGATAAGAATATATTTAATTTGTATTCTATAACATTCCATTTCAAAGGGAATGAAATGAAAATTTCTCAAGTTTCACGAAAGTATTCATATTTCATTACTTTCTTAAAATATCGGAAATTGAGTCTTAGAGTAATGATGGTAAACTTTGCTATGTAGGTGTGAAATATATGAATTTTATTTCTTAAGTACGTGGGTGCGAGAACTAAATGTTGGTTCTTATTTAACTTTAAAAACACACCGACGAAATGTTATTTCATTCAAAAATTCTTTTTTAATATCCTTTGGGGCTTGTCGCAGTTAGTTTAATATCAGATGATAAAAGAAACTTGTAATGAGGTTTCATTGTGGTTTCTTTAAAAAAATGTACGAGAAATAAACGTTGAATGAGGGATTTTTTTTTTTTGCTTACATTTAAAACCCTTTTGCTTCTGTAAGATAATGCTTACGTAATGAAAAATAAACTAATAAGGTGGTTGAATCAATAAAAATTCAGCTGCTTGCGTCAGCAGGTGGTTTCAATTTATTCAGCGCTCTTGGAAATATATTACTTTGAACTCAAAATTTTTTTTTAATCGAAGTTTTTCTTTTCAGTTTTGTAATTAAAATTTCGTTGTGTTAGTTTAAATCCGTGCATATCGAAATTGATTAAACTGGTGTTCGATAAGGCATGTTTTTTATTTTCAAATTCCTTCTGGAAATTTTCAGAATTGATTGCTATTAAAATGCAAATTTAAAAGGGTTGATTTAAGATTCCTGAAGAGTTAACGCCTTCCCACACTTCCGTTTCTAAAACTCTGGCAGTTTTTTCCGATTTGTTAGAGCGGTAGGTGGATTTTATTAAAAAAACGAATAAATGAAATAAAATATAATGAAATCTGTTACCCCAAATGTCAAATTATTATGTGAAGATATTGTTATTTTTAAATCGTATGTTATCAGTTCGACAGGAAAACATTTTTCGCATGACACATGTTTCGCAATAACCGACATTTAGAAAAGCATTGGTTTTTGACCATCTCAACATCAATCCAGGTTTTAAAAATTTTCTTGAGGTCGGATTTTTTTCGTGAAAAACCAGTTAAAACTGGTTTGAAATAATCACGTGACTCTCAGATTCCTCATGTATCGATATTAAGGAAATGATTTTTTTTTCCAGAGCAAAATTGATACAGCACCAAAACATTTTTATAATCTAAAACTTTATATATGTATGGTAAATTCTTACGACATTGTTCTTTATTGGCTAGACAGAAGAATCTGTACAAGACGGATATTCACGCCAAGTTGTAAGGTTTTTTTGGCGAAAAGTATCAAAATGTGACAAGCTTCTTTATCATTTTCTAAGGACCTTAAAAGCCAAAAATTGATGTCACAAAAGTGATAAATCGCCAATTTTTTTGTCAGTGTATTTTGAGGCTTTGAAAATCCCAAATCAAAATAACATTATGTTCTAATAACTGGAAAAGGATATACAAATGACAAGATACGGATACATATATTAAAAATGGTTTAAACTAGAATGAAAAATGTTTCATTTTAATTTGCGCATGTATAGATACATTCTTTCTTTCTTTAAAATTCAAGAGTAAATAATCATGTACCAAGAATTTAGAACTATCATATATTCTTTAAAAATTATGAATAAAGAAATTTACATATCTTGTGAAATATGCTTATCATATATGAAAAAGTATATACAGTACACTGACGAATCTGGTTCTCAACTGGCCCAGTTTTCTTCGTAAAACTGGGCCGGATAGGAGAGATTGATTAAAATAGAAAGTTAGTAAAAATAATTTAAAAGTATTGAATTTATAAAAATGTTAACGATTATATCTAGAAACATTCTTCACCTCTAATTGTTATGAACTGAAAAATTTGATTGTAAAAAGAAAAATTTGTCATTACAAAGATATATTTAGGTTTCTACCATACGAAAACTAAGCAAACCCGATTTTAACAAAATTAAATTCACTGAAAATATTTTTGCATTTTCTTTCGTTTAAATTTTGTTGTCTATCCATTCACTAACTATTTTTCTAACAGTTATTTCATTAAGCAATATATATTCCATAAAAAAAGTTCACAATTATATCTAAAAACATTATTCTCCGCTAATTTTTATGAACTCAAAAATTTGGTTGTAAAAGATAAATATTTGTCATTGCTGAGTTATATTCAGGTAGCTAGCTATGAAAAAAAATTCAGCAAATAGGAATTTAATAAAAATAGCATTTTTTTCTGTCTTAATATTCATATATAAACAGTCACTAACTATTTGTCAAACAACTATTCCATTAAACTATATAGAATTCATAAAAAAGTTAACAATAAAATCAATAAACATTATTCTTAGCAAACGTCTACATACTCTTTCTTAAATTTTAGACACTTGTTACTTTTTTCATACTAAAAATTATGCCTAGGAAAGTTATCAACCTAGCATGTAATAAAGATAAGAGTTCGTTAGTTTTATCTAAACTTTGCAAACAAGTAAAAAAAAGTAACACACAATAATCTTTTGGAAGATTTGAGAAATTTGAAGCTCATTTCTTCTCTTCATCAGTTTAATGGACGTTTTCATAGAATATCTCCAAAGAATTCTCTCATAAAAATGTTTATGCATCGAATTAAAGATCAGTAATTTCGAGCTTTTTATGGCCGGTTCTTCCAAAATTAGAAAGCTTATCTTAAAAGATTTAACAGCTTAATGGTTATGATGTGTACAAAATGTAATCAGGTGTATTCTAAATATCTTTAATAAGTAAAAAAATTCTACTTACGGACGCCGTTTTTCAGTCGTTAAACTCTTTGACTGGATTATTACCACGCGTTCTAAACATAACAAAGATGTTTAATCATAACATATCGCATGATAATCGTTTGCGTAGTAATTATGTGAAAAAATAACAGCAAACGATAATTAAATTTTAGTTCTTTCAAGTTTAGAAAAGATTATGATCTTGTTTTAAGGCAAAAATAATATGTCTTTCGTTCCAGATGTTAAATAATGAATTAATTTTAATCGTTTGCTATCTATGTTTTTAATTAATATCACAAAGAATTGGCAACGATAAAAATAAGTTCTTTTACTCAACTTTTCCATGATGATAAAAATAACACACGCGTATGTTCTATTATTTAAGAGAATTGTTGGATCTTTGAACTTTGATTGATGCAAGTGATATAAACACAGAAAGGAATTAAAAATTTCGTAACATTTGATTTATATAACTTTAAAATTTTTATTAATAGTCAGAGCGTCAAATGACTAAACTATTATATGAAATGTTTTCTTACTTATAGATATTTTGATCTACTTTTTAGGAACCAAATCTATGATGACCAATTTCATCTTCGATGCAATGGACTTTTTCAGAGACGATTTGCATGTTTTTCCAAAACAAATTTTACGCGAAGAAACTTCTGTAAAAAACATATTTAGTATTAACTATAATAATTGTATGCACAAATGATATCTGATAGTTAAAAAATAATGTTTATTTAAACAAAATTGAACTTCTTGAACTAATAAGAGATTCTGATTTGATAGCTGAGGTCGAAGGTTTTTAATACATGGAAACGAACTATTAAACAAAGCCTCAAATTGCAACTATATTGATGCCATAAACTGTGTGTAAAATTCCGGTTATTTATAAATACTACCTCCACGTTAAAAAATACACTTTCATGTGTTCTTCACTTCTTGTAATTTGTTACGAATCGTACGTTTGCATTCTCAGCTACTTTTTTTTCTTTACTTAGTATACAGAAAGTATATGTAGTATAAGGAAAAATGTAGCATTTATCAAAAACTTCGAACTCAAGATTCTGACGAATGTCCATGTTTTAGAGCTTACTGAGTACACATTTTTGATAAATATCCTACTGCTTGTGACAAAGATAACTCAAAAATGCTTTGAGCAACACTGCTAAAATTTGATGTATGATCTTTATACCAAATTTGTAGATATCGATCAAATTTTGAGTGAATTCTGTTCAGCAGAAGTCCGTTTATAATCGAATATTTGTTCGAATATAAGTTAACAAGGCATTTACAAGTAATAGTTCCATGGATAAAATTCAACACACAAAGTGAACATCTATTGTGTAGACACTTGTCAAATTTTGAACCAAATCTAGCAGAGGGTGGACCATTTATTGATGTATATTTTCAGAAACTTGTAAGCACAATAGCTCCAAAACTGAATTACATAAATATATCAAATATAATATAAGATTCTGCGACTACAAGTGCATTTTTGTTTTAAATTTTTAGCTCAATCGATTGAGAAAAACATGTCTAAAAAGGAATTCAATTTTTAGAAATTATTAACGCTAAACATCTCGCAGAAGATAACATGATGGATTTAATAAAATTTTTAAATTTCAGTCAAAAGTTAGTGTTCTGTGACTATAGTATGCCTATGTCACATTAAAAGTGACATGGCAAGCTGATCAGAGTGAATGAGAAGAAGTTTTGGAGATTTAACTCCCACAGTTTTTGTCATATTACAGTCATGTTCCTTGATAAAAGTTTTAGGTTTACATCCTGTTGTTATTACTTACATCAGTCATTGACAAGCCCGTTGAGGAAATTAACGTTTTAAGCCGAGTTTGTGCAGTAGCTTCTAAGGGTTAAGGTCTATGAGCACCCGATGACAGAAGTCAGACTTCTGGTTTATAAGAAGATGACATTTATACACTCGCTCGCACAGCCCCTTTTTATAGACGGGCTTTATCACTTCCCTCACAAATAGGTGAAGGGCAGCCATACCCGAACCAGGACTAGAGCCCGGGATGCCCAGATTACGGGAAAGATGTGTTGCCCATAGCCAGGACGCTGGTAAATTAACATCATTATGAATATATCTGCAGAGCGATTATATGTGGATATATCTGCAGAGTGATTATAATTCCTTATCTCAGCTCTACAGGTCTGCTAAAAGAAAACAAAACGAAGAACAACTTTGTTATTCATCCAAACAGTAAAAATTAACAGTTGAAAATTTAAATTCAACATATTTATAAGTGTACAGTGTGAACTTTCTTCATGGATGCGAAGTGGAACAATAACTTATATCACAAATTCTTCTGCATGTTTGATGTGAAAACTTAGAAAGGATTCTGATATCCATATAAGACATTTTTTGAGGTTACATCAAATGGCGCCTTAGGGGTAGCGTATCTTCCCCATATTCCGGGCGTCACGAGTTCGAGTCCTGGTTCGATCATTGTTGTTCATCTGCGATCTATCTGTGAGTTGTTTGAATGCGCCCTCCTTTAAAAGAGGGTGTGCAAGCAAATGTAAAGCATGAAGTACCTAAGCCGTACTCTTGGCGCAAGTTAGCACTGCTGAACAAACAAGAGACGTTCATTTCGGTTTAAATCGCTGATAGCTTTCAGTCAGTGGGCTTGTGAAAGTGCCGTCAACAAAAACAACAACAAATAGCAGGCGTTTCTTTCCCTCCACTTCCAAATGACGTTGATAAACTTAAAATATGCTTTCCTGCAGGCTTTCAAAGCGTCACATCAGATATTCTGAAATAGATGTGTTATGGTATCTCCTTGCTATCGTCCGTGTTTTCTGTCGTGATTATAATGAACACTTATAAATGAGTTAAATTTAAATTTCCAGGCGTTATTTGTAGTTTTATATAAACAATAAAGTTATACTTTACTTTGATTTCTCTAAACAGACTTGCAAAGCTGGGATATTCATTTATAATTACCCTGTTTATATTCAAGTCCTTGTAGCTATCCCCTAAAATTTGCCACTAGCGACTCGAAAGTTTCAGAACTCGTGTGTTGAATAACTTCTTAGTTCATTAAGATTGTCTGGTTTTGATGTCATGCATGGAATATTTTAGTAAGAGCTTCGTAATTCTGTCTTGTAATCAGTTGATGAGAATGTCAATTGAATAGACATTCTTCATTACATATTTTAAAATGACACTAGCAGGGAGATGATAGATCACCAATTGATTATAAAAGCACCAGAGCTGGCATCTGAAATAAATATCTATTACATCTTAATTGCTGATGCCTCTGATTTTGCATAACATGCGTTTTTAATTTCAATCTTTGTTATAGTATTTATATGAAATTACGTAATCTATATAAATAAAAATAAATGTTTGTCTGTATGTCTCTTATGCGGTGCCGTACTGCTCATCTGACTGCTATGAAACTTTGAATACTTATTACTTGCACTTATTTGTTTCTGCTGAAGATGGAAAAAAATATTGCTAACCCTAAAGTCTTGAATAATAAAGATAAAAAAAATAGAATTAACTTTATTTACGCTTTTATATATCACCCAATTTCAATGAATGTATTCATTACTGATACGATAATAAATATTATTATTTCTATCATTTCTAATTAAACAAGACATTTATTTTAAAATCTAAACGATATTTCTAAAATTATTTCTTCTGCGGCAGCAACGCGCCGGGCACCAGCTAACGTGCAATAAATATTATCTCTGCATAAAATATTCAATTTTAGTAGTATGTACTTGCAACACTAACAAGTATTTATTCAGATAAAAAGCATGATTAATTCTTAATTTCAAAGCTTCATTTAAAAACAGATTTCAGTTTACATGTCTTATTCCTTATGATGTTTATTTTCCTTCTAATTTCATAGTGATATTTAGAATTATTTCCACCACCTCTGAGAAAATGATCGATATGATTCTGGTTTGTTGCTGTTATTTTATTTCCCCATTTGCTAAACTTGGTGTAAATAGAGGAAAATATAATATTTCATAAGCATATATTGGGCGATTTTAATACACAACAGACATAGAAATTAATAAATTTGTTGGGAACCATGAAAAAAATGGGAAGAGACGTTAAAATGGATTAATATGATATAAACTATTTAACCCTTTATTTACCGAATTATTTTCCCGTCAATTTTGCAAATTTATTTTTGAATCATTAATCAAGTTTTGTCACAAAATAAACCAAGGAAAAATAAAAAAGAACATTTTTAATCAATTAAAATAATTTGATTAATTAAATTATTTATAACAGATTTTTAATGTTATTTTTGTTTGATATTTACTACTTTCTCCTGGAAATGATTTCTTCGTTCTCTTTAAAATACCGTTGGAAGAAATGGTTATATTGTGAAGATATCAGCAGTATTTAAACGGCACTTTAAAGCACCGTCAGTAAATAAAGTGTTAACAGCGTTTTTGGGCTTCAATGCGTAGGTTGTGACGACTAGAATTTCCATGAAAAAATATTAAACATTTCTCCAAGAATTTCGAAATAATTTAAAAATTAACCTTCCGGGTCAGTAATATTTAAAAATTTCTATTTAGATGTGATGTTTGTCAATAAGTTAAAATACATTTTCAAACGAAATGGGAACGAAAGGAATGATACTATATGTTACAAGATAATAATATGATATATTAAAAATCTGTAGTTGTAAAAATAAACACTATAAACAGCGGAAAATGAAGGATGCTACAGGAAGTGGATTGATTGAAAATAGTGGGATAAGAATTTGGTGGGTTAAAGCAAAGGTGATTTGAAATTTATTGAATATACACTTCATAATAGAGATCAAAATGATTAACACAAATTTGAAAACGTAACTACGAAAAATTAACAAATATTATTTGCTTTAATAAATTTAATCTACCACTTATAAATGACTTTTACTCATCAAAGGAGATCTAGGAAGGATGCGAAGGAATATTTGAATATCTGAACATAAATGTAAATAATTGAAAAATAATTCGTAATATTTCGAAAACATGCCATATTTATCAGAAAACAATAAACGAAGTTAAATTGTTTTAAGAATTTAAAGCAAAAAAGAAACTTCTCTTTCTTTCTTCTGTACTTTGGAGAAATGACTGATTTGTACTTTGGTATTTGTACTTTGGAGAAATGACTGATCTGTTCTTTGGAGAAATCAGTAGACTCACTTATGCGTGCACACAATGAAAACTTCTGAAGAGGTCAGTATTGACAGTATATGGCAAATTCTGACGATATGTGACAAAAGCTGTCAGTATATGACAAATTTTAAAGGCAGTAAAAATTTATAAAAATGTAAACCTCGACTTTATAATAATAAATTAAGCAAATGACTGTCCATATAACAGCATTTTATAATTAAAAAAATCCAAATTCTATACACGAATATGTTGTTGATTTAATTAAACACATTTTTTTTCTATTTAAGGAGGGATAATATTCTATTTCTATCTTAAATACTTTTGTTTTTCAATTTTTTAACAAAATTTTCTTATTAAGTCATTGAAAAAGTCAACTTTCCTGATTTTTTCTGAAAAGGTCAAACTCTTTTTTAGATTTGAAATATTCCTTATATAGTATTAAATATAGTATTTGAAATATTCATAAAAAGAATCGCTTCGAGATCTTTTCATAGACTCCTTGAATAAATAGTTCCTTTTCGTGTTTAATTTTAAAGTCAAACGTAAAGATTCTCAACTTTTGTCTGAGCATTTTAATTCCTATTCTTTTAAAGAAAATTTTGGATAAAAATTTAAAAGAAATTTGGAATTTCAGAGAATTTTTTTAAACAGTTTTTTTTATTGTTTTATAACAAAACATAACAAAAATTATTTGCTCACTTTCTACATATTTAAAACTGCAATTTTAGATTTCAAGCTTTATACAATTAAAGAAAATCAATGCTTTCCCTATTCCCCATTACTTCAAAAGGCACGATAGTATTAAAAATTGCTTGTTTATTTTTTCTGATTGAAATGCACAGTATTTTACCATAAAATTATTAATTATCATAAATATTAATAATTATGTTATATAGGAAATAAATTTTAAATTAAACCAGCTTGAATGATCTTCCAAACACTCCCTCACATACACTTTAAGAAACTTGTCATGCCAGAGAACGCATTGCATCAAATTGGATTACAATAATTTCAAAATATGAACTCTTTGCTTAAAAGCGGCATTTTTGCTGAATCTATCGTGCTATCCTTGAGGAGTTATTTGGCGATTAATCCCCGGTAAGCGTTAATAGCATCAAAAAATCAAATATATATTTCAGACATATTTTTGTCAACTGATTGAAACAAAACTGCACATTTAGTCACAAAATCTTAAGCCAAGTTTTATACATTTAAGTCGTTGTATTTTTGAACAATCGTGTCAAGATATCTCTAAAAGTACAGTTCAATAAACAATAAAGTAGTTACCGGTTTTGCCTCAAATTTTGAAAATTGTCTACACAAAGATGTTAAATCTGTTTACAGAATATCTTATCGAACTAGCTCTCTCCGTTTTTTAGTTATTATGTTAACTTATATTCGAACATCCGCTCAGAAGAACTGTATCATAGCAGATTTTACACAATTTTGATAGAAATCTGAATATTTGATGTAAAGACCACATATAAAATTTCAACCATCAAGATCGAAGATTTTTTTAGTTATTTTTGCTACAGACTAACATTTTCCAAAAATGCATTTGTCGAATGCAAGGAGGTGTAAAATGAGGAGATTTGTCATAATTTCGAGTTCAGATTTTTTTGACATTTATTATACTTATAATAATAAATACGTGAAAGTAAAAATCCAGTACATTTTCGAAGTTATCTTTTTCAGTTTTTACGCGCGGCCTTGATTATATTAAAACCAGAGTAGAAGCTTTTTTTTTTAACAGAAAAGTCTAATCTCTTTCATATGAAAATTATTAAAGACAAATTATATATATATATATATATATAATTATGAATATGAATATTTTATTTTGGTTTAAATTTGAAAATGAATGCATGTTACTAAAAGAACATTTTGGTATTTTTTCAATAAAAAATTATATTGTCTTATTGAAATACAATCCTGTAAGATAATATGATTCTATCTCTCTATTCATATTACCTTTGTAGCAGACAAATATTGTACAATAATGTATGACATCAATATTCGCAATAGAGTTTAATATTGTTAATATAGTTCAATATTATATAATTGTACAATACAGACTGTGCTACCTATGTATTACATTTCAAGAAATATTATAATATCATTTTAAATATTTATAAAGAGCATTTCATTAAAAAAAGAATACTTTCCAGTGTAGAAATAAAATTGGGTCAAAAAGCTTGGCGACTTTTTTTGTGCCTGAAAAAAATTCTTCATTTATCAGCAAAAAAAAAGCAATTAATTGCGATCGATTCCATTTAATTTATCGCCGGAAGAAATTAATGATTATTTCACTGAAAAAAAGCGGAAATAATTATTGCAATACATTACATAAAAAGACATTAGGGGAACTAAAATGCTGAGTTGACACAATTTCATATTAGTCTTTCAGACATATTATGAAAAAAAATGATGATAATGAAAGTTAGTGGAAAAACAATTCAGTTTTTTTTAATCCTGTCTGTTTTATTGTTCTCCAACATCGAATGAAATATGTTTTTAAGACTCGAGTAAATCATTGTTTAGAAAGGAGAGGTATGCAAAAAATTCTTAATATAAGTCGACAGGAAGGAAAATAATAAATTTTACCTTGTTTTGTGATGCATTCATAAATTCAATCCAGGACCCTTATTTTTGGTGAAAAAAAGTTGAATAAACAGATATATTTAGGTGTAATGAAGAATAATGATTTGCAGCGAAAGTCAAAGACAAAAGGGATGGCAGAAAATCGATTTCAAATTGAATTTGCAGAATTTATTATAGCTTTGTATTCAGTCAAGTTTTTTAAATCCATACGCACTTTTGGTTATCACAATTAATTATAAACGAAAAATAAAAACCCCATTAAACATAGTACACATCTGTGTAAATATTATGACAAATGACAATGACATATTTTACTATATTTAATATATTTTTTGTGTAGTGTCAGAACGACTTAAATAAAGTATGCTGCGGCATTTCTTACACCGTTTCATATGACAAATAATATTAGAAAGATGAACAAATTTAGGAAAATTGATATTAAAATAAATGGTGCTGATAATTAAAGTTCCACTTTGAGATGGTCATAACCTGATAACTTTTGTTGTCAATCTTGGCAATAGTTTAAAGGAGGGCATAGAGGTTTTTTCCCGCCAAAGAAAAAAACACAAAAATTTACCACCAGGAGAGAAATGGCGCTGTATGTAATATTGTCAAAAAAACTAAGACAAGACATCGGTTGAAAGTGAGTTTCTTCGCTTCTGTAACGTGTAACAAAGCATGTTCAATATGGCTTCCACCATTTTCTGAACGAACGTTACATCGCCTTACTGCATTCTCAACAGTAGGCTGTGGCAATTATATTGACTAGAAGTGTGCTAATGTGGAGGCTGAATTCCACCTGTGATCTCAGGGTCCGTAGCCCCATAACATATCCACTAGACAAAAAGTGATCTCCAAAGCCGGTGGCTGTTACTATCTTATTAAGGTATCACTATAACACTCTCCCATCAATAAGTCTCTGGAGAGACGAACGATTTTATTGCGCCAAGCGTTATGGCGAGCTTGTACAAGTTATTGCTGTTGCGTCAAGTGAGTCTGACGATTTTGACGATGGCTAGCGAAGAATGTTTTGCTAGCTTCAAACGTTATGGCGAGCAAAGAACGGGTTTTGGTAAAGTGAGAATTCATTGTCCGAGGTCACCAATGTGGCGATTGTATTGGAGTGAGAATCGTACCAAATTGGAAGTTGAATTCCGACAAGGATCGGACCAGCCACCTTAGGATTCGTAACCGCGTAACATATCCTTTTAATCAACAAGTGATCCCCAATGTCCAGTGGCTGTAACTGGCTTATTAAGATATTACCATAAGCCTTTCGTATATCAAGGAAGAATGTTACACACATATCGGTATATCATGTCTTATTTTGTTGAACAATATTACATACAGAGCTATTTCCCCCGATTTTTCTTGGCGAAAAAAAAAAATTCTCATGATCTTCTTTAAATTATTACCAAGCTTGATAACATTTGGTCTAGTAGTTTTTCTTTTATGACTATTTCGAATTAGAATTTTAGTTATAACCACTCTGTATTAATAAGATAAACTAGTATATGAAGATTGACATTAAAATACTTTAAACTGAAATTCACAACTGCAATGTATAAACAAACCTTTTTAAAAGTAAACAATAAAATTATTAACTGCTTAGAAGTTTTAATTTTTATATTTTATAATATAATTTTACTATAAAAATAGAAAATATTATTTGGGAATCCACCATGAAAAATTATATTAAAATATTTCTTTTAGCTATATTAACACATTATTGACCGGAAACTTTATATAATGCCTTTTATGAAAGCTATATGTTGTTGACCGGAGACATTATATGACGTCTTCTGATAACTGCACATAATTGTTTGGATATTATATAATTTAGTTGTGGTGACGCAATATAGTTAAACTTAATTTAGATTAAATGACATTTGAATTTGAGTTAATTCATTGTGAATTTCCTGATTTCATTATGATTTATCAGTTCGCGGAACGACGCTATTTAAATGAGTTCAAGTTGCTTTCAATATATTTACGTTATTCACTATGCTTATGTTATTAATAATATTACTAAAGTTTTGAATAATAACTCATTGCAAATTTATAGTGAAGGAGGATCCATCATTAAAGTTAGTTTTAATTTATCTCCTACTCCAAGAAATTACTTTTCTTAATAATTCAGAGAATAACTGTTTTTTCCCCACAAATATTTTTGTTTGATATGAAGTGAATATAAGAATATATGTGCAACAATATAATAATAATATAGTTTTCTATAAAAGAATAAAATACTTTCGGAATTGTTGTAATTTTGAAAATGAATGTATTGAAAATGAAAATGAATATTGAATCATTTAAATCACTTTCAGTAAATTCAAAGAAACTATTTAAGAAATTTAGTAATTTTTGAGAAGGGTATTATTGAATTCAATAATCCACAAAGTGTTAGTGAGAAGCATTAAAATAATGAGTGAAGTAATAATTGGTGTTCCTAGTTAGTAACAAAAATAATTTTTGAAACTGACTTTCTCTTATTGTTTGCCTTCGGAGTTATCGTATATAATAAACATACTATAAAATCATAGAAACATTAAGATAAGATATAAAAATGGAGTGGTATTATTAGTTGTGATATGAAAAAAAGTCCTAAGATTAAAATGATTTCATAAAAAATTAACAAAATTTTACATAAATTCATTATTTGATAAGAAATTTATTTGGATTTAACATACACGGATTCCCTTGTTTATCAGGGCAATTCAACAAATAAAGATAATAACAACTATAATATAAATAAAAAATGATAGCTTTGGTGCAGGGGTTTTAAGCTTATGCATCAGTTGATGCTTTTTTTTATAGTAGGGGGGTTTAGTTTAGTTATATTAACGTCCTGTTTAAAGCAACACGAGGGCTATTTTGGGACGGACCTCCTCATTTTGAACCAAGGTCAGATGACGAGGACGACACCTGAATTGGCACCCCTCTCTCTCCAGACCACACGAAACCAGTGGGAGGACGTTTGGCGTGACAGATTTAGCGTGAAAGAGACCCCCTCACACGAATCTAGGTAGAATCGAGTCTTGAACCTGAAACCCTCCGGTTCCGAAGACGAGGACCTTACCACTAGGCCACAGCGGGCCCCTATATTAGGTGGAGGATGGAGGTTTACATGGAGAACATATATTGAAGGAATATATATCATTCCATACAGCGATGGTAAATGTCTTTAAAATTTATGCATAATTATCTGAAGAGTATCTGTATAAGTCTCATATTTGATTGTTGTTATCCATGCATTAACTGAACAGATTTGGTGTTCAAGTACTTAGATCGATGTATTCATCCAACTCATTTCTACCTTAATACCTTTTCTAAAGATTTAAATTTTAAAAAATTCATTTTTTCATGATATACTAGAATTGAAGTTCAATAATAAAGGTTTAAATGAGTTTATACGATGAATTTTTAATCTAAAGATTTTAAAACTACACAGACGAAATCTACACTGTTAGAATAAATTTTTATTAAAAAAAAGATATACAAACATTATACTTTCGCCTACTATGCTCAACCTGTCCAAAAGTTTACGTTTCTAATCTCGAAAAATATCAAAATTTTTTAATTCAGGACGTAAAAATTACTTCGAAAACATATTTATCCTTTAAGCGGCTTTCCCACGCCCACGCTAAAACGTCAAAAATTAAATGCGGAAGTGAAATGGGAGGGTAGGGAACACTTCCTCATTTTAAAAGCGCCCGGAGTAATTCTTTTCCCTCTAATTACTTCCTTAATGTTTTATGACCTTTTAATTAATTATATCGATCAGTAATTTAAAAATGTAATCATAGATCGTGCTATGAGCTTTCGGAAAATCGTTCGCTGAATCGACGTTGAAAAATTCTTTTGTGTGCGAAAAAAAGAATGTAAGGAAAAGGCAGTTATATTTCCCCACTTCCTTTTTTCACTCAGTTCGGGAAATTAATTTTTCATATTTAAACTAAATGAAGGACTAGTGTTACTTCTTTAAATTCTGTCAGTTATTAAAAAGTTTTTGTCATAAATTATGAAAGGATTTTTTTTTTCTTTGAATCAAGGAATATTTACGAGCATGAAATAAATTAATTGAAAATCGTTTATAAAAACATGCATTAGTTAGTGTCCTAAAAAGTAAATGTTCTTTTATTTTAATTATTTTATCTTTTTTATCTTAAATTTATAATTAATTGCAATAAAAATTAAAGAATTTTTTAAGTGGAATTTTTTAAGACTCAATACCATTATTAAAAAAATTAAATTAAATTAATAGATTAACTGATGGTTAAATTCAAAGAAATATTGAAACAGTGTGATATTATCTAGAACAAATATGCACCCAAATTTTGAAACGTGTACCTTGCGTTAAGCGAGGCAAAATTCAGTTAAGATCTTTTACCTCAACAAATATAATTTCATTTATTTTTGAAATATATTTAAATTTAGCCATGTCTTTTAACTTTGGGCAGCTACATTTTATCATAATAAAAGAATATACCGTTTTAGATTTTACTTTGAGAATAAACACGAAATGACTCTAATTGGTAAGCACTAGCTATAAAATTGTATCAGTAACCATAAAT
Organism: Argiope trifasciata; assembly: GCA_026543055.1. Classification (NCBI taxonomy): domain Eukaryota; kingdom Metazoa; phylum Arthropoda; class Arachnida; order Araneae; family Araneidae; genus Argiope; species Argiope trifasciata. Next base: position 37,332 of record JAPMOQ010042728.1, read on the forward strand.
AAAATTGCATAAACCAGCATAGTTATTAAGGTTGAATCCTTTTTTATCAAAGATTTATCTCTCCTATCTTTTAAAGTAAGAGAAAATTAGGAAGGAGGTAACATATGTTGATGACACAACGGTCATACCTAAATATGTTATCACTGATAACATATTTAGGTGCTGAGATTTCGTATAAAATAAAAAAGGGGGGGGGGTTGAACCGGTGTGGACAGTTGGAAGATTAGTTCATTATTTTTGTAATCATTGAAATATTTGGAGGGAAAAAAGCAAAACTGACTGAGTTGCTTGCTATCCCTTGCTCTTGCTAAGGGATAATGATAACCATGAAACCATAATAACAGATTTATGGGCCGTAAGTTTTCACATGAAATAAAAATATATGAAATCGGAGCAGTGCTTGAAAGTGTGGACTATGTCGAAGGTCCCGATTCGTAGTGAATGTAGAGTGAAGTACTGTTTTTGAAACCGCTATTAAAACTGCCGCTATTAAAACCGCTATTATTTCCCTCTTTTTATGTGCAGCTGCGGTGGCCTGGTGGTAAGATCTCGGCTTTGCAGCCACAGGGTTGCAGGTTTGAGGTCCGATTCCAACGAAAACTCACCGTGTAAACTTGTGCATGCTAAATTCGTCTGAGCCAAACGTCCTCCTGCTGGTGTGATGACGTCCTCCTGATGGAGAGGGGGTGTATGCCCAGGTGTCGTCCTCGTCATCTGACTGCGGTACAAAATGACTAGGATCATCCCCAAATAGCCCTCGTGTTGCTTCAAAACGGGATGTTGATATAGCTAAACTAAACCCAACCACAGGATAGACTCCCTACCCCTAGTCCGGGACTTCTGCTTTTGATCTAATTAAATATTATTCGCTTTATCATAACTTTTAGCAAAATTTACTTTGCAATCATTTATATTGAGTTCGACGTATACGCTTTCTCGCCTTGACTTTATAAAGAAAGACTTGATGGACTTTTAAAAAATAATTTGTAAAAATAATAATTAGGACTTTGAAAAAATATTTTTAATATAAATATAGGCCTTCAAATTTTAAGGTGTTGACACTTATTTAGGGGCTATGCGCTTTCATATATTATATATCATAGCTGCATATTATGTAGGTATGATATATACTAAATATTTTAAGCATGTATCATAGCTACATAATGTGATATAAATTAGTCTGTTTAGTGTTTACTCTTAAAATTTAACTTGCTTACCGATGAATGACTCTATCTTTTGACGTTGTCAGTTTCTGCATACAAGCATTTCAACGCATAGATCATTAATGCATGAAGATATGATTTCGGACACTGACCTGATCAATCTGATGAGAGTTGGATTTACCGTATTCGATTCAATGTAGATAAATGATGTTTACTGAAGGAGATTGATTAACACGTTCGAAATTTATTCAGAGTCAATAAACTAATCACTTGCACCTCATTGCAAACTGTTGACCGTTTACATCATCTAAGTTGGCAAACGCTTATAACTAACTGAATGAAAGGCATTTGATAGATTCAGACTCATATTCTAATAGTTGAATTTACACATTATTCTAACTTATTTAATGCAAGCCATAATGACAATGATTTCGAAGAATTTATTCGCGTATTTTAGAGACTTCCACACCTTAGGCACTTTGTAAGCAATTCCACTTTGTGAAACGTTTAATTGATGTTTCACGAAAAATGTATGCAAGTTAATATGCGATTCTGTATGTTAATTTGAAAGAAATTTCATTGCTTTCCAATAATCGAATTCTTTTCAAGTGAGCGTTCAAATTTCATGCCTAAAGAATGCATTGTATTCGTAAAAGGAATTGAATCCTAAGAGTTTAATGAATATCCATAGTTTAGGCTTCTTTCATTCGAAAAAATAACTTAAAATGTCTATCCGTATATCTTTTTTTTATGAATTTAAGAATGAATCGTAGAAAGCCATTGAAATAAGAGGGATGGGGAGGTTTTTGTTTTAGAATTATATATAAATTCCAACTTCTCTTCCAAATTGCAAAGAGAATAATGTAATTTTTCTCCTAACAAATGTACCATAGCAATCTTTTTTTCTAACAGACCAGTTTTTCATTACTGTATAAAATTTAAAACCTTTATAAATAATTTTTTTTGCACTGGTTGAATAATTTTAATTTAATTTTTAATTACTGTTTTTATTAAATTACTCTTAAAAACAGAAGAATATTTTATATGCGCAGTGTTTTATATGTATGTTTTTTGTCACTCTCTCATTGAAACAGTTAAAGGTGTGTTTTTTTAATGTAGAGATAATATTTATTTATTTAGTTATATTAAGGTTCCGTTTTAGTGTAACCTTAAGGATATTTCAATAGACCATGATCAGAATAGTTTTGAACCATGATTAGATGACGAGAACGACATCTGACAACGATAAAGCACCTCTTCAAACTTCGACACTATATTAACCATTTTCAGAATAAAGAGCATCCCATAACATTCCCGTTGCTGCGGTGGCCTGGTGGTAAAGTCTCGGCTTCAGAACCGAAGGGTTTCAGGTTCGAGACTCGATTCCACTGAAGATCCGTCGTGTGAGGGGGGTCTCTTGCACGTTAAATCTCTCAGGCCAAACGTCCTCCCACTGGTGTGGCGTGGTGTGGAGAGGGGGGTGCAAGTTCAGGTGTCGTCCTCGTCATCCGATCGTGGTTCAAAATGACGAGGTCTGTCCCAAAATAGCTCTCGTGTTGCTTTGAAACGGGACGTTAATATAACTAAACTAAACCCATAATATTCCCACTTGCATGATATTTAATTTTAAGAAGTAGATTAAAAACTCTCAAATCACCACCGCGTTAAGATTAGATATATTAACGTCAAGCTTCAAAACAATTCTAGGATTATTTTGGGATTTACCTTATATTTTTGTACTGTGGTTATATGACCAGGACGAACTGGCAACGCCTCAGTAAAATTCAACAGCATACCAATGGGGGACAGTTGGCTCCAACGGATTTGATGTGCACTAGACCCGCTTACACGCCGGCGTCCTAGCCTAGGGATAGCGTGTCTTCCCCGTGATCTGGGCGTCCCTGTTCAGGCTTGTCTGTTCTGCTATGTGCTCTATCTGTGAGATGCGTGAATCTGCCCCCCTGTAAAAAGGGGTTGTGCAAGCGAATGCGTGTGTCATCTTCATTTGAGCTAGAAGTCATATTTCTGCCCTCTGGGTACTCAGGAGTTTTTACCCTCAGATTCTACTGCACCCCTTTCCATGGAAACACGGACACGACATCATCATCATCACCTGCTTACACAATGGAAACGGGATAATCTTTGGTGGAATGCAACGTCGAACTAGAATCATCGGAATCTGAAGACGTGACTTTACCACCAATTAACTGTAGCCTGTCACGTAGAAGGCTATTTTGATTCATCATATCATGGGTAACATTGTGAGGATTCTACTTATTTTAGATATCGTTACGCATTCATGCTTTCATGATGTTGCGTCTCGTCGCAGTTAGATCAACCATAGAAAAGTCAGAACTGCAGTTAATTTTAATAGATGCTAAATAGATGCCTAATCAAGGAGGGATAGCATCGGGGAGTTGGAAATTTTATCGATAAAGTAGAAAATTCTAGAATTTACAGGAATTTCGGCTGCGAAGTTAGATCCTTTTGTGAGGAAGACAGTGTCACCTTTAGTTTTAATAGATATTAAATATATGCCTAATTAAGGGCGTGAAGCATTGGGGAGCTACTTTGCGATCTATTGAAGGTTTAGCGATGAATTTGAAAATTTTGCCGACAAAGTAGAAGACTCTAGAATCTTCAGGAATTTCGGATGCTTGAATATTTTGACGCGAGTGATGTAGGTCTTCCTTCTTGGAATTCCAGAAGGAACTATGAACCGTATAATAAAAGATTACTCGGATAGGATAATTTGAGGAGAGATTAGTGTTTTGGCTGGTAACAAAAAAATTTGAAAACTTTTACCTGGCATTCTGTAGTAAGAATAGATGGATTGATATTATTGCACCACTTTTGTCAATTTAAATTGTGAAACTTTATTGCTTTATTTGGTTTTATTACACATTAGGTAACTTCTTTGTATTACTTTTACTGCATTGTCACTTTTCAGTGTATTGTTAGGGTATATTTTCTATTGTTGTTATGCGTAATTATTTCCAGAAAAATGTGTGGTTTTTATATTGATGTACTTTGGCACCTATTTCTACATTTGAAAATTTGAAGCTTTCTCCGAGAGGCCTTGGAATTTATGTCAGTTTCTGATTCTTTGTATCGACAAATATCTCTTGTTTCCTTTGTTAGAAGTCGCCACTTTACGGCAGTATCCCTGCTTGTTCTTTGAATTAGTTAGGATTTGTCTTATCTTTTTATATCAATAAATGGATTTATTCAACATATGATTTCTTCATTTCTTTGCAATTTCCTTATTAATAGTTCAATTTGAATATCACAGTTTTGTATTCCTACTATTATTAAAGTGGATACCGAGACTATATTTTATACTAAATAGTGTTCCTCTTGATGAGTACAACAGCTTGTTAAGTACATTACTAATTATGCTTCTTAGAAGCATCCCTCTCACCTGGGGACACCTAAAACATGAGGACGAGAAACTCGCGGCATGGTGATTGGCTCTCACCAATATGGTAGGTAGAAAAAAAAGTAAAGGATGGCTGCCTTCTATCAATGACACGATGTACTTCCTACCGGAAAGGTTGTACCGTTGCCGGTGATGGCCTTTAGGACTCAATCCCAGTTCCTCCAACAGCTGTTGCGATGTTTGGCCATTAAGTTTTATTTATGTACATTTCGGCGGATAAGAGTATTCAATTTTGCGATAAGAGAGATATCCTAGAATTATCGAGAAGTCAAATATGTGTTGCGCTTGGCTTTTTTTGACTTTAGCTTTCTAATATTTTTGTCATCTTGTGTTTTGGTGCTCAGTAATTTGTAAAATTTTATTTTATTTTTTAATGTGGAACATTTAGTGCAAAATGAAAACAGATAACCTCTTCTTCTTTTCGTATACAGCAGACCACCTCGCAACCTCTGAACGTGCCAGTATCGACAATATTTTTTGTGGTCGACTGCTGAATAAATATTATCCGACCTTACAATGACCGAACAGTCAAACTAGCATTCCTTTGGGGGGAGTCAATAGCTGTCTTTCTCTCCATCTGCACACTCTCAAACAGCTGGAATGAAACTATCTATCTTTAACATCATATCCTTCAGGATTTTGAGATTACCTGGAACCACCAGTACTGTACTTAAATCATTATTGACAATCTTCAGGTCCCTCCTTAACTTTGAGATCTCCATACATTCCATTAAATAGTGGTAAACCGTGCCCATTACTCCACAAATACATTTATTTTCCTGAGTTCTTCCAAACCTTTAGAAATATACAGGAAATCTCCCATGTCCAGATGTTATTTGGATTATCAGAGGAGGGTATCTTCTTATTTTAATTTCCAGATCAGGAATAAAGTCGAAAGTGACTCTTCCTTTTTCGGAAGAGTTGTAGCGTCGCCGATGATGGCCTTTAAGACTCAATCACAGTTCCTATCAGTGCTGCTATCGCGGTGGTTTGGTCATTAAGTTTTATTTATGTACATTTCGGGAGGATAGGAGTATTCAGTTTGTGATTTGTGAATCCAAGAATTATCGAGAATTTAAATATGCGAGCCTTTTGTATTCATTTGGCTTTAGCTTTCTAATATTTTTGTCATCTTGTGTTTTCGTGAATTTAAAAAATTTGTAAAATTTTATTTTATTTTTTATTGTGGAACATTTAGTGCAAAATAAAAACAGATAACCTCTCCAAGAGAAATGACAGGACAGATTCGTGCTTTTGTTTACACGAAAATCGGTTCAAAAAAATTCTTAAAATTCGAATGCATAAAATTACAAACTTTTTCTCTCTCCTATGTAACTGCGGGTAGAATATATTTTATAATGCTCTTCTATAGCGATCAACGGATCCATAATTTCCACTTTAACTACTCGACTATTATTATTTAAATTTTATTTTATTTTATAATGTGGAACATTTAGTCCAAAATGAAAACAGATAGCCTCTCCACGGGAGGTGAAAGGATAGATTTGTGCTTTTATTTACACGAAATCTGGTTTAATGAAAATTTTCAAAACTCAAATGCATGAAATTACAAACTTTTCCTTTCTTCTATGTCACTGCCTTTGAATATATTTTATAAAGCCCTTCTATAGTGGCCTGCCTACCCATAGTTTCCCCTTTAACTAACTCGACTATTATCGTGGTTTAAGACCCAGTCGGATCTCGGTCGGGTAACTCGGTTGCTCCGACCATAAACAAAGGGTAACTTGACCAGGTGTGTTGTAGCTCCGGGAATGAAAAACGGAAATCGCTCTATGAGTTTTTTTTATGGACGGTTTGAATGCAGCGTCTGACGTCATTGCGTGTTTCCATGACAACAGCAGGTTCCGTAGAGCAATCGATAGAGCATATAGAGCACTTATTTGCTTCTAGATCCATCCCCCCCTTTTGCAAGCTACCTCCCGCCCCATTCGGTAAGATTTTACTACTTACGCTATGAGTAAAATTTTAGTGCATATTGAAAGGGGGCTGTGAAGAAAGGTTTAAGATTTTTTTTTTCAAAAGAAAAAAAGTTTTAGGATAAGGGTACTTGTGCAGTGTGTATTCTTCTGGATGGTATTGTTAAATAAGGCAGATTTATACAAAAATAAATGCTACTTTGATGAGAAAATGGATTTTTTAAAATTGTTTCTCGAAGCAACTGCCTATTACATTTTTATTTCAAAAGGAGCATTTTGTTTTTGTTTTTCATTTTGAATAAATTTTCTGACTAAGCGTAGAATAAAGAAACCCTTTTTTTTCCTTATTATGGGTTCATTTTATTGCAATTACCTTTTATCGGCAAATTCCACGCCCTTCAAAAACATTTTGATACAACAGAAACAAAATGGGTTGAAAAAATTGAAATCATAACTTTATCCTATCTAACAGGTAACTGCAATCTCATTGTTTGCATGGATACACTATTAATGCAAATATTTTTTCTTTCTATCCTTGAATATCACGCAGTTTCCATATGCCTCTATATGATTTTGATTTGGCTTTATCAACAAATGTCCTTCTATTTAAATTCTCTCTAAATATATATATATATGTATATAAATAAATAAATATATATATATATATATATAAATAAATAAATAAATATATATATATATGTATGTATGTATGTATGTGTGTGTGTGTGATGATATTTTAAAATTTAATTTAAATCCAAATAAGTTTCCAAACTTTGATCTTAATTCAGACCATATTAAATTCATTCAAAAATGTTCTCCTATTTCCTGATCCTATTCCACCCTTTTTATTTAATTAATTCAATAAATAAATAAATTCGGCTCCATATAAATTAATAATATAATTAACAACAATTCAATTTGATTTATAGCAATTCAATAATAAATAATACTCGACTTCAGCAGTTCTAAAATTTCTGAAGTCGACAAGTCCCTACATTCCGAGTTAAGGGATAAAAAATTGTCTGCGAAGCGAATTTTTTTTAATAATTCCCTATGATTCTCTTGCCAAATTAAACACTTCTAAAGAAATCCCGATAAGAATCTCATTGTGTATAAGCACAAGTAAAAAATCTTCTCTCTTGCCCTTTCTTGCTGTCTCCTGCTTTTGTGTCTTGCTGTGAGTGGACGTGCTATGTCCAAGCCTCTTGTACATAAATTACGCCTTCCAGGATGAAATAAAACAAAGTTAAAAATTCTAGCTGTCATCTTTGTATTCAGAAACGATTCTATTCAAAAATTATGTTTATATATACATTGGAAATAGCAAGCAAGATACTTAACCTTATCAGTTTTATAAAAAGAAAATGTCTCTTCAAGATTATGAATAACTTAAATAAAAAGTGGGTATTTAATTTAAAAACCACACTTGGGAAGTAAATCTGACTGCCTCCTTTGTTGTAAAGTTATGACCGTTTTCAACAAAGAGGAAAAACGATAGTTTTTTTTTCATTCGATTATATATATGACTTATAAGATTTTCACCTCATCATTTACTAGAAGAAAAAAAGCAACAGTCTCTCAACTCCACATGGATGAAACAACTAACCAAAGCAAAAGATTTGATAATTGAAAACTAATCGCAGAGAAAAAAACACCATTATCGACTGTAATTTTACAATTTTAAATACGCATCTTTGAGAGAAAATTACACATGCTTATGGAGTACTATTCATTAAAGCGGAATGCCATCATATCGATGCCGTATAATTTCTAATTGATGATTGCCCTATATCTCCAATAATTTTCGAGATTAACCGATAAGCTCCCTACTTCCCTGTTGGCAGTATTATGAATGGTGTCCTTATGAAGCGAACACTCGATTTCCTAAGCATAAGCATTATTGATATATCTACTGATGCATATGCTTCTAATGTAAAATGCCTTTATAATTCTACACTTTCAATCTTGAACGTTTTTTTCTTGAAAATTAATTCCGAGAAAACAAGAAACTTAGGAAATAAATGTCCTCATTTTCAAAACAACTATTTTACAGAAGTGGTCTTTATGTGATCTTAAGATATTACCTTTGTAACAGTATCAATTTTATTTTCGCACAACTCCTTATTACTCGTAACTACATTTTTTAAAATTGAAACATTTATAAAATCCCCGTGCACCACAAAATATCACACGAGGCTTACAGAAGTAAATATTCAATACAAAACAAAAGAAATTAAAAAAATTAGCAGTTATGATGGATTAATATAAGAATAAAATTAAAAAAATAAAAGTTAAGAATAAGACAATTTAACAGGTGTCAATAATAAATTCGCAAAATTTTCAAGAGCACTTCTGTTGGAAACAAATTGATGAAAATCTGGAGGCCACTTTATATTAATGACTTGGAGAGCCAGTCTTAGATTCTGTCTTGCTCCGGCAAACTTGGAACATAGAACAAGCACATGTTCAACATTTGCCTCACCACCAATGTTACAATCACAGGTAGATGATGGAGATAAGTTAAATTTATCCAGGTAGCTTTTAAAGTTGCCATGACCTGTGAGAAATCGGGTTATTCTATAATTTGTATAAAAATGATGACATGAAAGTTTCTTATTAATGGATTTGAAAAATTTCTTTGCTAAGGCTCCTTTTATTTGAAATGAGATATTCTTGATTCCAAAACTCCACCATATTTTGTCTCGAAATCTTCATGCAAAAGGATTTAGGAATGTTAACGGCAATTTCAATTTTCCGCTTAGCGGCAGCCTTTGCGAAAGTAGCTACATTTTAATTATTGAATTCAATATGCAATGTTATGATGAAAATAGATTGGATAGGAAATGGAATGGATGGATGAATGGATTTCTTGGATGGATTTGAAATGTTATGACGGAAATTCAAATTCATCCATCCAGACATTCAATCGCATTCTTTTATCAATTATGAAGTTTTGTCCAAATTATATTGAAACCGGTTAGATGAAGAAATCCGCAACCACACAAAACTTGATATCTAATACGTTCGTTTATTTCAACTGTTTCCACTCACATGAAATATAAATAATTTCAATGCAAGTTTAGTTGTTTCGTTTAATATTTCAAACCTTTTAGAAACTTTAAATTGTTTTAGTTTAAACATATATATTTTAATTTCATCTCATGGTAATGACAAGAATAGCCGTTAAAGCCAGGACACATGAAGTCCATAGTAGAACTTTCGCTTTTATTTCACATTAATACACTTTTTATTTTTTAATAAAATAATTCAATTTTATTGATGTTTCCTAGTCATACCAAATAACTAAGGAGGCTGCAGTGCCTGGTGATAAGTTCTCTGCTCTGGAGCCGGAGGGTCGCAGGTTCAAGGCCCGATTTCACCGAAGAACTGTAGTTTAAAGGGGTCACTTACACGTTAAATCCGTCTGGGCCGAACGTTCTCCCACTGGTGTGGTGTGAAGGTTTGGAGAGGAGGTGTCAGCTCATTTGTCGGCCTCGTCATCTGACCACGGTTCAAAATGACGAGGTCCGTCCCAAATAGCCTTTGTGTTACTCTAAAATGGGACGTTAATCTAACTAAACTAAACCTAATAACTAAGAGAATAAAAAAAAGACTTCCTATATTAACCACCTAAAAGACCAATAATCTAATAAAATTAGCTGGTCGCTGATGACGGCTAGTCATTAATATTTGTCCATTGTTGTTTTTTAATTTAACAAGCAAAGGAAAAAATGAAAACGCATGTAGGTTGCTTGACACATATCTGCTTTTCATTAAAATTCTGTTACTTTAAATTCTGTTATTTTACTTGACCTCAAAACGTTCTTGAAAACCATTACCACTTCAGTGCATAAATGTTTCACTTTTTCAAAGCATTCCACTCTTTTTAACGCAGGAAAACTGTGAGTTTTCATCTTTGTTCCATAAGAAAAAGTGTGAATGATAACGATAGCACTTAGTGAAATGGCTACCTCAGTAGAAAGAGAGCACATTATTTTTTTAACTTAAGCTCTTCAGACTGTAAATAAAATATTAACTTTCTAATAACTGAAGTAGCTTTTTGCGTTAAATGTATGAAAAAAGGAAAAATATACTATTGTTATAGTTAACCATTTTTAAAATTCTAACTTACATTTTTATTACTTATCTGTCAAAATACAGCACTACAACTGAGAGTTGCTTTAGTAGGTCATTTAAAAATATTTCTTTTTTAAAAAACAAAAATTAAAAGAGTAAAAAAAGTGAAATTTTATGGCTGTTCTATATTATGAATAGTTTATTAACAAGAATTTACTCAGTTTCATTTATAAAAATTAGAAAAAAAATCCAAAAACAGTAAGAATTGCATGCTATATATTAATGTTGAAATTTTATTCACAAATAAAAATTCCTGGTTATTTTGATAAATTAAACTTAGATAAGGATTAGATGAAATTTCAAAAAAAAATTGGGAGCAGATAATTCCGATGTTTAAAACAAAGGCTTAAAAATAATGTTTTTCCTCATTGAAAAATGATTTAAGGTACGTGATGTTAAAAAGCCAAGATTTTTTTGAGAAATTATAAAATATTTTTTTATCTAATATTCTTAATGTTTGAACAGGTTTTTTTATGAAACTGTTAGAAATTTTTTCGTAAGCCTATATTTCGGGAAGTTACATTTAGTTTTATATATGAATTTATATACGTTTTAATGCTATTTTACACCTTTAGATCTCCTATGTAGCATACGATAGAATGTTCATACGAAAAACTCATATATTAAATCTAAAGCATGTTTTATTTGTTCAAATTTGGAATAGAAATCTTCCAGTATTTTCTGAAGTTCCTGAATAAGAATATAAGTAATCGATTCATTTAGAAATATTTTAGAATCATTCTAGTGCTTCGCAATGGGAAAATGTTATTTATCTGTCAAACTCTCACATTTAAAGAATGGACAAAAGTACAGAAATTGTTTTTCCTCAGAAACTAGATAATATATTTCTTAAGCTATATGTAAAATTTTAATTAAATAATTTAACAGATTTTCCAAAGTGGAAGAATTTTACTTTATACATCGTTTTAGAGAAATACATTGTGCTTAAAAAAAGAGCAAGTTGCTCAATTAAAAAATAACCTTGTTTTATAGATGTTTCTTTTTTGTATTTTTTTAGTGTAAATAATCAAAAATATAATTATTTTGAAGTTTTATCAAAAAAATATTTTAACTCAAGTTGATTTTGAGTAATATTAAGTTGATTTTGAGTCAACAGGGAAACCTAATCCAAGAAAAAAATATTATTTCATTGTCAGGGGCTCTGAAACAAAGGGATTCATCAAAATCTCAAGTCAAATTTTTTAACAATTAAAAAATATTTTTTTTATCGTGATTTATTTTCAGGTACAAAAAAGCAAAATTCACAATTCTTCTATAACGTCTATCAGTACAATTGTCGAACATGAGTGAAATATTTTCCACATAAATTTAATAAATATTGTAAAAATTATAAAAACTTATACTTTTACTTTTATAAATCGTTTGGAAATATTGAACCAATTTAATAAATGCTGCAACAAAATAAGCAATGACATCCTAAATTCATCCATGCAGATGAGCAATTTGATTTTAATTCAGGCATTGCCGATTTATATCTTGTTTTGTAAATAAAACAAGGCAGCAATAAAAACATTTTTTTTCACTCTTATAAATAAAAAATACACTTTAAAGGAATAAATAAATAAATACTTTTTTCCTTCGTTCGCATATATACAGAATTCTCATCAAATAAAGAAATAAATACCGATGAGAAATAAACATATCCATTCATTATAAATGACGAAATGGTACTTCTCACTCATTTCTACAAATATTAATACGAGGAGAATTTGAATGATCTATTAAAATAGGTTTTGATGTTAATGTCGTTTGGAATGTGAATTCAAACACTGCATCTTTACATTTCCTGCAAATAAGAAATTCATAAAGTTATAAATATACATGAAATTTTATAAATACCAGCGATGGAAGATATTTAAACTAATCAAAGCAGATGATTCACAAATTATTCATACATAATAAAGCCACAGCAGAAATTATTAATCAGAAAACGTAAATAAACAATTATTTTTGTAGAAATGCTTTGCTTCCTATTTCCGCTTTATTCTTCACGCTGTCGCAATAAGTTTTAATTCGCTTTATTGTTGAAATAATGATTTTAGAGGTAATTTTCCTAATAGCGATGTAGATATTAAATAGAAGAAAAGGTTTTATAAATATAATCAAGATCATAAATCGCAGCAAAATCTAAAATAAATGATACGACGTCAAAATCTCATTACAATAATTTATACTAATTCTTAATTTATATTGATTTCTCTATGATAAATATGTACATACTCAACATTCATAATCAAGAGATTTCTCTTTCTCTTTAAGGTATTATTTTCTGAATTGTCTTTAACATCATTATTAAATTAAAATATTGTGAAAAATAAAAAAGAAAATATATTCGCAGTTTTCCCCAATAAAATAGGCTTCAAAGATTCTGCAAGTTTTGAAAGGAATATTAAATTAGCCATCATAACTCCTTTCTTTTATTTTTACTAAGCAACTGTTGTTTTATAGTTTGCAAGTGAGCATGGCATTTGTTTGTATGAAGTAATGCACTAGAAAAGATTTAAACCAATATAATATATCTAACAGGATAAGATAATATTAAAAGAAATAATATAATCAATGAATTCACTTGAAAATTTCTCTCATATTTCCTAATACAGATTAAATTTTCTCTCTGTCCTGAAAAATTATTATAGAGATTTAGAGAAGCAGTGAAAAACTGGTGCTCAAATTTTTATTTCCAAAGTTCGAACAGCAGCATTTTGGGCTTTGTAGAACACTTGAGAAAAAGAACACACATTTCTGACATCTTTTTGTTGACCTATTAAAACCGTATGGCGTAAGTTATAGCAATCATTTATTAAGCCATCTGTTTGATGCCTATTTCAAACATCTTGGAAATATATAAAATATAGAAAGAAACATAGTACAAAGCATATGATCATTGAACGTCTACTAAAGCACTTAAAATATTCCACTAAACGTTGATCTCAGTTTTCTAAAATTTCATGGAAAATACTATGTATAAATTCATAAATATAAAATATGTCTAATTTATAATTTTTTATATATTTTAATAGTTAGCAAATTATATTTCATAAATATCATGTAATGTGATATAAAAAGAAATGCAAGATGCCCTACTTTTAAGCATCAAAATAATTTTAGGTCATAAGCAAAATAGCTAATAGATTAATTTTTATAAATACAATCACACCAATCTTTAAATATAACATTACTAGAAAAAATGACCAGATAAAAGATTAAGAACGAAAAATAATGTCTCACCAAGACGGCATAATTTCTTATATAGTAATGAATTTCACATGTTGATTTAATATAAATTATAATATTATTAATTATTATATTATAATTAATAATTATTATATTATATTATCAATATATTATTACTATATTATTATAATTGTTAATAATGTTAATATTATTATAATAATATTATTAATATTAATATTAATTATTAATATATATATTAATTAGAATATTATTACTTTCACACTTTGTTTTGATTCGTGAAAAATCACTAAGGAATTTCTTTTTCAAAATATTTATACATAAAACAATACTTGCTATCGTAAAGTAATGTATAATTAATTCACGATATGATGATATATCAAGCATTGTTTATTCCGTAATTTTTTTATCATTAATAAAATGATTTCTGTTCTACGTTTTGTTTAAAAGTTTTTGTTTTAATGTTTGTGTTTAAAATGTACTTTATCCATGTAATAATGATTTGCCATTTTTAAAGAATAAAAATATTATTTTGACAGGGACAAAAGCACAAACTTATTTTAACCCATTAAAATTTTATTTTCGACTCATGATGCATTAAAATGTTTTCAGGATTACATTGGAACTAAAAATTCATCTAACTTTCTACTACAAAAATTAATTTAATTTTTAAATTTGTTTGGTTTATCAACAATTCAAGATACTCCGCTATGATCTGAAATAATAATATTAAACAGAAATATTAAGATCTTTGCTTTATTGAAAAGTGCTGCATTAAATCAGCAATCTTTTCAGTATTAGAATTTGGGTATTCACTTATCGCAAAATATGAATGATTATTTGATAAATAATTTTAGCTTGATTCTGTCATGTTTATGAATATTTATTAACATTACACACACGCACACACACACACACACAATGAAGAATTTGTTTAACAATAATAATGGATGGAAACAAAAGGTTTCTGTTGGTTTAAAAGTACTGGTTAAGTGCACAGGAGAAACATTCCTCGATTTTTATTATATTGTGATAAATCAAATATTTTTTGGAACAATGCATTTTGATTCTTTTCAAACTCGTAGAGGGGGGGGGGAGAATGAACAATGATGAATTTGATAAAAATCATATCTCAACCATCCTCCCCTACCCTACGAGTTTGAAAAGAATTAAAATGCATTGTTCCAAAAAATATTTTATTTATCACAGTATAATAAAAATCGCTGAATATTTCTTCTCTTTTCTCAACCAGTACTCTTAAACCAACAGAAACCTTTTGTTTCCAACCGTTATCTACTGTACAATAAGTACAAAGTATTATACGAAGAAGAAACTGAAGTTTTCGTACTCACAATGGAAATTGCTCGCGTAGGAATCTCTTAACATATGAAAAGCTAAAGTGCTTTAAAACACACTGAACATGTGTTGCACACCCAAGTTCTGTGACAGAAAAGGTTATTTTATGAAATCAAACTTTTCAGGGATGAATGCCTTCAGGAAATTAACCCTCTCACCTTTTGCTAAAAGCTATATAAATCAGCTCCTAAAGTGCTAGATTATTAATGGTGGACGTTTATACAGAGAGATATCCTTCTGTTAACTAGTAGGGTTGTATTTCCTGACCACAATACTTTATTATAATTAAAGGAAAATGTAATTTCATGGAAAATAAACATCTTTCGAGCAATTAGACTATATTTTCACACGTATTAAGGGCATTTTTTTTCTTTTGGAAAATATATCTAAGATTGAATCTCATGGTCTTTGACATGAAAATTGTAGATCTGTATCGAAAATTTACTTCGGATATGAAATTTTAGGAATTAACCACAATTTTTATTCAATATAATATGAAATTAAGCTGAAATGAATAAATTATGAAAAGGAATCATATTTCAAGCTCCTTTTTAGTTAGTATTTTGAAGATAGTATATCAAATTTTTAGTTCCAGCATAACCAAACTTAACAAAGCATTAAATTCTCCAAATTATTTTGTGTTATTTTGCAATTTCATCAATTATGTTCATTCTCTAATGAAGGAAAGAAGTATTACTTCATACTATTGCCTTCTATTTGAAAGTTTTCAAATGAATAAAAAATTTTGCAATGAAACTTGATATTACTTTAACCCGTAACTGGAGGCATGGTTTTTCTCAGGTGGCTGGAGGCATGGAGCCAAAAGGGCTCCATCGTTATTTTTCTTTTTTGTCTTTTGTAAACAGCATTGGAATTTATTTTGAAAACACAGTACATTCTGGAAATCATGTAATTACTAAATGTATTTAAAATATCAATATTAAAAAAGTTAAATATAATAATATTAAATGTTGAAAAGAAGTTGTAAGAAAAAGCTAACTAATCTTTAAACGAGTATTTACTTCATTTAAATATTACGGAATAACTGTTAGAATTTAACAAAAAAAGTAGGATTACAATATTAGAAATATTATTTTTATTCTTTTTGAATAAATCAAATTAAAAGTAGTTTTAGAGACAGGTAGTGAAGGATTTCATAAATAAAAATAAAAAAATTTGAAAAAGTAGAACTTGATTATACGCATGTGTTCATACATTAGAAATGCCAATGAATTTTGGATACATAGAATTAGGAAGAATTTTGCCAGAATGGAAAGAATTTTAGAATTTTGAGAGCTTTAGAGTTCTCAAAGAACAGAATTAGAATTTTGCCTACATACGGCTGAAATAACAGCTTGAAGGTACTGATGAAATAACTGTATTCAAGGACAAAATACCACGTGACAATCAGAGCTAACGAGCAAAGCGGAGTCATTTTGACTCGCATTTTAAGTTACGGGTTAAACTAGCCGCTTTTAGAAATTAGATGGTTAGCCGGGGAGACTGATTGCGTTTATTTTCACAAAATTCTTACTCAAAGCTTGAAATTCATGATATCTTTAAGAAAGAAAATATAAGCATTACATTGTGGCAGACCTTAAAGTCTAGCTATTTCAAATCTTACATATGCTTTGTTCATTGGTGTATGAAACATTCTTAATGGACTCAAGTCCCAAGGCGACATAGTACTATTGAAAACATAATTATTCTGTTCATCTTTTAACATTGAAGTTAATGTAATTTCACTTTCTAATTCCTTGTACAAATCATCTGGGTTTTTTCTTCCTTAGTTTACAACAATGGAAGAAAAGTCAAGTGACAAAATATTTCCTGAAATTAAATAAATAGATTAAATTTCAAGAAAATGATAAAACATTGAATATTTAATCAATTTCATTTCATAGTTGAAAGCAAACTTTCTATGAAATTAGTTTGAATTTCAGTTCATCAATACTCTATTAGTGAAAACAATGCAAAAATATATTTTTATGAAACTGTCAAAATTTAAAATACATATGAGCAAAACATATAAAATCAAATGCATAATTTTTATATTTTGAATTTTTGTAAACATATACTTTTTATGAAACTAACAAAAGTAAGGAACACATTTTAAATATAATTTAATTTCTACCATTAAAAAGACAATTTTTGAAATTTTAAAATATAGTTAAAATCCATGAAATAAAGTTTTGATGTCTGTTTTGTGTTATATTTGTTTTCGAAATTATTGTATATATTGTATTTTGAAAATTATTGTATATATTGTAATTCGAGAATTATTGCACAAAAAGGGCAAAAATTGCTCCTTAAAAAATTGCTCCTAGGTGCACATTATTATCTTCCAAACTAAAGCCATTACACATAACAAAATTATCTTCATTATTAGATTATAAAATTAATTATTCTTCTAGTTTTTCAAAAATTTCCCCCAAAGAGTGCCGAAAAAAATAGCTTCATAATAGCAAAGTTAGAAGTATTACATTATTAAGCTTCTCCCAGTTTGAGAATAAAATTAAATAATAGCAATTTAAAATAAGAATTTCAAATGTTTGTAATTATTTCAATCACACACACAAAAAAAATCGGATTTTTTTAAAATAAAAAATATTATTAAACATAACCGAATGACCTTCAAAATATATCCTTACTGAAAAAAAATCCCACCACGTGTGTCACATATTCTCATAAAACCCGTCATACAAAATTCATATTGATAAGCATGATTCTTGATTAAAATTTGCATTGAGTTCTTTCAACAAAATACCAGCTGGAGAAAAAAAACTGATGCAAAAAAGACATCTTAAATGATGAGAAATAGTTCCCTTCTCCTTACGTCACAGGTTTCTTGAAAAAAGTTATTTTTGGACCTTCTTAAGGATTAATGCGGCTCTGTAATTAGATGAACATAAAATTAAATCTACCTGTCAAAAGAGCAGCTTAGAGCAGAGGTGAAAATTATTTTTTTGTTCCGCTTCACTCAATCTGAAAATTTGAGTCCAGAAAACAGTAAAGAAAAAGATTTTAGTCTGGCAAGACCCATTTTTTCAGCTGCATTTCTCTATCCATCCGATGTGTCGGATTTTTTTCGCAGCCGCATGAATATATTCCCTAATTGGAAAGGAGGTTTCGCGCCGCCCATGGAACTCGTATTACGAGAAGAGATAGTGATGGTCGGATAGTTTAGGAAAGGGAATTAATTTATGAGATGCGAAGTAATTGAAGCGTACTTCTTATTTCATTAAGAGAAGCTCAATGCATTTCTCCCTGAATCTACAAGAATGATATTAACTAGCGTGATTATGATAGACAGAACTAATATTTGGATACAGAGGTTTGAAATTAGTGTAATATAATGAGAACTTTCTTCTAAATTATTCATATGCGCCTGTTGAAGCTATCGCTGGTTTTCTATATTGCTATCAACAGTGTTTTTAAAAATATAAGCAGACTTCTTATTTCAATAAGAGAAACTCAGTGTATTTTTTTCTTGCATGTACTAGAATGATATTAACTAGAACACTTTTAATGGTAAGAACCAATATTTGGATACAGTGGGTCGAAATTAAGATAATATATGGTAATGTTTTTAATGTTTCTTGTATACCTGCTCAAACTTTCGCCAGTTTTTATATTACTATCAATTATTTTCAGTATAAGCAATCAATTTGCTTATAATAAAAAGAAATTTTTTCTTTTAATTATAAAGATTCTACGTAGAAATAGGGTTTAAATTGAAATTCAATTTATGAGCGAGGGGAGTTCTGGTTTAAAGCTTGATATACGTGGAGTACGGAAATATGAAATAACATTATGGGTTCAATACTACACTGATGGAAAAAAATCCCAACACTAGGAAGGAGCTGTGCTAGATAAACGAAATTTGGTAGGCGTGTTTATACATCTGAAAGAGGACGTCGATTCAAATTTCGAGCTACGCGCGTAAGTGTGGCGCTAGTGGCGACACTATGAACATACAAATGAGGTTTGCTTTAAATAAGGGCGGTAAGTTCGCGATCGTTATTTACAGTTGAGATTTGACGTAGAGGGTTAATGTTAGTCAAGGATGCCACTGAGAAGACGAAGAAGCCATTATCAACAGCTCACTGAGTTTGAACGAGGTCGTGTTGTAGGGCTACGAGAAGGTGGGTTTTCTTTCCGCGCTATTGCTGAAAGACTTGGCAGGAATGTATCCATTGTGCATGAGTATTGGCGGCAGTGGTCAAGGGAAGGTACTGCCTCAAGAAGACCAGGTTCCGGGCGGCCACGTGGTACTACTGAGAGGGAAGACCGTCGTATTCGGCGTATTTCTGTGGCTAATCGTACTGCGTCTGCAGCTGAAATTAGAGCTGCAGTTGCCACCACAGTGACACAACGAACTGTTAGAAATCGGTTACTTCAAGGACAGCTCCGAACCAGACGCCCTGTACAGTGCGTTCCACTGACTCCAAACCTCTGCCGTTTACGACGTGAGTGGTGTCAAGCTAGAGCTCATTGGAAGACGAAGTGGAGATCTGTTGTGTTTTCTGATGAAAGCCGGTTCTGCCTTTTTCGCAGTGATAGCCGTTTGTTGGTTAGGAGGCCAGGTGAACACCTGCTAGTGACCTGTCTGCGGCCTAGATACACAGGGCCTACTCCTGAAGTTATGGTTTGGGGAACAATTTCGAATGACAGCAGGAGCACTCTCGTGGTTATCCCACGCACCCTGACTGAAAATTTGTAAGTCAATCTATTGATACAACCTGTTGTGCTGCCCTTCATGAACAGCATTCAAGGGGGTGTTTTCCAACAGGATAACGCTCGCCCTCATACCGCCGTTGTAATCCAACATGCTCTACAGAGTGTCGACATGTTGCCTTGGCCTGCTAGATCACCAGATCTTTCTCCATTCGAGCACGTATGGGACATCATTGGACGACAACTCCAGCGTCATCCACAACCAGTATTAACCATCCCTGCATTGACCGCGCAAGTGCAACAGGCATTTAACTCCATCCCACAAACTGATATCCGACACCTGTACGACACAATGCATGCACGTTTGCATGCTTGAGTGCAAAATTCTGGTGGTTACACTGGTTACTAATGTACCAACATTTCGCATTTGAAATGGCTCTACCTGTGATCTTGAAACTTTAATCAATTAAATATGTTACCTACACAAATGTATTCCTAAAATTTCATTACTATACAATAATTTTTTCTTGGTGTTGGGATTTTTTCCCATCAGTGTATGATTGTGCCTTTAACCAGTGTTAAATGTTATGCATTACATAACGGCTTATGATACAGCCGTTTGACTATGATACAGAGTTACTACAATGGAATTGGTGATAAGTAAAGTCTCCAAAGATTGGATAGGACCAAAGGAAAATTTAAACACAATTTATCGAAGGAATAAAATTAAACGTTTTATGAACTACTTACAGTCATTACAGAACCTGCTATCACCACCGTAGCATATTAGAAACATAATGATACATATTTATATCGTGTCTTAAATCTTACATTTGCATATCTGACCAAATAAGTGCCAAATACCATGCCAAAACATAACTTATTTTTTTAATGTTCAAATGACGTGATTTACTTTAAATAAAGACACACAATACGCAAAAAATGCATAAGCATCTCGTACTCTTAGAATAGAGTACGAGAGTTTTACGAATTTAGAGCCATAATGCCGAAATTTCCTAACAACCAGTAATATATTACAACCTTTAAGACTGGTTGTTTCTTAACAACCAGTCTTAAAGGATGGTATCGCTTTCGCTCTGTACCATGGCCTGATAATTTGATTTTTGAACTGGCTTGGCTCTATCGATGAGCCAACATGCTGAAGCAGCCGTGTCCCAATGTCCTTCCATTGGTGTAAAGTAAACTGTTTGAAAGAAGAATGCTGACACAGATATCATCCTCATTATTTGATTCCAATTCGAAATTCTGAATCCATCCTAAAATAGTCTTCGTGCTGCTTCGAAGCCATGCGTAAATATAATTGATCTCAAATAGTAGAAAATATCACTGAATTGTTTGGTTCAAACTGGTTAATTGTTGGAAGATTTCTGAAAACTTAACTTAGTTTTCCTTGAAAAGTTTATAGGAAGACAACTTATACTTGTGTTTTTTTTATCTCTATCGCATGGGTGACTTCGGATATGGGGAGGAGAAACTCCTGATGGCTAGTTTTTGCCACCCAGTGAGAATAAACATGGTATGAGATTAGATAACCTTTATCAATGAGGAGAAGTGCCTTCTACGGGTGTAAACAAGGTCTATTTAGATTCCATTGTTGTTATCCATGGCACTTTACCAGCCCGTCGACCGAAAGGTATCAGCTATTTAAGCCTAAATTAGCGCCCCTTGTTTTTTCAGTAGCACCAACTAAGCCCAAGAGTACGACTTAACTACTTCAGACTTCACATTTGCTTGCACAACCCCTTTTACAGGGGGACAAATATCCACTCTACTCACAGATAGAACACAGAATAACAACCATGAATGAACCGGGACGCGCAGATCACGGGGAAGATACGCTACCTCTATGCCAGGAAACAGACATTTTGATTCCATGGTTCCCAAGTGTAGTATTCTATATACTTATATAATTTCTGTTATTTTTGTGTTTGTACATAACATTTATTTGTATCTGTATTTTTGTGTGTGGGTCGCTTTCTTTTTTTCTCCTTCTTTTTATATCTGTCCACTTTTCTAGTTTTTTGTAAATATTTTTATTAGTATTTTTCAGAATCTTCTAATGACAAGGAAATTATAAGTGTGCTTCTGTAAATCGGCAGAAGTTTTCAGTTTCTGCTTGATAGTTAGCATAATAAGCCAAATCCACTTTGCATTTGAACTTCAAAAAGCTGATTCCCTTCGGCTTTGCTTCATCCAATATTAAAAACCCTTACCGTGTTTCAATCTATAGATGTCAGACTGTGAACAATAGTCACAGGGATGGACAGAACAGGCGCGTCTTTCCATGCCTCTCCCACTTCATGCTCATTACAATGTTTAAATAACCAAAGGGTAACAGGGGCATGAAGCGGTGTTGTGTGTGTGTAGTTGTACTATGGCCAGAGATAGCCTTTAAGACTCGACCACAGTTCTCATGCTGTGGTGGTATCTTGTCATTCAATTTTTATTCGTGTGCTTCTTGACAGTTTCCAGTAGTCGATTATGACTACATCAATGTTTTAGAAATAGGGAAGAATTCTAATTTAAGCAATGGCGATATAATATAGATAAATTTAACTAAAGTATGTTATCAAATGCCTGTCTTATATTGAATTTCTGAACAATATGCATGTCTGGATATTGGTGAGGATCTTTACGGTTTTCCTGCTATGTTATTCTTAGGGTAAAAGACAGAAATCCTGAATTTATGCCAAGTTAATGATTCCCGAATTTGGCGATAAAGAATACGGTTATGGAAAATTCAAGATTTATTGCCCTATTTTTCTTAAGAATCGAAACATAGACATTCCTATGAGTTTAATACGTGTTTGAAAAGTGGCGAAGATACGAATCAAATAAGTGCATTCCTTTGAATTCGGTTTTCAGAATGAGTTATTAAAATATAGAAGGCTGAGTGCTATTACAGATGCAGGTCTCCATAAGGCATTTTTGCAATTTATTAACATATAGTTATAAAATTTTTGCATGCAGAAATATTAGAACATAAATAAATCAAATAATTTTTTTTTTTCAAATTGTTTCTTCAACGTATAATGTTAAAAAAATTTTCAATTATTATAAATTTTAAAACATTTTAAGCGAAGTAATTTTACAATATTTTTCATATAATGCTTACATGATCATATATTTATTTATTTTGAACACACTATTTGCATTTCATTCAAAACTTAATTCTTTAGAAACATCTTTATACGCTTTCACTAAATTTTTATAAAAAATTTGTAATTCTTCGAACTGAAATTGATTTTTAACTTTACAAAAAAGAACTCGAAATATAAAATGCTACATACCAAGTTTTAATAAAATATTTAGTAAATATTTATGGTAAATTTAACCTATTTTTCAAAAATTAAGGCAACTATTTCAAAAATATCTAAGTCTGATTGATTAGCTTTGAGAAAAAACAAATAAAAATGTAATTACACCACATAGCACCATGAATTATCATTTTAATTAATAATAATTTCATAATGATATTTAAGTATAGCATAAGTATACATATTTGAAATGAAAAATAATCAAGAAAATATTATACTTTGACCCTATCCTTGCGAGTTTTTTTTAAAAAAGTGATTGTTTAAATTTTTGGATTAATTGGAAAACCAAATTTAACTTAAAAAAAGGAGGAATCTCATAATACAAAACTGTATTCACAAATGAAATAACTCTCCTGAATTGAATAAATGAACAATGCTTTTGGCAATCTATTCACAAATCAATACAATATTTCTTTTTCAGTCACAGTATAATAAAATTTTTCACTTCCGTGTTTTCCCATCCCATAAAACAGACGATTAATTTAAAAAGTGATGACCCCGTGATATCTGGGGCTCTAAGAAACCGGAAATACCCAAACAAAAACATTCTTCACTGACATAAATCATAGTTCACAATCTCCAATGGCTCGAAAAATTAAACAAAGCGGCAGACAAATGGCTATCGTCCATTTATTTTTTTCTTTCCTTACGGTTGATGACTCAAGAACCACTTGCCGAAAAACAATCCTTTAACGTTAAAAAAAAAGTCACTAAAAAGTCAGTTACTACATCAGCAAAAACAACCCAGTTTTTCCTGGAAATCCGTTTCTCTTCAGCTTCATCATTAAGACAAGAAAGCAACATTTACAGTTGTCTGAAGGAAGAACTGATTCTTAGGTTCCTCGATTAATGGACCAAGACGATTTGGCACGGAGAAATATGACGATTTTGCTCCGAGTGTGATACTTACGCGAATGGGCAAGTGTTCTTTCGCACTTGCTAAAATTAGCTTGGGAATGTATGTTTCCTTTTCTTTTTTTTTTTCTTCTTGTGGATGTGTACTTTGCAATGAGTGCGTTCGTTGTGATGATGCTTTTTTATATTCTACCCATTCTTGCAAATTATTTGCGTTTGCGTCCTTTTCCGTAATGTGTTGCAGGAATACAAAGAGCTTTGATGATGGAAAATGATGCCTTGTTTGGATTCAAAACTGGTAACGATATTTTCTGAAAATGTATTTTTAAATATACTTTATTTCTCTGAATACTCGAATGTATTTGAATATATGCTTAACTGAAACTATTTTTTTTTAGCAATGATATCGATACTGAAGAACATGAATTTTTAATTTCATTTTTTTTTCTTTTAAAGATGATTTATATTATTTAATTAATTTATAAAACTTTTCCTTTAAAATTTAACTGAATTCTATAACTTTAAGATGGATATGATAGTTTATTGAAAATGAAACAGATATAATATAATTTTAATTAATTTACAAACAGGCACCGAAAAATTACAAATTCTTATTTGTAAAAGAAAGAAATTCAGAGTTTATATCTTTTTCTATTATAATTTTTAATATAAACATTGCGTTATATTCGCTTTGTGATTGATAGGTAGCGCATCAACTGAACCGTGAAATTCGTGGTTGGTTTCCTCAGTATTGTTTGAAATATTTAAAGAAAATTATTATTTCTTCGTAGTAAGTATTTATATTCCATTTGATGGTGAAATGGTTACAAAAAAGGTAATGTAAAACTATAATTAAAATTACATTATTTTTTAATTCTATTTTTAGTCATACCATTAGTGCCAACACTAACTGATTTGTTTACATTTTTCGAGTAATGAAAACTTTTTCTCTCTCGTCTAGCAATCGTCCGAATATTTACTAAATAAGCACGTGTTAATTTTGCGTAGGTTTTTTAATATTAAAGGGTGTCCAGTGATATCATATGAATGAAAAGATGAAGAAAAAATCAGTGAGAATCTACCAAATTTTTTTAAAAAAGCCAATCACTACATTGGTGTCAAAACGTGAAAGATTGAATTAATATGTAGGCATTGGAGACACAATAAAGAATATTCTCAGTGTGGGGCTTTGAAATTTGAATCGGAAGAAGGTCGGCCAATAAATGAATAATGTCATCATTTTCTTCGACTTCTTCCGGTTTTCAACTTGCATGTCTATGCTTAAAACTAGGCTGCATTAAAAGGTTACTATGAAATTTGAGTGTGAATGAGAGACTTTGCAATGGTTCTCGGTTTGTGGTCAGAAAAGGTGAGTGATGCATTTTACATGCTAAAATGTTGACGATCACAAAACAGTCACAATTGTGCGTGTACTACATATTACTATCGATTCAGAAATGCTGTTTATATTGAAAAGGTATCAATTTGCAGTGAGACTAGATTTGTAACTATCGATAAGTTAAAAGGTCAGAATTTTAATAAAATTGATCTCATTATTAATAAGCGAATTGCAATATTTTCACATGGACAGTACCATCGTTCAGATGAATCTAGAGTTGGAATTAAAATCCGGGCTAAAGAAAGCAATCAAGTGTTTTCCAATATGCTCTTACTTAGTAAAAGTTAAGCAGAACGAAAAATTATATTAGCTAGTATCCTTTAATGATCTTAAGAAAGCTTCTAATTAATTTGTTAAAAAATTTCATGTTTTTATTTCTTATGTGTTACATGAAGATAAAGTTTAAATTATGATGTTATTTTTTTGAATTTTGAAAAATTCGAATATAATACTTTTTAAAATTCAGAATTGATCATTTTTGTTTAAGATATTTTTAAAAGTATGTTTTCCATTGATTTTTATTGTCTGCAGGAAAGGAATCAACCAATCTCTCAGGAAGTGTCACTAATCCGAGGACATGCAAGATTCGACGATAACATCGGATTGGCGAATGTAAGTGCATAGGAAGCGATAGGTCTTATTTTTTATAAGGGTTATGATGTAGTGGGACTGATCTCAATTAGAAAGGTCCGTGCACATAAAGAATAGAATCTAATTTATACGATCAAAATAGCACAGCTTTAAAATGTAACCACTTCACGAATTCAAGGCACATAAAGTTATATCTACACTATTTCTCTGAAATGAAATGCAAATAAATTTAGGGGAACCTGCTGGTTACCAAAAGTGACTGGTATTTAATATAATTGGATTTGACATTGCTTAAAGCTAGCACAGTCTTATCTGAAAACCCCTTGAAATCTTATATGAAAACTTTAGTATCATTCTTCCATGTATATAAAAATGAACACTATATAGAAAAAAAGAGAAGAGTCTTGAACCCGAGGTTGGATTTGTTCTAACACTATGGAATATTAATGAAATTAATTTAAAGATTTTCACAAATTCATATGAATCTACTAGGATTCAACAGCTAAATTAAACTACAATAGTAATACTAAGAAGACCTCGTAATTTTAAACTACGGTCAGAGAATGAAGACGATGCCCAAGATAGCCCAACTTTCCAAGCGTTTACACTACATCGGTTAGATAACATTTGGCCCCTACAGATTTAACTTGCAGCAGGTTCTCTTATGCGAATGTTAGCCAAAGAAATTGGGTCCCCAACTTGTCTAGTTCCAAAGATGAACCCTTACTTCCTAGCTTCCGATATCACTCTAATAGTTTAAAAACCGCCTCAAAAAGGATAATTGCACAAAAGTGATGTTAATCATACAAAACTTTTTAGATATAAAAAAGAAAAATGGAAATTTGCATAAAATAAATTGGTACAGTAATAGTTATCTGCTAAATAACTTGATCTTATCAATCAAAATATGGATTTCTACCAAATTTTAGTCTTACTTAATTTACCAAATAGAACTGTTCAGAAATAATTGATATATTTGGTATATATCAAAGCTAAACTCAATACGCATCCAGTTGTAGAAATATATATGAATGAGAATTTGAAAAAAGAATGCTGCCGATTTATTTTTCATTTAATGGTTTTACAAAACAATGATGTTTTATAAAACTTTACTATTTTTCATAAAAATAATTCTATGGATATGGGCTTTTTTATCTTGCTAAAACTCATTCCCTGAAAGGTTGAATTTAATTATCGCAATTTCATTGTCACAACAATGGTACTCCTCTTTCTGATTTCCTTTTGCAATTTCTGGGAAAAGGTTTAATGAAATCGAGGCCTCCAGAAAACGATGAAGTGAAATTCTTTTTTCCAGGCGTTAATGGCCGCATCCAGGAAACGGTCATTTAGAAGAGGGGGTTCATTGGAAGCGGTATCAGGGAATGCTGAGTGGTCAGTTCCAGGGCCGATTAATCGGTTGGAACGATTCCGAAGAAATTGTGATTCGCGCGAAATAAAGCCGGTCGTTGAAAACCAATCTTGCAGACGAATTGGGGAGAGTGGGTTTGAGTGGAAATAATTCCAAGAATCGAATAAAGGTGCCGAAGAGTAAGAACTGTTGAAGAATATTAAAGTTTACTCTAGATAATTGATTATTGATTGAACTGAAATAGTGAATCATCCCTCTGTCTATGAAAAAATGACTATTTATTCAAATGCATTGATTTTTTTAACATTTCTTAGAAAAATGACCTTCGCCTTCGATTTTTGATTAAAAAGGAAGAGTAACTTTTGACTTAATTCTTAATCCGAAAATTAAAATAAGAAGATACCATCCACTTATAATCCAAATAATATCTGGACATGGGAGATTTCCTGCATATTTCCAAAGATTTGGAAGAATGCAGGAAAATAAATGCCTTTGTGGAGAAATGGGTGCGGTTTACCACTATTTAATGGAATCTATGGAGATATCAAAGTTAAGGAAGGACCTGAAGATTGTCAATAATGATTAAAGTACAGTACTGATGGTACCAGGTCATCTCAAAACCCTGAAGGGTATGATGTTAAAGAGGGATAGTTTCATTCCGACTGTTTGAGAGTGCGCAGGTGGGAGAAAGCTATTTACTACCCCGAAAGGAATGTTGATTTGACTGTTCGGTCATTGTAAGGTTGGACAATACTTATTCATCAGTCGACTACAACATATCCTGTCGATACTGCTACGTTCAGTGGTGGCGGAGTGGTCGGCTGTATACAAGAAGAAGATATATTTTTGATTATAACTTAAGATATTTTCCATAAGAGGTAATAGAGAATTAATTTTTCCAATACTATTCCTCCTTTCTCATGAGGCATGCTATTCAATGACGGTTGTGATATATATACATAGTAGATGTGTGATTATTCACCCATTGGCCATATATGGTATTGGTCATATTGGCATAAGCCCATTATAGCCATATATTATAATATGCTTTTAATAGTTCCATTAACACAAGACAATAAATTATATGGAACTATTAAAAGCTAGCAAACATAATAGCATTCACATCATATTTTCTCTAAAAGCTCATTGAACGATTGTTGAACGTATGTACAAGCTTCTGTGTTAATGAACCAACAAGCTCTGAAGGGTGTTAAAAAAACTAAAAATTATAATGGAGCATAGTATTACAACTTACGATGAAAGGATGAAAATCTTGAAAACTACTGTGACCCTGAATCTAGAAGATAATGTCATCGTACATATTGCACAGATGTGAGCGAAAGATAATTAACATGAAAGTGTACCGAATGTTTAGCGTGAACAAGTGCATAGAAATGTTCAGTGATTATCTTTTGGGACCATACTTGTTACCCAGAAGCCAGAACTTAAAAAGAACTTTAAGCCAGAACTTAAAAACTGAATTTGTTTTTCAGCATGTCCTATTTCTGAATGTTGATTTTAGGCTTTAGTTGAGCTTCTGTAAGCTCTGTGGAGGTTTTGTGCTGTGGGGATGAGATAAATGAATTGAGCTTAAAACATTACCTTGCCATAATGTATCGTAAGAGATGTTTGAGTTCTGATTGTTTATTATTATTACATTGAATCTTTATTTTTTTTACTATCTTATTCTTATTCAAATTACTGCTAAACAGTTATAAATTTTTAAAATCAGTATTCTTGTGGGTATCATATACTACCGACTTCTGCCACCCAGCAGATTGGACATTTTCCCCACATCTCTACGTATCCTTTATCTAGGATGTCCATCTAAGCATATGTTATTTTAATTTTTAATTATATTAATAATATATTAAGATATTTTAATTAATTAATTTTCTCTACAATTATAGTAGCACACAATGTATTATTTACCGATTAAAAAAACGAATAAAAACTTTAACTTGCTTTGAGTAACATTCTTAAATTCAAATGCTTCGCATGCTAATTGCTTTTCGATCTTTTTAATTAGCGCTATCTAGTTAAAAAATAAATGCCAAACCTATATTTCAACACAAGAATTTAATTTAAGGAAAATATTATTATACATAATCCTTTGAAAAAAGAACATTGAAAAAATTGTTCAACTGAGTTCTAAGAAGATGTTTCACAAGTCGATCGATGTCTCTGTTTTAACATTTATTGAACTAGAAGCTGCCTAAGTACTAAAATTGCAATACCATCCCATCCAGTATATTTTAGTTTGTCCTGCAAAGACAATCTGATCTTGTATATATCTGATATGATAGATAATCTGATTCTGTACTTGTTCTATACGGATAAGCTGATATATACAGGATTATATTGTCTGTATAGGACATGAGTGGATGTAATGGTACATATAAGATCAGCCCTCTAAGTCCCTGCATGGATAATCTGTTGCTATCGTATACAGTAGTGTTCAATGACCAAATATCCCACTGAATATCAATCAACCATTCTGGTCCAGTTTTTCTGTCAATGTTTATTCCCAAACGTACGACATCTGTTGTTCAATCATGAGTAAATCTCTCAGTTGTGCAATCAATCTCTCCTAGTTGCTTTGATTAGCTTGTTTTTGTTTCAAAGTAATTTCCAGATTAAGAAGAGTTGTGTATGAAGTTCAAAGCTTTGTCAGAAGTCTTACCAATGCAAAAGCGAACAATTTTCAATGAATGATCATTTTCACCTGAACTGATCGAATTGATCAAAGCTGGAATGTTCTTATTCAAATAAAAAAAAGTCAAGTGCTTCATATTTTGTAGCGACATATTCATTTTGAAATGCCTCCTAATTTGTATAAAACGTGTATATATATTTCATTAATATACCTTGTTTTATCAATTGTTTCTAATTTATTTTATTGTGTAGGAAAGTACATATGTATGTAGTAGTTTGCAGAATACTATTAAATAGGTTTAATGAAGAAGTCTTGTATACATACAAATTTTCGGAAATGAAGTTAGGTAAACAGTACTTACCAAACGCCAGAAAAAATCTATCTGGATATCAAAAATTGAGACTAGCACCTAGAGAAAAACAGAAACACAGTGTTAATGAAAAGCAATTTCGTGTAATGATTGTAAATTTGCAAATAACATTACTCTGATAAATTTTTATACTATTTTCAAACTTTGGCTCTTTATTTCTTTCTTAATTTGAACTACCTAATAGCCATTTCCATCATTAATTATGAAGTGGAAGTATTTATTAATATTCTTATAGGGTCACTAATTAGAATTGCTTGATTATATTTTTTTGAATATGAAAAAAAAACCTGTTGAAATAGAAAAAAAGGATTCTCTTTCTCTTGACAACAAAAGTTTTAGAAATTATTTTTATTTGTTACAAACTGAACAAATTTTAAAAACAAGTAATATAAAAAAAGTAAACTGAATTTCTACTTAGGTCAACAATTTTTTTAAATTTAGTTACTTTTTATTAAATAATTATCAAAAAATGATTGACTTTCGCAATAATCGCACATTTTTCACCTTCAAGTGAAAAATGTCTAATATCTCATTACAAACTGCTAAAACTATTTAAAGTATTAAAATTAATTAATTTTATGAACGAATTAATATTTTAAAAAACTGTATTATCATCGAGTGTCATCCACTACAAGTTTAGAAAACGGCATTTGAACTCGAGTGGATGAATAAAAAGTATTTTATCAACGATTGAAAATTTGAACAAGATGTATATTTGAGGGGAGTGTGAACTAATAGTAGGAATTGAATAAACAATTTTCGGCTACTTGATATTTGTTTATCCAGCATTCTGGATATGTACAAATGAAATACAATTGTAATTAACTTGTAAAAGCATTTTTTTTTTCAAAACAAAAATTAATTTCTTACGAATTATTTTAGAAAAATCAAAAACATATTTAAAGTAAATGAATTAAAAAAACTTAATCTGTTCATATGCCAATTTATCTTAAAACATTTTAAGGTATTCTGCGTGAAGAAAGAGGAAAAAATTGAAACAATACTATGAAGTGTATTAGCTTCCAAAATGCCACACATTCCTTTCCCTTTTTTTTTTGTCTCACCTGTATTCTTTTTCCTTACCGTCTTTTTCTTTGTCAGTTTTTTTATATCCAAATAAAGATAATGGAGCTTATTGTGGAAAAGAATTGTTGCGAAGTCTTTGTGTCGGCATTTGGGAAACTTTTCTCTCTCTCTCTTTAAGACAGCAAAACTCTGAGAGGCTTTTAGGAGGCTTTTCATTCATTTGTAGGAACCCTAATAAGGAATGTATTGGTGGTTCTGTTACAAAGTTTTTATACGATAGAGCAGAGTTACTTTTTTGTTTTGTCTTATACTCCAATTCTGTCGTTTCTAGTTTATAAAAATTTCATAAATCTTTAAAAGTTTGAAAATATTGTTAATATATCCATTTAAATATCAATTATGTTTAGATATAAATGTTTAGTACTAAAGGTAATAATAAAAATATACTTTTTTAAATGACTATTAATTGATAAATGATTTTTAAAAGAGATTAAGTTGAATGAAATATTATATTGGAAAATTATAGCGTTATTTTATTCAGCCTTTGAGCTATAGTAAACTGATTGCAGTAAACTGAGGCAAGCAGTAAACTGAGTAGGTAGTAAGAAGTAAAAGGTATTGCAGTAAACTGAGAAATTATTTATATTTCAGATACTCCTTAGATTCAAAGTCCAGCATATCAAGCCTTTCAGTAAAAGAGGTATGCGACTTCTTCTGTTGGTTAAAACTTCTCACAGTACCTACAAGTACCAGACTTGTAAATTAGCTCATACTTAAGACAGACACACCGCACAACTATAACCCTCTGGTTAATTGTGTAATGAGCATGTAGTGGGAAAGACATGGAAAGATGCTCCTGTCCTATCCATCCCTGTGACTATTGTTCGACGTCGGACAATTATAGACTGAAATTTGGTAAGGGATTTTAGAATTGGATAAAAGAAACCCAAAAGCAATGAGCTTTTTGAAATTCAAATGGTAAGTGGATTTGGCTTATTAAGCTAGCTATCAGGCAGAAACTGAAAACTTGAGCTAATGTACAAAGGATGACTTACAGTTTGCTTGAGATTACAAGAATCTGAAAAATATTTGCAAAAAATTACAAACGAAGACAGAGAAAAAGAAAGAATAGCCACACACACAATAAAAAATACGAATACAGATAAACACAAAACCAACAAAAAAAAGTAATGGTTATATAGTGCTACACTTGGGAATAGTGTTTTTGAAATCCAAACAGATCTCGGGAAATATACGAAGTATACAAAAAAAGTGTTTTTCTTTAATAATCTTGCATACTATGCGTCCTTGCTCGTTCAGAGGAAATTAATTCCGACCAATATGACATCTACGTTCAAATTTAATACGACAGTAAAGGGTTAATCAAGAATAATTTATCATTTTCCTAGTATATTGTAATATTATTTATTGACCAACTACCTAATTTATATTGCATTCGATAGATTAGGGGGAAAATTAATGCTATATTTTTATTAATGAAGTTTTTTTTATTTCATCGAAATTTATCATAAAAATTCAGGGTTTTATTACTAAGGATATCATTATCTAATAATCATGCTTAATGCTTCAATAATCATATTGCTAACATATTTTTTCCAAATTAATTCCTGTTCCATGCTACACTCATCAATTACGAAAAAAAATCATCATAACGTGTACTGGAAACAGCTGCAAAATGAACAAATCTGTGAATGGATTTTAACTATAGAATGTGTGCTTCCAGTATCATATTTTGTCAAAAAGCTGTATTATGGGTACATTATCATGCGAAGTATTCTTTTTAAGTGCCATACTTTTTCATTTTCAGAAGTTCACATACTGACTGTAGAAGAAAGCACTGCCGAAAGGAATTTCGATAATGAAATTTTGCATCTTGTATTTTGTACCTTGATGAAGCTATACTTTAAAGTAAAAAAATGCTGTTAGCTATTAAATGGTCATTTCTGAAAATTGTTAATATAAAGCTTCTATTTTCGCATTATTATACAACTCATCTCTACCTCCTTTATGTTAATATAAATACAGTCAAAGACATAAATACATGAAAGGGATAGTTATTTTTTGAATTGCGCTTTGCTGTAATGGAGACATCTTCCAAATGAATCATTCATATGCTCAATGAGCAGAATATATCAGGAATTTAAAATTACACAGTGCTGAAGTCTGAAATTATAACGAAATCATGAGCATGACGATGCATCTAAACAATTTAATTGAAATTAAATACAAACCCTATTCCCGCTAACCAACAGTCCGCCAATGGCAACTAATTACTATATAATCATGTTACCTTGAAAGCAAATCATTGCAAAAGAAAAAGAAAGATTCACATGTGTTGAAATTCATGAAAGAAAAATTCACATACATTCAAATTTACGAGAAAAAAAACCCGCATATGTTCAAATTTACGAATAAAATACATGGAAATGACGCGTTTTCAAATTTACGAAATAACAACAAAGGAAAGAAAGAAAAAAATTCACATATGTCAAATTTATGAAAAAAAATTCACATAGGTCCAAATTTATGGAACAACAAATTTACATCGGTTTAAATATATGAAACAAAAAAAAAATCGGACATAGGTTTAAATTTAGGAAATAAAAAAATTCGCAAAGGTTCAAATTTATGAGGGGAAAAAAAGAAAAAAAACCTATATTCAACTTAACGAAAATAATTCACATATGCTCGCATTTACAGAAAAAAGAAGGCAAAAACTCACGTATGTTCAAATTTACGAGAAAAAAATTGTTCAAAGGAGGAAAAAAAAATGTTTAAGAAGAGAAGGAAAAGCAGAAGAAAAGCTATAAACATATACGAATATTTTACTATTATAATTGTAGATTTCGATAGTTTTTAATCCGTACTTTTTCAAAAAATGCCATCAAACACACACATCCTAGTATTGCTCTAAATCTCAGCTTTCCAAATACTATCGAAGAAAAACGCATAAATGTTTTAAATCGAAAATATTGCAAAAAGAACTATTTTTAGCTCACTCCTCTTCCTCTTCCTCTTTTTAGTACATTTCCATGGTCTCCTCAGAACAACTGCTACGTTTCCGTAGACTTTACCTCCGCAACATCAAAAAATATGCAAATGTTTTCGCAGTTTTTCCTAAGCTGAGATTTGCTCTCTCCATGCATAAGGACAACGGCATAAACCGAATTTATTTATGTAGAAGCGCTCGCAGCCAACGCATTTCACCTGTTTCTTTTTTCTTATCCGTAACTTAGTTTACGAGCACTAAGCGAATTTGTTTTTCTTCCATAAGCTTCTTACATTGTTTTATTTCAGACATGTTTTCTAAATTTAATTTATGGTTCACTGACCTTCGTTTAAAAGCACTTTGGCATTGTTTTTGAGAGGGTTCTCGGAAAAAAATAAATATATTTCTGGCGATTTGTCTATGGAGGAAACAATAAAATCGGTTATATATGTTTTTCGGATGAAAGCTGTCTGCTGATTTCATGTTGTATTGATATAAAATAGGAATTCATACATATTTATTCTAATAGTATATATTTTAACTGAAAGTTGAATAAACTTTCTTCAGATTGTAGGGAAAAATGTCTGAAATAATACAATTAATCATAATAACACTGAAATAATACAATCAATGTCAGAAATAATACAATAAAAACGTCTGGAAAAATAAAATTAAATAATTCAGTTAACTCTTGGGTACTTACTCTAGAAATCTGTAATATTATTTCCTTGGGTGATTATCTAATAGGAAACAAAAAATGTTTTAAAACTATTTTGATGTAATGTAGTTAACCCCCTGACTTTTGCAACCTTTGGCGACTTGGTTTGGTTGACTCGAAGAATGAAGGTTCTCGAATATACAAGAAGTTCAGGGATATCTTAATTAAAATCAGAAATTCTAGATTCTTCTGAGGAATTATATGCCTTTTTATGAGACCATAAAAGTGCCGGATAGAGCTATAGTAAGTGAGTCAAATGATTTCTCTGTTTAAAATGTGGTCACAGAGCACATTCTCTGAGCACTATCATGCTGTGATTATTATTTAATTAGCGATTCGATGCTAATGTCTGTGTTGTTAATGTCTACTACACTTATGTGTAATAAATCATTTCTGATACTTTATATTTCATGTGTAATAAATCGTCATTATTCGATATCGTTGTTGGAACATTTCATCGCACATCTTCCCTCCCCCTCTCAACAGATTTTTTGCCTGCAAATCTTGCGATTCTTCGAAGATTTGTAATTTCACAGATTATTTTTTAATGATAATTAGATCTAATATTTGGCAGAAATAAGTAGGGTATGAATAGTAATAGTAATAATTCAAATCTCAGAATATAAATAATAATCGTAATAAAGTCGAGTTAAGCATATAATGTATAGATTAAATGAATACAAGTGAAAATCTAATGTTAATTATTAAATTAAATTTAAATAATTTCCTATGATTTTTTATCTTTGTTTATATGTATTACACAAATTGTAATTTTTATTGCATTCAATTTTAAGTTTATTGCAATGATCTTGGCTACATTCAGAATCTGTTATCTAGATTGCATATAACATTCAAACAATTTTGAACAGTATCCTTTGAAAAGCTTTGATGCTATCTAAATCTAATGATTGCAGGAGTAACAAGCAGTTTGGCAGGGAGAAAAACTTTTATGTATTTCAAACCAACAATAGGAAAGAATTTTTATTTTTTCCGTTTTTTTTACCAATATCGAGTTGCCACTGGATGAAAACTTCCTTAATTTATCCAAATCTTTTTACTTGTTTTATGGTCAAGGGGTAAATATTTCACATTTTTTGAACACTTTGGATTTGTATAATTTCCAATGATAAATGGCTTTGTTTTATCGGTTCCATTACAGTTTAAATGCATCAGAATTGTTAGCCATTTCTATTTACACCTTTTTTTCTTTTAAATAGCACCGCTTCGTCTGGCATGAGCTTGTAATGGACCCGTTTCATTTGCTTTGTGCACATCATCATCAGGATGTGTACAAAGCAATGTTTTCTTTTTCTCGCTGTTTTTAAGATGCAGCATCATTAACTGGAGTTAAAGTTTAAACCGTATTGGTTTTAAAAATAAATCTGGGATTTTCACGGAAGTAAAATGTAAGCCATTTATTTCTCACTTTTAAATATCTTCTGTTTAACAGAAAAAGTGATTTTTTTCTCGATTTTCTTCAGAAATCATTGTTTCCATTAACAGGCAAGTTTTACTTTCACATCTCGTGGAGCAATTATTTCTATTCTGGAGAGTAAATATCCTTTATTTTGTTAAAGATGAATCTCCCTGCAACAAATTCTTAGAATAATACCGGAGGTTCAAGAAACATGTTTGTATTCTAAGTAATTACAAAAGTTAATAAACGATTAGACACAGCAGAATAGGCAGCATTTCCAAATGTTTCTTTTTACTGAAAAAATCTGTTATTCTTTTAAAGAGCACAGAACTGCCAGCAAATAACTTTATCTTCTTGAGCGGCACTCCATTATTTTGTTTGCACAACTCAGTTCATGTTCGGTTTCTCAAGTTTTCCTCCTTTCTTTATAAAATCGAAATGGCAACGGTTGACCAAACAAAGAGATGAACATTACTCTTAATTAGCAAATTTCTTTGAAATCTGATGATTGGATTATGTACTTTTAGACAAATCTATATAAACAAAAATAAATGTTTGTCTGTAAATCTCTTATGCCTTCCTAAACAATTCATCCCATTGCAATGAAACTTGGTCAACATTGTTTACATTTACAAGATAGTTATAGACATAGTATAATTATCTAAAAAAATTTCGAATCTTAACCGCATTTATTTACCAAGGATTAATCTCCAAATAATTCGCCGAGGAGACAATAGATTCTGTAGAAATGCTAAATTCAAGTTAAATGTTAATACTTTGTAGTTATATGACGCAAATGTCATGTAAGTCATTCTCAGAGGTAACAAATTTATCACAAATTATGAGAAAAAGTGTTGGGGAGACCAACGCTGGGGATTTTATATTTTAACTAAATTTTAACGTTTTTTCATTAACCACCCAAAATATTGTAGCACAAATAATTTTGCACCATCTTAAGTCTCAAAAATTATTTTTTTAGCTATATTAACGATTTTATGGTATAAATATATTTTCTATGTTGAATCAATTTCAAAAAGAAAATATTTTAATAACATTTTTTAAAATTAAATTTGGGAATTCCGAACGAATATTAAACGAATCACGAGATACAATAATAAAATAAAATAATTCCTTTCATTACCGTTCTGAAAGAACACCAAGTATACAATTCTAAAAGAATATGCAAATCTGCTATACTAAAATGAATATTTGTTTGTTCGGATTTTATGTTCTATCGAACCATTCATCCTATTTCGATAAAGCATTACCAAATTATTGACTGATTGTTCTCAATATTATTTTTTTCGACGGCAGCAACGTGCCGGATACAAGCTAGTATTGGAATAAAATAGTTTTTCTGTGCTGAATAAAAGTGGATTTTTGAAATAAATACTTCTGTCTAAATTTGTGGAAAGTCCCTATGGTTTTAAAACTTAGCATGTATCTGAAAATATTATCGAAAAACATGTGAAATGTTTCGTTCGATGAATATGTAAGAAAAAGTTTATACACTTCGATACTTTTTACACCATGACGGTTATATATATTTTAATATTTTGCTATAAACCTGTACAGAAGCTTAAGTGTTTTCATATATTTTCCTGTCTTATTTAATGAAACTTTGTAACTGAAAATATATGGCTCAAGGCTATATTTCAGGAAATAAACGTCAATTCTACTTTTTTTGGGGTCACACTGTATAAGGCAATGTATTAAGGAACCCATAAATTATGCAGAAGCTGTATGGAAAGTTAGTTAAAGGGCTTTAAAATATTTCACTAAATACTATAATTTAGTATTTAATAATTAAAATGTGGATAAAATAAGAGGGCTAAGCAAATATATATTTTCACAAGAAATGATTAATACACTATGGAGTTTGGCCTTTTTTATTTTGTTAATTCGAGTTATTTCACGAGGAAAAAACTAATATTCTTAATAATGATAATTTATTTTACTTTAACATCCATTTAGGAAGACAAAGATTTCGAAAAGTTGGCATTGTTTCAATGAAATGAGGTTTTTTTTTTCGTATCTAAATTCTATCGCAGATTGACCGTTAACAAAATTTCTAATAAATTAGATTGCTGGGATTTTTCATTTATAAATAATAATTAAAAAAAGAGTTTATGCTTTAAAATACTTGAAAAAGTCATTATAGCTTTTCTTTTAGAAATATAAAGATGAATAAAAGATGAGTTAGTGTAATTACAAAATTTATTAAATTATCAAATAACAAAAATGAAAAAGTTTTGAAAATAAAAATTGGAAGGAAGAGTTTAGATATTTTAATAAGAAAAACCTTAGATGAGTTTCATTAATGTTCGCTTTAATGAAGTTAAAGTTGCATTCAACGAAATAATATCTTTTTATCTCTTTATACGATCTAAATATAATTTTATTCTTACTTCTAATATTCCAGAATCTTTCTAATTTCATTTATTAAGACATAATTGAATATTCACCAAGATTAATCTTATGAAGAGTAAATAGGTCAATAATAAGTTTGAATGAAATTATGCTAATGGAATGATGAGTTGGAATATATATGTATGCAGAGCAACACTAGATGTTAAATAAAAGAAAGGTATATCAAGATATATGCTATAAGTAATGCAACAATATACGTTAAATATGCAAAGTATAACAAGATTTGATTTTATTCTAAGATGTTACCTTATAGTGTTGCATCACTATATGTTATATGCAAAGTGTAGCAAGATATGCTATAAGAAATGTAACAATATATGTTAAATATTCAAAGTAAAACAAGGTTTTATGTTACTCTAAGATGCAACACTATATGTTATATGCAAAGTATAGCAACATATGCTATAAGTACTGCAACAATATATGTTAAATATGCAAAGCATTACAAGGTTTTATGTTATTATAAGATGGAACACTATATATTATACGCAAAGTATAGCAAGATATGCTATAAGTATTGTAACAATATATGTTAAATGCACAAAATATAACAAGGGTTTATGTTATTCTAAGATGCAGCATTATTTGTTATACGCAAAGTGTAGAAAGATATATGCTATATGTAAAGTAAAAGTATATGTTAAAGATATTCTAAGTATAACAAGGTTTTATGATATTATAAGATGCACCACTATATATTCGGTATATTCAAAGTGTAGCAAGCTGTATTCTATATGAGAAACAACAATATATGCTCGTAATACACAAAGTGTAGCAAGATACATGATCTATGTGACGCAACATTGTTTCTTAAACGCATGCGAAGAATAACAAGATCTCATGTTATAAGATGTAACACCGTACGTTATACGCAAAGAGTAACAAGATATATGATATATGTGAAGCAAAAGTAGATGCCAAAGATCTGAAAAGTATAATACGATTTTATTTTATTATAAGATGCCATAGTATTGGTTAAATATATGCGAGGTGTAACAAGATCCAACACTATAAATTCAATGCTATATGTGACGCAATATACACATTAGATATATACGAGATATATGTTTAATGGGTTTCGACACTGTACACTAAATAAATTCACGATATAATTAGGCAAATGCTTGATGGGACGCAACACTTTATACTAGATATATGTAGTAGTCAACTATAACGGTATATGTGCTGCTTCACTGTATGTTAAAGGCAGGTATAATAGGTGTGTGCTGCAAATGACGCAACAATGCATG
This sequence comes from Argiope trifasciata, assembly GCA_026543055.1. Classification (NCBI taxonomy): domain Eukaryota; kingdom Metazoa; phylum Arthropoda; class Arachnida; order Araneae; family Araneidae; genus Argiope; species Argiope trifasciata. Next base: position 77,683 of record JAPMOQ010042728.1, read on the forward strand.
TTAGATGTAATAAAAATATTTTCTATATCTGAGGCACATATTTTAAAAATCAGTAAGATTACGTTGGAAAAAAATTATAAATATGCTTTCCTCTACAAATTTTGTCGACAGTATTTCATTATTAATACTTTCCCAAACTTATTTATTTTTACTTCAAACCGATCCATAAAGATTTTAATTTCGGAAGTTCTTTCCCTTTATAAGAAATTTACTAAGGGTAAATGAGTAAATATAATCAGTAAAAAATCAAACCTCAAAATCTTAATGAGTTTCCCATTTTCCACTTTTTTTTGAGGTCGAAAAAATCATTATTGGAATTATGCTTGTTATTCTGGATCGAACAATTTTTAATGCAAGCACTTTTTTCTATCGGCTACCGTTGTTGTAAGGAATGCATTTTTTTCTAACCAAAATAATAATAATGATTTTTTAAAATTTCTATTAATCTTCATACTTTCCATGTTAATAAAAATGGAAATTTTATAATTGATTTCATCTTTTTCTTCTCCTTGTATGAGAGTTCGTAAATTTTGTACTATTATTGTTTCTCGAAGGCAATAAAACAGTTTTTCATTATTTTAAAACTCTTAAGATTGAAATAACACCTAAAAATTATTTCAATGGTGGTACCAACTGGAAATTTATTTCAGACTTTTTAATTTTTAGATCCAATGATATTAACAATGAATTATAAATATATCAAAAGACTAAAAAATAAAAAATAAAAAAAGGTATAAAGATTGCTTTGTTAATGTTGAAAAAACTAGAGTCATATTGTTTGTTGAAATTAGAGTATTATTATAAAAGAATATAAGAAGCTCACGAAACACATTCCCAATTTCTCAAATAATTATAAATAAATATAAAATTTAATTCCCAATTAATTAAGAATCTTATTATTTTAGAGTTTTAATTTGACATCCATTTTTTGATAAGCAATAATTTAAAATTCGAGATAGGGAACTTCATTAAAAGATAATTTTAAAAAAATCTTTTTGGAACTTTTTTCTTCATACTTTTGATTTTTATTTTCACATTTTTGATAAAAACTTGGATTAATTTTTTAATATATTGATATAAACAATTTAAAAAAGATTTTGAATTTATTAAGTATTAAATTTATTTATATCTTTAAAATCATTATACAGTTTTTTTAAGGTTTACATTAGTTTTTTTATTTTTCTCATATGCAAAATTTTGAAATTTAGCATACTTCTTTACTATATATAACAATAACCTTTTTTTAACACTTCCAAATGTCAATTATAGATTGATTAATTTTTTTTAAAATTTATTCCATGCATAAAAAATTAAATTAATTTTTTTTTCTTATTTTAATTAATGATTTTAGAATTTCATAACATTTAAAATGAGGAACCAAATATTGAAATATTGTATATTGTGTTAAACTAATTAAAATTAAAAATTTCTACTTTTTCGGAACTCTAATCTTTTATTATAATAAGGTCAGACCATTTGACTTAAGGATACCAAAATTAGCGCATAGTATAAACTTAAAAGAATAAAATTGTACACCATGGATAGATTTAAAAAAATTAATTATTAAAAAAAAATTGAGCTAAATTTAGGAGCATGATTATTTTCAAAGATGTTATTGCATAAAAATAAGTTTTACGCCCTTTCGAAATTTAAAGAATTGTCTTTTCAATGTCATCGCCCTATTTTTTAACGTCTGTCATATTTTTTATTGTCTAGAAATTTTTCTGAATTCTGGCAATTAAAAAAAATGTTTCGCCTTATTTCCAGTAATAGTTTAAATGGTTGCCTTGAATTTCAAACCGTTTTTATTGTTACATCAAATATTTATTTTGGTAGTTTTCTTTAATTGTTGAAAACTAAAGAAGAAGGATTCTGGTTGATATTAATATCATTTCCAAGAGAAATATAAAAATTGCAATATCACAAAATTTAGAAGATAGATGATAGGAGTTTCTATATTTATAATGGTACAATGATGTTATAGTAGTACCTCCATCAGAAAGGCTCATGTGCATAATAAATAAAACTTAAGCAAGAGAATTAAAATAATATGCCATTAGTATTAGACATTTTGGCGACATCAGTTATTTGAAGTCATGTCTAAACGATTTATCAAAAATAAAATACAACTAGTATTTTGTGCTAACCAACTAGTTGTCTGAGGCGACTAGTATATTAATGGTTTTGTAATGCTTTAAAACTGCTTTTAAAATTTTTATTTTTAAAAGAAAAAATTTAATTAATTTTTTTTAATAATTGGATACATTTGTGTGATTGTAAACATACAAATTAAATGGGATTTTCGGCCCGTAGCATTCAAATATTTACTGATCGATTAAGAAGTAATATGAGTTGGGTAAGTGAATTGTGAATCTTTGATAAGTGAATCTTTTTCCCGACAACAGTTTCTCATAAAGGATAAGTAAAGACAGAAATAAAAAAGTTTACGAATATATTTCCATCTACCTTGCATGCTTAGAAAAAGTATATAAGGCATATGAGAGTGTTTTTATTTTAATTTAGTGTTTACATTTGTAATTTATAAAAGATATTTCTTGAAGAAATTTAGTGATGTTTATATTTCCTTGATCACATCTGAATAAAGCATGAGTAATCTTTCATTTCACGCATATTTTTATTCAAATATCATCTTTAATTTTTTAACCCATCTGTAACTTCTTTCCTTTTTTACTGTTGTAGGAGTTTTCCGAGAGCTCAAAATTTTTAATGTACGTAATCTATTTTTAAGTTTTGAAAATAAATGAAACCGTTTTGTTGACCTCGACAGGAAATTTTCTCCTCGGATCCATTAGATATTTTTAAAAATATATATATTCCATGATTTTTCAATTGTATTTGATGAAATAGATTGTGTGATGAATTGAGAATGCCTCATAGCTTCCGCTAATATTTTAAAAAAAATAAGACTAATCAATAAAAAGATAGATTTTGGGAAAAATGAAATAAATTTAATTGTGTCATTCGAAACGGTACACAAGATTAAAAGTTCAAGATATTTTTTCAAATATTTACAAACGCTGACAGTCTAATTATTAATTGCTGCTAAGTACTTATCTAATTGTTAATTGCCAACTTAACTATTAATTAAACGATAAATAACACAAAAATTTGTTCTTATTAAAATTTCCCTCACTCAATCATCAGCAGAATAAGATCTATTACAGAATATTTTATTCGACACAAAAAATTATTTCATAAATTATTCATTCATAATATGCTCATAAATTTGAACCAAAAAACAAAAAAAAAGGCATATAATCTTTCTATCAGTGAATCAAATTTTCCAGAGTTTGCTGGAATTCCAGTGAAGTTTTCAGAATCTTCAGCAACGAAAAACTTTATAATTGAAATAAAATATTTCTTATAGTGGTTCGAATTTTTGGAAGGGAGAAATGCGAAATGTATTGAATAGTTTATCAGTCAAATAGTAAGGAAAAGAAAAAAAATTCAGAATCTATGCATAAGAAAAATGTACTTTAACATTTTGGAATTATTAAGTTAACTATACTTAATCCCTGGAAAATTCCCTGTTATTCCCTGTAATGAAATTGAAAATCCTTTATACATGACAACATTTTTTATTTTTAAACAAATGTTTCCAAAATGGGAAGAAAGAAAAGAGATGAAATTTCGTGTACGGGTAAGATTACTTTATTATTAACTTTACTTAAATTATTATATTATTTATTATTATTAGACTACTTATTATTACTAGATTACTTAAATGAATAAGTAAATATGTATTTGGGTGCGTTCCTTGTCAACGGCGGCATTCATTTTGATTACTAAATCTCATCCTAAGCCAGATTAATAACAATTTTTTAAATATCTCATGCTGAGAAATCTACAGAATTGAGTTCCGGAGAATTTTTGGAAAAATCAAAACTTCTTTAGTAAAAATTTCATAGCAGTTCTTCACGCATCTATAGAATTCCAAATAATTTTGATACCAAATATGACGTCATATTCTTCATATCAAAACATGCGTTCAAACATATCAAACTTAACTAGATCTACTGTAATCAAAAACAAAATATGCAATTTATATGCACATTTATAAAATATCCAATAAATTTTTCACCTGGTAAATTAAAATGATGCCTAAAAGTGAAACAAGAATTATTGATTGAACAATTATTGCATTCATTGAGATTTAATTTTTTGTTTAACTCTTTAAGGGACCATTTTTTCTTATTAACAACATTTTTTTTAATATTTGGAATTGAGTTTGACATATTAAATAAGAATAAAAAGAATTATTGTAGTACACTATATTAATTTGATTTCTTAATTAATTAACAGATCAAGATACTTTGCTTTGATTTGAGATAAGATAGTAAAAGTGCCTCATTTCTTATTTCATAGAAACTTTTGGGAAGAATATAAGACAACTTTCGTTTCAGCATTAGGCATTAATTTATTATAATTTTCAAATAATTGCAATAGCTAACTGCCAATTTATTAGAAAAATTGACAACTGATATTATTTGTAGTTTCTATAACTATTAAGAAATAACAACTTTTATCAAAAGTCATAAAATAATTTCCATTGAGATTTAAAAATGTATATATTGAGGTGTTAATGTATTGGGTTGGGGAATAAGTTCGTAGTGTTTTTATCAAAGAACTTTTTTAAAGAAAATCATCAGTAATAACAATCGATTATTCGATTATGTATTCTCTACTGTTGTTTACGACCTCCTCTCACCACTCGACCGATTTGCCAATGCCATTCCACCACAAATCACTCGATCTGGTTTTTAAGGCCCTCTTTATTGTCGAAGGTAACGCCCTCATATAACTCGATAGGGAGTGGAAAAGATGGTCATCCGAAGGCGCAAGATCCGGAGAATACGGGAGATGCTGAAAGACCCCCATTCAAGATCTTGGAGTGCGGCTTTGAAGACTTGTGCAACATGGGGCCTGGCGTTGTCGTGAAGGAGTATAATTTGGCCTTGTCGATGGGGTCTTTTCAGTTGCATAGCTTGAAACTATTTTTCGCATAGCCTGAAACAAGTCTCATTTCTTGCAGTTTAGCTGAGATATGTAAAGTCCCTTGGTGACCATGACATTCCTTTCGAGCATTTCCCAGTAAGCCATGCCCTCCCAGTCACTCCCCCAAACGCAGATCATGGTCTTCTTTAGATGGAGGTCAGGCTTGACCATTTCCGTGCTGCAGACTTGCTTATGACACCTCCTCCGTATTCATTGCAAATGTCCCACGCTTCTTAAGCAACTTTTTGATCTGAATGAAAAGCGAAATAGAGCAGGTGTCGAAAATGTTGATTTTTACCTCCAGGATATTCCATTTCTAAGCCTTAAAAGTAATTGAAAATTAAATTACTCAAAAAGACAATTAGCACAATTTTGTTGAGAAAAAAGAGCTCTATCGAATGAATACTATACACTTGGTCAAACAGCAAAAAAAATAATTGGAAAACAACATAAATATTAAAAAAATGCTACTAACTTATTCCCCAAACCAATATTTTCCAACTTTTCAAAGAGGGCTTACTCGATATGATATGAACAAATATCAAAACTGAACAACTTTTGATAATCGTGTTTGTCATGTCTCTAACCACCATTGGGCTGTTCTGTCTGTCCTAAAAAGGATGTGAATTGAAAAATAGAAGAGTAGCTGTGTGGGCGTGGAAGCCATGATGTTTATTAAGGATCCTGGACACGGAGAGTCATTTGTAGGAGTTCTGAGTATTCCTGTCTAACATGAACAGTTATTACAGTGTTAATTAATTTGAAATGTAGAGCTTACTTATAAGTTACTTATCCCTCACAATTTAATGAGACTTTAAAATGCAATGTCATTTTTGAATAGCATGTATGTTGCCCTTTATTCTCTAAATCTAACCTTCATTATGCATTTCACATTTTCATTTCCAGAGATTGCACTTCAATGCTATTGCTTCCTTAATGTTTCCTTCAAAATTTCTAAAAATACATGAAAAGGAACCCTTTCTTATCGCCAATGGGCTTTAGCATAAGGTGTGTTCTTTATATTTCCTTCCAAAAAAAGGAGCCCTCTATTCATTAAGGTCTTTTCTCCGGGCCCAGACGCATCACCACTTTCTCTTTGAGAGCTGGATAGGAAAGCCCTTAATTGTTTCCGGATTGCTTACTTCTCGGGTTTTCTGGAAAAGAGAAACGAATCTCTTTTCCGAGTTTCGGAAGAAAAGCAAAACAGGTTTTCATCTTCCGAAGGAAAATGGCGAGTTCCAGACCACCATCCATCAAACTGGAGGGCGCGGGTTTTCCTTTGTTTTGAGATTTTGAAGGTGGCATCGATATTTTCTCGGAATAAAAGACTATAAATATTGATGCGGGTTATTGTTCCTTGAAGTATTGTTATACGAATTGAGAGATCAATATCTGCAAGAGCAGAATTCCCCAGTTCGGTATTTCGAAAAGCTTGCTGGTTTACTTCAGACCAATATCATTCCACACAAAACTGAAATTTCTTTCTTTACCATGGCAGTTGTGAAGTCGATTTAGTTAATACTGATAATAAAGTGTGTAGCTACAAGAAAATTTATAGTCAGTAGTAGATTTATATACAAACCATTTTTCGTATAGTTATACTATAAAAATTTGAAAGATTTATATTATTCTGGTAAACCAGTTTAGACAAGCGGTTCTCAACAAAAACATTTATCAAGAAAAGAGAGGGGTTGAATTTTATCATCATTTTATCACCGAAAACCCCCAAAAGAGGAGGGTTTGGGAATAAGGTCTCTGTCCTTATTCATGTCCGATGGGCTCTAGGTTTGAACCCTATTCCCTCACAGAGCTGTTTTCTGCAAAGAAATATAGTGTAAGTTACATCTGGTAGGGTAGGATGCCCTCTCTTTAGTGCAAACGTTTGGAAAGGTGGATGATATTTCAAGTGTCGTCTTTGTCTTTTGATCGCGGTTGAAAAATCTAAGATTTATTCTAAAATATCCCTAAGATTGTCTTAAAACGGTATTTAATGTAATTAAATCAAACCATAAAAGGAAAAGTTTTAAAAGGAAGGTTTTTAATTTTTAATAACATGACATTGATATACTTAGTGAGAGTTTCAACTCTGACTTTATACACACTGATTCTAGCTCTGTCTGTCGACCTTTTATGGCTTCTGGAAGCGCTCGGAAAGTTCTCGAAGAATCAGCATAATTTGCTTCCTATTGAAACTATTGACTGATTCCAGCTCGGTCTGCCGACCTTTTATAGTTTCTGGGAGATCTCGGAAGGTTCAACTCAATTATTTTCCTATTGAAATTATTGCCGAAATCTCTGAAAATTCTATTATCATCTATTTTGTTGCCAAAATTATTGCCATGTTGCCGAATGGTCACTAAGCTCAATAGTCAATGTATTCAACAGAGCTGATCGTTGAACTGCTTTTTTTCTTCCCTCCAATGAAACTAACTGTGATGGGAAGCAACAGTATGGGTTAAAAACAATATGTGTCAAATTTAATTCAAATTTGTCGATGAGGTTTAATTCAAATTAGTCGATGGAATTGCATAAGGTTAACAGTTTTGCATACTATAAATTATATATTTAATTAAAATTTAGGGCCATGTTGTGATAGTGACCGTGTTGATTTAGGGTCGTGATTGATAATTTTTTACGAATTATATATGTTTTTCTTCTTATTATAAAACCTTTTAATCATAATTTATCATCATGTGAGAACATGATCCTGTTTTCGTTAGGAGATATTAAGTAATCGAAGGCAACAAATAAGTGAAGCTCGAAATCGCGTTGGCAATGAGTAAAGCATGAATGTTAACATTCATCAATATCTTTTGATCGGATTTTTTTTAGCTGCTTTTACCAGTATTGCATTATTGTTGCTTACGCTTCATTGAAAGCGGATGCTCTTTTAAAAGGTTGACTTTCTTTTACCCGTATTGCTTTATTATTAGTTATGCTTCTTTGACAGAAGATGCGTTGTTAAAAGGTTGAACTGTCATCAAAACACTTATGTTAATCAAACCTAATTTTCTTCCGTAGGAAATTAAATAATTTAATTTTCATTATGTGTTCAAAAAAACTTCACTTGTATTTGATAACAGTTGATGAAAGTATTTTCTCTTTTCCCCAGTGGATAAATACCATTCATTCTTAAGTTAGAAACATTGAAGGATTAGACTCCTTTTCTAAGATTAATACAATATGATTTTTTTATTATCTCAGAAATTAGAAATAGCAGCTAGTGTTTACAAAAATATTGTTTTCATAAAACAATGCTTCCGAGGCTGAAAGTTATCTTTATATATGTATAGACAGATAGAGAGGGGGGGATGGAAACCGAGAGAGAAATCTCGAGATTGTTTTAAATCGGTTAAATCTCGTTAATGACTTAAATTAAGACAAATAATGACTTAAAAACATAATTTTTTCACATGATAATTTGAATTTTGGGATCTTAGATTTCCTTTTCTTTCTTTCCTTTTATATAATTATTTTATCATTTGTTTATCTTATAGTTTTATATTTATTATTTTATTTTAATACCATGCTTATTCTTTTGCATTTTATGTAATTATTTCTAATTTTTACTTTTAAGTTTATGCATTTTATACTTTCTAAGTTTCATTATAATTATAGGATCTATATTTTCTAATTTTTGTTGACAGCGAAGGGTAGAAAATCTCAGCCGTATCTGCTTACTATATCTATGCGAACATTTCCCCGATTGTTTGTGATTATTCTTTACCCGCATATCCATTACGCATTCACAAACAATCGTAGATTTTTTTTAAATCTTTGATTTCTTCTTCCTCCTATACATGGTATAGAGAAAATATAGTAATCTTAAAAAAATTAACACTCGAGAGGAACTCCATTTTTGAGTTCCGTGAATTCAAAAAACATATTTTTGGATTTACATCTGCCAGTTTGTCTGTTGCAAATATAATAAAAACGTTTTCAGCTAGATAGTTGACATTTGGTATATGGCCTTTTCGCCAAATTTTGTGTAAAATCTGTTGAAGGGAAATTTATGCGTCTAGGCCCGAATATAAGTCAATAAGGTCATAACTACAAAATGAAGAAAGTCAGATGGATAACATTTGGTACGCAAATCTATATTGTAGACATCTGCCGAATTTTGATCCACATACAAAAGCGGGTTGAAAATCTGTGGGCATGTACTATAAGAAAACAGTAAAAATGATGATTGAAAAACAAAATGACTTAAAATATCAAATTTTATATGAGATTTTATGACTAAATTTCTGCCTACCAAGACAGTTGATTTAAATCGAATTTGATGTATGGTATTAGCATCAAATTTGTAAATTTCTATCAGATTTTGTGTAAATCATTCAGGGAAAATACGCCTGAAGGGCTTTGGAGCTCGGCGGCTTTATTTTTAACACAATTGTACCACAGAATCTTCTTGCAAGGGGATCTACTGTAAGTTACGTCTGACAAGGCGATACGTCTTGACATGAGAATTTTGAATGTGGACTGCTATCTTATGAGATTGCAGCGAAGATCTGATATGAGCCGTAACATATTTTCGTGAATAATTGAGCTACAGTAAGAAATATGATTAAGTACTCTTTGAACTAAATTGAAATGGTTGAAATTTTGTATACAGTCTTTACACCAAATTTGAAGATTTATATCACTTTTTATATAGAGAGTTTGCTCAGAGAAAGTTTGCTTGTTCGAATATGAACGAGCTCGATAACAACTAAACGAAGAGAACTAGATAGATTAGATTTGGTACAGAGATTTAACTTCCAGAGTGTAAATATTTTAAGCCAAATTCAGTGAGAGGGGTACTGCAGCAGGGTGTGAGAATTTAATCCATGGAAAATTTCTTCTTTGCTTTTTCTTGTTTATTTTCACACACATACACAAAATATATAAACGCACATGGACGAGGATTACAGATATACAAGGAAACACATAATATATATACTGAAATATAGAAAGTACCGCTAACAACGAGCGAACAAACAGCACTTTTTGCCACTAACTAGCGGGTGCCTACAAACACCAGTTGCGCATCAACATCGGATCTAGTTGTTGACAAAGAAAAAAACTCTCTAGAGCGCTTTTCTCATATTCCAAACATACTTATGGGTTGGAGGATATTGCGTCATCTATGTTTAGAATCAATTTATGCGTATGAATAATAAAAAAGGCAAATAAAATAATTATAACTGCAAACAAAAATTAAAAATAATTAAATCCCATGAACAGGTGTGGTCTATAGGCGTGAACTATCCGAAAACCTAAACATGATAATGAAGAAACGCAATGGCGCAAATATATAAAATTTAGTCAACGATTTTATGAGAATAATTGTAGTAGCGCGTTAAATTTTCATTTCAATAAGTTGAGAAAAAGGCAACTGAAAATAATATTCGTTTTTTGGATACTATTAAAGGCATGTCAAAAAATAATCGCCACCAAAAAACCCTCGCCAAGGATAGTACAATGCATTCAGTAAAAATGCTAAATTAATAAAGCCAAAAGTTAATACTTCGAAATCATTCTACGCCAATGCCTTGAAAGATGTTCTCAGTACTGATACACTTATTAGAGAGTGGGCAAGAAAGTTTGGGGGATACTACTTTCACTTATTTTAGCTAGGCATCAGACGACAGATTTATTGCGAAACATTTGTATTTAGAATGAAACAAGATAGGAGTCAAAATAGATTTATTCCAAAGCAAAATTGAATCAAACAGAGAGAAACGATGAAAATGTACCTCTTATTTTATTCATAGAAACAAAATCAGAAATTTGAATGAATCCATTGCCAATTCTCTGTCGGCATGGCAACAGGACACTTTAAAAAGAAATACCGAAGATTTTTGAAAATAATGCCGATCCAAAAGATCTCTGGTTGCCTGGCAGTATAAATTGCTTTCATTAACGTTATGTATCAAGCATTTGTTAAAAAGAGCAATTCAATTCCCCAAAAGTTTATTTTGTCATACACTTTTCCTTTATAAGTACAGTTTTTACAGCGATGCATTATCATTTTAGTCCCGCCGTGCTCTTAATTGTTTCCGCTGCACCTATTTTCCAGGAGGAGGGGAGGGAAGGGTTGAAGAAATTCTATCATCGGTCTTTGACCCCTTTATAAAGGGTAATATCTTCAAGAAAATGGAATTTCGATGTCTTTTAACCCTTTTGTTTTTTTATTGTCCCCTTTCTAAAAGCTCGGAATGGGTTCACTCTGGGAACAAAGTGCACCCATTTGCAAGAAATAGGTTTCAACTTATTCGAAGTTTGGAACGATATATCGTCGGAAAGGAGAAAAAAGAAAAACTGCAATTTACAAAGTAATTTAGAATAAATTTTTCGTTATTTCTGCTCTCTAGGAGAAAGAGTGAAGGTGTTTTATGAGAAAGAGTTTTGAATATATACTGGTAGTTTAAGGTTGCAGGTCTTGGGAGTATTGACAGCTGCTGGAAATTGAATTCTTTTTAGATACAAAACATACCTTCATTATTGTTTTCTTTTCTGATTGAATTTCGAATCTACATTTGATAAGTGGTGCTTTTTCAAGAATCAATTCTTTTGCTACTTTAAAGGCTTTTCTTGAATAAGGTAAAGGATTTAGAAAATAATGTTCTTATTGATAAATTTCACTTGATTTAAAAAACATTTTCAATGGAATAGAAGAAGGAAAACAAATTAATATTTAAAACAATTTACTACGAAATGATGTTCATGGTTCAATGGTTCTTTTTTAAATATCACTCTTCTGATTTGACATAAATATTATAATTTCTTAACATAAGTTTAAATTTTTAAAAATATTTTTACGTATCGGTAGTCCATATTATTCTTATAATTAAAAAGAGTGAATAAAAAAAATTCTGAATAGATGTTAATTAAGGGCCATAAGACTTTGAAGCAAAATTTGTCGATAAAGATGAAAGTTATGGACAGCACAAAAATTATGACCTTATCTCTAAGAGGAACCAAGATATGAAGATTCTTTTGGACAATTCCAGAAAACGTCATACCCTATTAAGAACCCATAGATATAGAAGGAATTAAGGAGCGATATGAATTTCAAATAAATCCCCCAAAAATAAAATGGATAAAAAAAACCGAAAAATTTCTATGTAAAATATACATGATTTGGTTTAATTTATTATTTTAAAGAAAATTATCCACTTTTGGTGACCAGTTTGTTTGGCTAAATTATTGACTTTTTCAGAATATAAAATGAAATATAGAATGTATTTTTTTTTAAAAACACACCTAATCTTTGATATGTCTGAAAAACATGAATTCATTTCCATACAAATTTAAAAAAGTATATCTTAAGAAATAAAAGTGGAAGTAGAAATTTACTACAGAATTAATCATCAATAAGAAGACTTTAATGGATGTTTTAATTTTTCAATTTTAATTCTGTTATGGCATGTATATCCATTATTATATAATGGCATATATTATTACGTTCAAGCGTCCTAGAATATGAGTAAGGCGTCTTCGTCGTGAGCTGGGAGTCCTGGGTTTGAGTTCCGGTTCGGGCAAGGTTGGTCTTCATTTGAGCAGTATCTGTGAGGCTTATGAATGTGACACCCACCCCTGCAGCAAAAAAGGGATTTACAAGCAATTGTGTGTGTATTATCTTCATGAGAGCTAGAAGTCAGATTTCAGATGCTCAGGGGTCCGTACCCGCAGAACTACTGCATTACCATTCCGCGGTAATGTAGATACGACATCAACATCATTGCGATAAACTAAAAATTTCTTGAAATTGATATAAACAAAAAAGTAATTTTTTAAAGATAATACAACAGCTATTTTTGTAAGATACATGTTTTAGAAGATAATAACACTAATTTTTATCATAATTATTACTTATTTAGAGACTAGTCTATTTTTTTCTTTATTAAATATTCTGTTTGAAGACTAATTCTTCGTTTTTTTTTTTACATTTTCTACCCTCTTATTGAACATACTTTTGGTGGCACAGCGAGTCATCACCACAGCATTTCTAATGGTAATGTTTAAGTAGTCATTAATTCGTTAGAATTCAGCACAGCCTCTAAAGCCGTTCATGGAAGAAGTCTAAAATGCGTACCATGATTCATTTCCAATCACCTGCTGTCATTCAACAATAAGTAAGCAGAGTGATTTTTGAGCCAACTAATTAGAGTTGTATACATAGATATAATATCTTCTGATAAAAGTAGATTCATCAAAAATAAAATACATCATTTGGTTTAAATTTTAGTTGTACTAACCTCCCTTTGTAAAGCAACACTAGGACTTCTTTGGGACCAACCTCGTCATTTTGAATCACGGTCAGGTGATGAGGACGACTCCTGAACTGGCACCCTCATCTCCACACTATACCAGCGGGAGGACGTTTGGCTTGACAAATATAATGTACAAGAGACCCTCTCACACGATGGCTCTTCGCTGGAATTGAGTCTCGAACTAAACACCTCCTGTTCTGAAGCCCAGTCCACCGAGCTTCATCATTCCAGACCCCTTTATTTTTAGGAAGAAACAAAAATAGGCTGCAGATGTAAAGAAAAATGGAAGAGTCTATCAATTTTAATAAAAGGTAAAGATTATTTTTATATCTAGTTCAGAATTTGTGCTTCTTTGTAACATGAATAATCTTTATTTAGATGCGATAGAGAGGTTAAAAATGTTTTAGAAACTTTAAAGAAACCACTGCAGCCCTATAATTTGATTTAAAATGGTTTGATTTAATTTATATAATAATAACAATAATATGACATTTAATATAAATCAATTTCAAAAATAACAAACAATTAAATATGATTTCTGAAAGTAAATTGATGTATATTAACTTTTTACAGCTTGCATTATATATAAAGTTTATTTTAATTGTAAGTGATTTTCAAAATTACGAGTATACTTTGCAAAAAAGAGAGAGAGGGAAATAAAAAGAAGAAAACAAAACAGCGCTTTTTTTAATGCTTGGTCATGGTTTATCGTGCCTCCTTTCCTCCCATAGAAAAACGTTTAAATCGGAAATAAAATTGACACGTCAGCAGAGCCGAAACGCCCTCTAGGAGCGATAAAAAGAATAAAAATGCGTTTACGTTTGGAAAAATTGAATGGATTTGCTACAGTTTGCAATAAAAGTTTGCCGTAAAAAAACGCTATCTTTTCCCCGCGTATCCGTTGTTTACGGTTAACAGCTGTCAACTCGGAAACTGTTTACGCATGTTAGCAAATCTTCTTTTATGAAAACATCGCATCCGGAATAAGTTATGTCGGGCACTTCCGAAGAGTGGGATGGAAGGGAAAACGCTCTTTCGGAAGTGCTAAAGATGCTTCGTGAAGTCGTACAAATAACTCACACTTTGTCATTTCCAACTCGCATTTTGGAAAACGAACCTTTCCTTTCTATACCTTTTGCATTTGGAGAAAGAGAAAAAAAAATTCTCTAGAATAAGCTCTCTTGTTATCAACGATTATTAAGTTCAAATCTTTGTGAAAAAATTGTCTTCAGCAAACCAGAGATGTTTAACTCCGTGACTATTTTTGCTTCATAATTCTATAGAAATAAAAATGAATGTTTGTCCGTATGTCTCTTAGGCGCTGCCGTACCGCTCATCCGATTGCGATGGAACTTAGAATACTTATTACAGGCAGTTATTTAGTTCCTGCTGAAGATGGAGAAAAAACATTTCCAACCTTCCAGTCTTGAATAATAAAGTTAAAAAAATAGAATTATTATTATTTACACTTCTTCTTTCTACATAACTCAATTTCAAAGAATGTATTCCTTTCCGATAAGAAAATATATATTATTATTTCTATCATTCCTAATTAAAGAAAGTTATTTTAAATTTCAAACGATATTTCCCAAATGATTTCTTCTGCGGCAGCAACGTGCCGTGTACCAGCTAGTCTGATTTATAAATCATAATTCAAGAAACATCGTCAATTAACCAACATCCTTCTGCTCTGAAAGGAGGACGCGGAGACCTGGTGGTAAGGTCTCGGTTTCGGAATTTTTGAGTTATCGTGTTCGTAGATTGATTTCAAAAATGTGAGGATATTTTAGACTCCAATATTTCTATTTCATCAAAAAATTATAAGGATTGAACGTCCCTAGAGCTCAGGTTTTTATTTTCAGTTTCACATTTGAGAATTTCTTGCCCCTTAGTGCAGCAAGGAAAATTGATTATCAATTTTGTACATCTTTTTGTTAATCGATGAAGACAAAATTTGACTTGGAATTTCCTTTTAACAACAAGATCAGATTTCAGATTTAATTTTTTAAAGTTGTTGCGCTAATAAGTTATCACGTTTCGTGCATGGTAGTAAAACCTTTGGCTTGTTGGTTCCAAATTTGAAAAAAAAATATTCAGTTCAAAAGTTAAAATAGTATTGTCAATTTCAGCCACTTGGTCCTTTCTAATCTGAAGTTGCCGTACTTATTTGTTGTTGCTTATAATGACTCTTGACAAGCCCACTTTCTAAAGAGCCATTGCAATTTAACCAGAATTTTTTGCGTCTCTTGTTTTTTCAGTAGCGCCATCTAGGGCCAAGAGTATGAGTTAGTTACTCAAGCCTAGCAATTCTTTTTACGGAGCAGACTTTATTGAAACATTTCATTCACTTATCCCCCGATCGTTATTTTATCAGAGAACGATCACCAGTATACCACCATCGGTATTACTCTCGGCACGGAGGACTTTGTGATACCGAAAGATTTATTTTGCCAGCCACCACCACATAAGGGGAGTCTTGTGACCTTCGGGTTCGAACTCACAATCCAAGGAATGCGAATACAATGTTTTACCAACCAGGCTACCCCGGACCCTAATCAATTGTATATAAACAATAAGACAGACAGACATTTTGTGAATCAATTACTTTCAAAATATGTTGAAAACCTATACATTTGCTGTTTAGATTGTATACCAAATTTTATATGTCTGAATAGTGTGTTTCAGCGTCTTGCCCACAGACTGATAGACAGACATAATTTCAAAAAGGTGTTTTTGAGATTCAGAGAAACTTGTATATTTGCCAAAATGCCAAAATTCTGTAAAAATTTCTTGACGATGATTGCATAAAGCTTAAATTTATAATTTATTCATTTTTTTGTTGAATAAAAAGATATACCAAGTACACTTTTGACAGTCTTTTTCTAAAAACTTATTGTAATATTTTTCATTCATATAAATTTTAATTCGAAAACAACTAAAAATAAGAAAAAAATCCAACCTTTTAAATTGTCTGAAACAATTTTTCATTTTTTTATGGAAAGAAAATCTTATTATTTACTTTCCATTAAAAACGTCATTTTTTCATAAAAAACATAAATATATCATCATAAATTTTTAGTGCTATTTCACCAAAAACCCATAAATCCAAGAAATGAAAACCTACATTCTTCGTAGTTACAATATGAAAAAAATCAAACTGCCGTCTGGAATTTCAAAATAATATAAAATTACCAATTCCACGAAAGTAAGAATAAAATTTTTCTAACTTTTATTGCCATAAATATTGTTATGAATCAAAGCATTACATAAGAAATGTTGATATTTTAAAATTTATATAATTTCAAATAAAAACGTTTCTTTATATATAAGTCAGAATTACATTATAAAAAAATTCAGAAATTATTTTTTCATATATGCTTGTTTAGTTTATATAATTTTCTTAGTATATGTTATTAAAATGAATAGATGTTTGTAGTTGGGAAAGAATTTATTTTATGAATTTATCTTACAAGTATGTTGAAAAGTTTTGAAAAAAACATTTTAAAATTTATATTAATTGAGAAAGTGTTATGTTAAATTATGTTTTAAACTATTATGTTTTATAAAATGAATGGAGCTTCTGTAATCTATATAAATAAAAATGAATATTTGTCTGTATGTCTCATATGTCTTCCTAAACCGTTCATCTGATTACGATGAAACTTGGTAAGTGTATTGTTTATATCTACGGGATGGTTATAAGGATAGCATAATTATCTGAAATTTTTAAAAACCGAATATCAAACGCGTCTATTTAACAAGGATTAATTGAAAATAACTCACCTCGGAGACAATATATTCTGTAAGAAGGCTAATTCCAAGTGAAAGGTTAATATATCGTAACTATAGTACGCAAATGTCATGCAAGTCATTCTCAGAGATCACAACTCTAAGAGGTAAGAAAGTTTTGGGGATACCAACTCTGGGGTTGCTTAAGTTAAGTTAAATTTTAGCGTTTTTCGCAATAAATACCAAAACTGGGTAGTTATTATTAGTGCGAAATTATTCGTAGTAAAAATGATTTCGCATCATCTTAATTTACAAATTTATCTTTTCAACTATATTAATGAATTTATGGTATAAATATGTTTTTTATGTTTAATCAATTTATAAAAATGTAAGTTTAATTTTTAATTGATTATTAATTTATAATTAATTTGAAAAGAAAATATTTTAATCACATTGTATAAAATTAAATTTGAGAACACTCAACGAACCGCGAGATACAATAAATAGTTTCTTTCACTGACATCCTGAAAGAACACCAAGTTTTACAATTCTGAAAGAATACGTAATACTAATAAATAAAAATGAATATTTATTAGTTTCTGTTTTATATTCTGCCGTAACATTCATCCTGTTTCGATAAAACTTTGCCAAATTATTAATTGATTGCACTTAATATTATTTCTTTCGGCGGCAGCAATGTGCTGGGTAACAGCTAGTAGATAACAAATAAGTTTATTTTCAAAAAATTTAAAACAATATTTTTCCAATATTAAATTTTAATATTAAACTGAAAAATTCATAATTCCAACTGATAAACATTTTTCACCACTTTTAACAAGTGACTGTCTTTGAACAATGTAATATTTAATTTTCTCAATTAAATATTAATTTTAAAAAATATATTTGAATATTGAACTTGCTGGTATTTTATTGTAAATAATATGGTAATAAAATATTTTTTAGACGCCGAATTTTTCCACAACGAAATGATTTGCACTTTTGCTAACCTAAAGCACTCTTTTCATTTTATCCTTTTAGCTTGATTATAAAATTTAATTATAAAAATGTATCGTTTATTTAATTTATCTTAGTATTTTTACAGTGTGACCTTTTAAAATTTTATGGGTAAAGAAACATTAGCAAGGAAATTAAGTTAAACTAATTAGTAAATATAATGATCCATTTTTATCTTCATTTATGTTGAAATATTTTATTTATCTTCTAATCTTACATAAATAAGTTATTTGCGTAAAACCGTTTAGCATATATCTAATAACGCAAATTTGCATGTCCGTTTATAGTTTCATAATTTTTTAAAAAATCTTAACAAATGTAGATGTCAGAATTCCAATTCGACAACAACCATTTAAACGAAAACTCGAATCAAATCTTATTCCAAGTTTGACAATTTAAACTCGCCAAGTATTGATTTTTCACAAAACGCATTAAATACGTAATTTGCAAAGAATAAATATGTTTATTGCGCATTGATTTCCATTCCCTTATTTAATGAGATTTCCGTTTAAGTACGAAATAGAATAGATTCGTATTTATTTATTCATTAAAAGCTTGTTCCGTATTTATTAAAGCGAAAATAGTTTTATTCATTACAAACGTTCTTCTCTTTAAGAACAGCTTCAAAAGGGTCCAAACACTTGGATTTAGAATCGAGTTTTGTGAATTGTAGAACTTAACATTTGTTTGTTTTGAAATCTTTTGTTTGTGCTGGTTGTTTTTTCAAGACAATGTAGGATGATTATCATTCCGTTTTGACAATTGTTTGAGAGAAAGAAAAATGAATTTCATGTTGAAGTTAATCAGGGAACTTAAAAATTTTAATTAAATTTCGTAATTCAAATATTTTCAATAACGCATTGTGGAACAGTAGTGGAAATATATTTATTTTCATAATTTGCATAATTTTTAAATAAACATAGTTTTACCGAATGATTACGGTTATCTTTTCTTAATTTTTTTTGTCCTTGAATTATTCATTTCACGCAAATA
>JAPMOQ010042728.1:96792-118469 GCA_026543055.1 Argiope trifasciata
ATATATACTTTTTAAAAATTAAAAAGCTTTTCTCTAATATTATTCAAGCTCATTCTTTCTGCTTTACGTTAAAAGATCTGAAGCATACAACTTCAAATGTAAAACTATAAAACTATTGTTTTAAATACTTTTTTTTAAATTAGATTTTGTGATGATATTACTTGATTTTTCTGTTTAAAATCAAAATTTCAATTATTTTGTTTTAATGCATCTTAATATACAATCATTGTTTTATGAAAAAAATCATATGCATTAATCATATATATTATTAATAACACCTGAGGTATTATTTTTAAGATATATATTTAAATATATTTTTTATATTCTTTTATATCATGTTTATATAAATATAATTTAACTATAAATTAAGGCCACGGTAGCCTGGTCGGTAGAGCGTCAGTCTCGTAACCGAAAGGTCGCGGGTTCTGTCCTCGTCTCGACCGAAGACCGCTGTGTTGGCTAATGGCAGTTGGGGCACGTTAAATAGGTCGAGGCTGCGAAGTCCTCCAAGTTCCCATAACAAAACGATACCTCTGGGGGTACTGAATCAGGGATGAGTCGGTCTCTGTTTTGGATCTAAGTTCCGACTTGCTGATGGATGAATGAGTGTATGAATGAGTTCGACCACCCCCTAAAAAGGGTTGTGTCGTGTGTGTGAGCTAGAAGTCAGACTTCTGCCCTCTGGGTGCTCAGGGGTCTTTATCCTCAGAAGCTACTGCATCCCCTTTCCGTGAAAAACACGGACACGACAACAACAACAATTATAAATTAATTATTATAGTTACATTTTTTGTGAATCTTTGTCAGTTTCAATCTGAGTTTAGATGTCGATTTTAATTTCTCTGATCGTGAACATTGGTTTATTTTAGTTTTATTAGTGTGACGTTTTGAAGTAACACTAGGGCTATTTTGGGACGAACCTCATAATTTTGAACCGCGATCATCATGACCATCGTGAACATTGGAATTTAATAACTCCATATTATTACAATTGTTTTCTACTATGACTGTCGTTGTAATGACAATCATATCTGAGTTTGGATCTACCCATATAGATGGGACCATTGTTCCCCAATTTTATTTACTGTCAGCAAGTTTTCAACAAATAATTAAACTAAATTAAGAAAAAAATGGAAATACAGAAAATTTTCAGTTTATTCAAGAAAGCAAAAAACTGTCTCCCTTTCTTCAAAAAGGCGGAGTAATCGCAATTTGACAATTCCGACAAGCATTCAGGGACGTATTTAAATTCAAGCGGCCAGACCACTACGACAGCATTAGCGGGAACTGAGGTTGAGTCTTAAAGATCATAACCGGTCACTGTATAACCTTATCTATGGCGGTTTTTCCATCATCTTCAAAAAGTAACCCACCTTATGCCATATCTGTATCCGTATGGGTGGCAAGAATCCATTACCATACAAGAAGCTAATAATCGTCATGTCTCAGGTAGCTCCACCCCACACTCCTACCGATTGAACAAAAGCACAATGTGTCGTGCCACGGTAGCCCGGTCGGTAGAGCGTCAGTCTCGTAACCGAAAGGTACTGAGTTTTGTCCTCGCCATGGCCAAAGACTGCCGTGTTGGCTAATGGCAGTTGGTGCACGTTCAATAGGTCGTGACTGTAAAGTCCTCCAAGTTCCCATAACAAATGATACCTCTGGGGGTTTAGAATCAGAGATCAGTCGGTCTCTGATTGGGATCTAGATTCTGTCTTGTGGAGGGATGAATGAGTTCGACAGCCTCCTAAAAAGGGTTGTGTCGTGTGTGTTCGAGCAAAGTCGTTCTTTCACCTTAACGATGCTCGTTCACAACGAAAGGCGCACACCTCTGCCTTCATTCGAAAGAACTCTTCTCATTCGGACTTGATATGACCAAGTGGCATTAGACCGACCGACAAAATGCCATGCAATGAGAACGATGAGATTTAAACGACGTGAGAAAAATTTATGTTTCTCAAATCACTTTATTTCTTTAATACCTATGAATTTTCATACTTAAATTCTAAGACACATAAGATAATGACACAATTGCACAACATTTACTGAATGATTAGAGTATTTTTTATTTTAATTTTGTGAGTCATTGTGCGATAAATCTTTAGTCCCTAAAGACTGCTAATGACTAAATATTATTGCTTTTTATAGATTAATTTTAAATCTAACCATCCTTATCTTGATACAATTGTAAGTGATTTAGAAAATAACTGAAATTTAGCTGTAAGGGCCATTACCAGTCTGATAGAATCCTTCGTGTGGGAGGTGCGTTCCATTATCGCCGGCGTCCTGGCTTAGGGGTAGCGTGTCTTCCCCGTGATCTGGGCGTCTCGGTTTCGAGTCCCAGTTCGGGCATGGTTGTTATTCTGTGTTCGGCCTGTAAGTAGTGTGAATGACTCCCATCTATTTAAAAAGGGTGTGTGCAAGTGAATATGAAGCAGGAAGTAGCTAAGTAGTACTCTTGGCCTTATTTGGCACTACTGAAAAAAAAGGACGCTTATTTAGGCTTAAATCACTGACAACTATCGGTTGGCGAGTTTGTAAAAGTGCTATGGGTAAGAATAACATGAACTCTATATTATCGATAGGGAGTACCAGATGCCATTGTACCATGCCATCTGTGTGCCAACTAGGGTGGCGATAGCCAACCAAAAAACCAGAGCTTCTACTCCTCTCATTTCAGGTGCCCATTGGTGGCACAAAATGCCATGCAATGAGAATGAAGATAGAAATGTCTTGGCTTCACTAATTGCTCGATTTCATTAATATCCGAAGGTTTTCATAGTTGAATTTTTTCAATACCAGATTATTATACAATCGCATATTATTTACATAAAGTTCTTTTTCTTCTTTTCAATCCATTAGATCTTTAGTCACAAAAGTGACTACTTATTATTTTTGTCATTAATTTTAAATCTAATCATTCTTATCCTGATACAACAGCAAGTGATGATGTCTACAAAATGATTTCTTGTATCAGATTAAAAAAATATTCCACCCTTTTTATTTAGTGCTCAGAAAAAAATATATGTTGCTAGATATCTGGTATGGCATTCTTATTTCAACGCGAATGCCACAAAAGATTTAATCCGTAGCTTTTAGGGAAAAGAATCCATTCTTTCGTTCCAAAGTTCAAGGTTATCTCCTGATAAAATAAATCTCCTTTATAAAATTTCTTCTCCTGGGAAGTTTCATCGACCTGAATCATCTTTTCGAGGGAAAAAAGAAAGACAATATTTACCATCGTCTAGGTGATCGTGGCTTGGCATATTGAAATTTCAAATTGGTTTTTCCGAAGGAAGCTTTAAAGTTCTCAAATTTTTTGCTTTAGAAACTTTTATATAAAACAAAACATTACCTAAATTTTGTTAGAAAAAGAAGATTATTCTAGATCAAAAATACTTCGATCTTCACATTGAAGGCCGAATAGTTCTTGCAATTTTTATGAAAATTTATTATTTTGTGAGCTAATTTGGAATAAGCCATCTAAGAATTTTAGTTTTTTAATTATATTGACATCCCGTTGTAAAGAAACACTAGGGATATTTTGGGACGGACCTCGTCATTTTGAGCCACGGTCAGATGACGAGGACGACACCTGAACTGGCACTCCCCTCTCCACACCTTGCCACACCAGTGGCAGGACGTTTGGCCTGACAGATTGAACGTGCAAGAGACCCCCCTCGCACGACGGTTCTTCAGTGGAATCGAATCTCAAACCTGAAACTCACCGATTCCGAAGCCAAGACCTTTCCACCACTTAGATTGAGATTCAGATTAAACTAAAATAATTATATAATATAAAGCGTAATGACATATAAAATTATTGCCTAAACACATTCAAAGAAGCAGATTGACCAAACATATTTATTGTATTATAAATGAATTGTTTATTTAATTTTGGAACTTTAAGAGCCTTAATTGCTAGAAATAAATAAGAAAAAGATGTTTAGGTAATTAAATATAATTATTAAAATGATTGTATTGTCCTATATATTTTTTTAAAAAATTATGAAATTTTGTAAAGATTAGTTATTTTTTTAAGTCAAATATTAATTTAAATTAAATAACAGTAATTATACATTACACAAAAGAATACAGAGTATACATTTAAAGAAATTATAGTAGGAAATTTAATATCAGATTATTTTCTACAGAATCTTTCACCTTGAACATTATCAAATTTTCAATCTCACAAGATTTCCATTATCCTTGTTATTCACTTACGAAAAAAAATAACGTTTGTGAATTATCCTTTTAAAATGCAAATTGGTTATATTCCTAATACTACAGAAAAACCCTTGTAATATGCATTAGTTGTAAAATATTTAAAGATGTTAAATTCATGAGAAAAAATATGGCTGATATATAATGATTTTAAAATTATTTTTGTCACATAGGGATTTAATGATTATTAATAATCAAATAGCATTTTGTTATTAGCTGATTAAAAATTATACATCTAATTAACTTGTTGTATCAATGAACAATATTAGTTATTTTAATTATTTTCTTTTAAAAGGACTAAATTTTCATGCCTTTATTAAAAAAGAAGAAAAAAACTAAAATAATCCATGTTGCCCATGATTATTATCCGTAAGAACCATTCTAATTAAGTTGTCTATGAGAGTAAATTGTAGTGCTCAAAGAATTTGATAATTCGATACTGAAGCATCGCAAGTACTATAAAAAACAGAAAAATCAACGATACTTGGTCATATAAGGAATTTATATTTAATAATTCTCAGAAGATTTACTGCCAAGTACTTAAAAATTAAATACTTATTGGATTATAAAAAGCTCACATTTCTCATAATTTCCTGCGTAATAGCTAAAAAACATGAAAATGTGACTACTATAATTTCACGAATTTCACTACTATAAATCACGCATTTGCGGAATTTTTATCAAAAATAAAGGAAGATTGCGTATTAAACCGATTGCCGCGCAATCCACGAGTTTTTGCAGCCGTTGATAATGCACACGAAATTACAATATTTCACAGCATCAGGGAAAGAATTAAGCTGATTTTCAGAGATGTTAATAATTTGATACTAAAGCATTGCTCATGCTGTAACTAAATGAAAAATTCAAAAAGGATTTCATTATGATTGCAATTTATACAGAAAGATATGCTAAAGAAAACGGTATATATATATATATATATTTATGCAGTAAATACTTTTTAGATTAATCGAAACTAACACTTTTTTACAGCATCATAGACATAATTAAACTGTTGAGTTATTGAGTCCATTCAATAACTACAGTTTCAAGGCTCAGTTAATTTAGTTGTTCAAAAGTTATCGGAAATATATTGATTAAAACAGTACAGAAAATTTTCAGTCTTTTCAAGGCTGAAGGTTTGAATGAAAAACTCCAAAATAGTTCAAATTTTTCAAAAATGTTTCGAAATTAGGCATTTAGTGATTAAGATTAGCTAATTTCTATAAATAGCTATACATATTTCTGTAACAAAGGGAAGCTGATAAATTATAAAAAAAGATAATACTGAAAAGTTAAAGAATTATTGCTTATATAATTTATTAATTGTGATATTTAATACCATTTAAAAGATTACTAATGCCGATTAGCAGATTTTTTCAAGAATTACTAGAGTGCTTGGACTCATAGATTCTTCAACTCCACACCTAACAATTTTGGGAAATAATGCCATAACAATTACAGAAAAAAATAACATAACGATTGAATATATTTTAGAGAGAGGGATTTTCATAAGAATTTCAAGGTTGACAAAATTACCACCAGTGTGGAAAAGGTAAAACAAAGGAGACAAAAGAAACAAAGTAAAAACCGAAAGAACATTTAAATGTGCTTTGGAATGCATTTTTTCCGCAGACAAAAAGTTGAACATGTGGCGAAAATTGAACCCTTTTAATTCTGTTTTTTTAATATCATTTTATTTTCTTTTGATATTTTCTTTTATTTTGATATTTTCTTTTATTTTGATATTTTCTTTTATTTTGATATCATTTTATTTTATTTATTTTATTTTGATATTTTCTTTTATTTTGATATCATTTTATTTTATTTATTTTATTTTGATATCATTTTATTTTATAAAATTTATTTTGATGTCATTTTATTTTATTTTGAAGTCATTTTATTTTATTAATTTTATTTTGATATTTTATTTTATTAATTTTATTTTGATATCATTTTATATCATTTAATTTTATTTTGATATCATTTTTTGATATTTTATTTATATCTTTTATATATTTTGTTTCGATAACATTTTATTTATATCTTTTATGTATTTTATTTTGATTCATTTTAGTTTGACACAGCGTGGTTTGAAAGTTCTAGAAATTCGGTGTAATTTATTTCAGATCACTGGCAAAATAGCAAAATATTGGTTTATTTTCACTAAGTTCAAATTAATAACGTAATATGCTAAATATATAATTACACTGATAATAGAGAACACACATTACTGGATATCAGAGCTAAGTCGTTCCTTCTCGCTTAAGTTTTCGAAATCCACTCTATTTTTTGTTCGGTTATTGGAATATTATATTATTCGGAAAAAATAACATGTTTGGTGTGGAAAATATTGTTTATACTGCAAATATAATATTAAGATTCCCATAGGTATTTCTGGTACACGTCGATCACATGATAAGGGAAATATGTTTTTAAAAAGGTATTTTTTAAGTCAGTAAATTTAATTGTTTTCCTATCAAGACAGATTTTTTAAATAATTACTAGAGTGCCTGAACTCATAGGTTCTTCAACACCACATCAAAAAATTCTAGGGAAGAATACCATAATAATTACAGGAAAAAATAACATAACAATTGAATACATTTTAGAGAGAGGAATTTTCATAGAATTTCAAAGTTGATAAAATTACCAACAGTGTGGGAAATATAAAACAAAAGGAGGCAAAATAAGAAACAAAGTTAAAACTGAAAAAAACATTCAAATATGCTTTGGAGGGCACTTTTTCCGCAGACAAATTGTTGAACATGGGGAGAAAGTTCAACTATTTTAATTCTGTTTTTTTTATATCATTTTATTTTATTCCTTTTATTTTGATATCATTTTTTATATCATTTTATTTTATTCCTTTTATTTTGATATCATTTTTTATATGATTTTATTTTATTTTGGTTTCATTTTTTGATATAATTTTATTTATATCTTTTATACATTTTATTTTGATATCATTTTATTGAACATAGCATAGTTTAAAAATTCTAGAAATTTGATGTTATTAATTTCAGATCATTGGCAAAACAGCTAAATATTGGTTTATTTTCATTCAGTTCAAATTAATAACGCAACATGCTAAATATATAATTACACTGATAATAGAAAAGACACATTACGGATCTTATCTCGGAGCTTTTGACAAGATACGTGGCGTTACTCTACTGCGATTATGGATGAAGCTGGCCACTTGGACACTTTTCTAGCCAGTAAAAGCGTCCAAGCACAAGATATCCCTAATGGAAGACCAACTTCCCAGGACAGACAGCCGTTAATAACGATAAGCCTCGCGAGTTAATAACATCCTTTCGATGATTGATTCGTCCATAACGTCTGGAACGCGCGTTTCGTCTGAGTAATATGATGAAGCCACGGCGAAAGTCGGAATCAATGATGACTTTCGATCATCGTGGATTGCTTTTCAGATGATTCAATATATAGCATCGTTTATATAAATTATCATCGCATCATAAGCTATTACCCAAAGTGCTCAATAAGACTTGGTCTCATAATATGGCATTTGATAGGTTTTTGTTTTTGAAAACGTTTCCGATTGTTAAGATTGAAATCAAATCGGATAACAGAGTTAAGTCGTTCCTTCTTTCTGAAGTTTTAGAAATCCGTTATATAATATTGTTCGGTTATTGGAAATATTATTTGGAGAAAATGATATAATACTGGGCTTCAAACACATGATCGGCTCGCTGTCGTTAAACAAAGATTTAAGACTTTAATCTAAAAGGAAATACACCCTAGTTAGACGCAAATATTGTGGAATATTGAATGACGTTGATCAATGTTCGCAATTTTTTTATATTGTGGAATATTGTTTAATATCATTTAATACCGTACAATATTGTGCAACAGGCTGTGCTACAGGGGCATGCAATCGTTCATTATCCATTAATCTTTGTAATTTTTTTAAATGAAGCTACAGGTGTCTGTTAAGCTGAAGATCGATTATATTATCATTGAACTTTAATACTGAATTATTTGGGGATATAATCCGATTTTGGATTCGTAAGGCCGGCAGCTGTGGTTCCTTTCTCTCTGATTTGTTCTAGCTCCGTGGTGGCCTGGTGGCAAGGTCTCGGCTTCAGGATCGAACGGCTTTAGTTTCTTGTCTTCATTCAGCCTTCAGGTTCGAGACCGAATTCCACCGAAGAAACGTCGTGTTTCTTTCACGTTAAATCAGTCATGCCAAGCATCCTTCCGCTGGTGGGGAGGGGGGGGAAGGTGCCAGCTCAATTTGTTTTTGTATTTTTGTATGTGTTTTTTTTTTTCTCACTCTTTTTCTGTCCTCGTTTCCAGGGTTTTTTTAAAAATATTTTTTAGAATCTGCATGATATTTAACTTAAAAAGCCAAATCCATCTCCCCTTTGAACTACAATAAGCTCATTGCTTTCGTTTATCCAATATTAAAATCCCTTGCCAAATATCAATCTACAATTGTCAGAAGAAGAACAAATAGCCACAGGGATGGATAGAGCAGGAGCGTCTTTCCATGTCTCTCCCATTACATGCTCATTACACTGTTTAAATAACCAGAGGGTTATAGTTGCAGGGGCATGAAGTGGTGTTGTGTGTGTCATCCTCGTCATCTGACCGTGGTTCAAAAGGACGAGGTCCGTCCAAAATTAACCCTAGTGTTACTTTAAAATGGAACGTTAATATAGCTAAACTAAAAAAAAAAAAAAAAAAAAAACTAAAATTGATTCCACTGAAGAAACAGCAATCATGTAAGTTGGCCGTTAACGTTGGTGCCGTATGGAAGTTTAGAAAGGGGGAAACCCATCTGTCATCCTCGTAATTTGATCGCTGTTCAAAATGACGAGATCCCTCACAGCCCTATTGTTTCTTTAAAATGAGATGTTGTTATAACTAAACTGAAATCAAATTCTTATATGTTTATGATCTCCATTGGCACAGTATGATCAGAAATGGTTCTTGCGCCATTAAATTACAAAACTCCAAATCCTAATGTTCTTTATTGCATTAGTTGGGGCGTATTTGGCACTAGTACAGTGGTATTAAATTTGAAGAAATCTGCGGACTATTAAGTCAAAAATTATTGGGCTGGCAATTAAATTTCGAACATAAAAATCATTAATTTAAAAAGTCAAAGAATTATTATTCAGTTTAGTTTAGTTTTGGTATGTAAACAAATACTTTACTCTGAAAGGCGTCCCAAATGTATTTTGTTTTAGAATGCTACTAAACAGTCAGGTGCTTTTGTCACATGGTATGATTCTGGTGTCATAAATAACATTCATGGTTTTTCTTCTCTTTTTAAATATTAATGTGGGAATTTAGGAAATGAATTTATTTTTAAAAACTACGGTCATAAAAAGCACATTTTTAATTACTTTTATAGCACGCTTACCTATTATGAACTCTTTTTTATATATGGGTTGGTTAGGAATTATGACACAGGTTTATGTAGCAATATACTTTATTCATAAGCGATAGCACGAGTAGAAGAAATATCTACATATTCTTTTTAATGATGAATTTTATCACAGAAAGTCTTGAAGGTCTTTTTTTAATCACTAGGTGACCATCAAAGTTCAAATTTATAATTTCTTCAATTGCAAGAATATATAGTAGAGGGTAATAAATTTAATTTAGCTATAGACTGCAACGTTCAGCAAATTAAAGGTTTTGTCTCAAACATTCCTTTTACTGCGAAATGAAATCCTGATATTTTTATAAAATAATCATAAGTTTGCACAGAGAAATTCAAGCACTGCTAAAAATGGACAATATTCTGTGAGTATACAAAAAAATTGCGAAAAGGACTCTTTATCTTGCTTTTGTTCCGGATCATAGATTATATCTTATCCTGATCCAGTGTATATTCTTTATTGTTCATGTTTATTTATTTATATTATTATTATTATTTATTTGTTTGTATTTTATTTATTAATTATTCATATTTATTATTTATATTTTATTTTTCCATTTATTTTTTTTAATTCTTTTATTTGTCTTTTTCTCTATTCTTTTATTTTATGCCAATGTTTTTTGGGGCTGCCTTTAGCTTCTTTTGCATCTTTTACACGTGCATAGGAGAGCTATGTTTCAGTAGCGAGTCTTTTGATAGGTATTTAAATACTTTTAAAAAAGGTAATTATAAGGCTTTCACCGGTGTTACGCCACTTTCGGTACACCCCTAATCGTCATCAGAATACATAATCCCAATGTAAGACACAAGGTGAAAAAAACTCTTCTTAAATGATATCATAATGACAATCAGTGAGATGCAAATGACTGAGTATTTTGATCGTCTCAATCAAATAATGACCTGCATTGCCTGTTATAATTACCTATTCTAACGGGAAGATAGTTAAACAACTCAGAAACCTTGAACAAGCGGTATAGACAGGTAATTTTTATTAATCGCCAGTAAACCTTTTATACCGTTATGGAACAATAATGTTATAAACCATTTCTGAGGACGCAAATTTACTTTTAAATTCACCTTACGTAAATACTACGATACAGTTCAAAACTGTTTGGCACAATTTTAATGTTGTCGTTTCTTATGGCTCTTACCATTGGACAAGCCCGCTATGACGTAGACAGTGATTTGAGCCAATAGGGTGAGTCTCTTGATTATTTTCAGTAGCACCATATAGAGCCAAGAGTATGTCTTTACCAGTCACACGTTACAACCCTTTTTATGGGGCGGTTTTTCATTCATGTATGTTCATTCGCTTAACCACAGACCGTAATTTATATCCAAATGAGAGAACGTTCATCTCTGTACCAGTACCCCTAGTGGTAGTACTCACAACGTGGAGGACTTTGTAATCACGATAGATTTATACGTGCGTCAGTCACCACCACCAACGGGGAATCTTCGAACTCGCAACCAAATGGGCACGAGTCCATCGCCCTACCAACCAGGATATTTCGACCCCCAATTTTAATAAATTTCTTTTCTAAAAAAAAAAGATGGCTTCTTCATGTACTAAGTTGCATTGAAACTCATTTTATTTAATAGTATGATTTAATGTTTACGAAATGCTTTTTATTATTTTAGAAAAAATAAAAACAATAAATTGTTTTACTCTTAAAATGTTGAGTTTTAAATAATTTAGACAGTGAAGACCTCTCGCAATTTTACATGAAATAACTGTTTTTAGAATTCCACAATTTAGTTTCAAATTTCACAATTCAAAAGAAGCACATATCCTGAAACATTGCATTCTAGTGTTACGTTCTACGTGCGAGACCATCAACTCAGTAGAACTCAATCGCATCCCACGCACATGCATTGATCGTATTGAAAATTTTCCAATTCCGTTGATCTTTTGTGTGAAGATTTCCCACGACGTTTCTTTGCTTAAATGGTTCATAGGTTGAGAGCTCAGTCTTTTCTTAGAAAGTGTTTGCTGAATCCTTTATAAACAACTTGCAGACAACTTTGATTAACATTACACACCTAGCAAAATTCATTTCTGCTTTATACAAGAAAATGTATTTTTCTAGTGATTAAACTTCGAAAGGAAAACTAGAACTAAGAAAATGTAGCTTACAATTGGAATAGTGATAATATTTGAAAATATTTCTTCCAAATTACGTTTATATAGTCGCCCTTTTTGAATTTTGGAACTTATATTATTAGATATATATTTTTATATTATATATTATTATTATATAGACTACTCTTTTTCCTTTAAATAGAATCCAATATCAACATCGCAATGTTACTATTTTACAACTTCTCTTTTCGTTTTTATAAATGTTTCTGAGTGGCTTAAACTGTTGATAGTCTTTGCATTATTGAATCGCATTTATGCCTGAATAATATTTTTTTACTTTTAAGAATTCAGTTTAGTTATATTTAAGTCCCATTTTAAGGCAATATTAGGACAATTTGGGGATAGACTTCGTAATTTTGAGGCATGGTTAGACGACGAGAACGACACTTGAGCCGGCATTCCCTCTCCAAATTTCCACTTCACACCATTAGGAGAACGTTTGGCCTCAACGGACTCAACTTCCACCAAAACCTACTTACACGACGGTTCTTTGGTGGAATCGGGTCTCGAGCCTGAAACTCTCCAACTCCGAAGGTGAGTCTGTACCAATAGGATAAAGTGAGCCTTGTAATTTTAGGATTTAGTTTAATTTAGTTATATTAACGTCCCGTTTAAAGCAAAAATTTTGCTATTTTGTGACGGCTCTCATAATTTTGAACTGCTGTTAGATGGCGAGGACGACACCTGAAACGGCACCCCCTCTCCACGACACACCACATCAGTGAGATGACGTTTGTGCACTAGACACGCTTACACGACGGTTCTTCGGTGGAATCGGGTCTCGAGCCTGAAACCCTCCAACTCCGAAGGTGAGTCTTTACCAACAGGTTAAAGTGAGCCTTGTAATTTTAGGATTTAGTTTAATTTAGTTATATTAACGTCCCGTTTAAAGAAAAAATTTTGCTATTTTGTGACGGATCTCATAATGTTGAACTGCTGTTAGATGGCGAGGACGACACCTGAAATGGCACCCCCTCTCCACGACACACCACATCAGTGCGCTGACGTTTGTGCACTAGACACGCTTACACGACTGTTCTTCGGTGGAATCGGGTCTCGAACCTGAAATCCTGCGGTTTCAATGCCCGGACCTTTACCACCAGGCCACCAGGGCCCGTTTATTTTTAGGAAGAAACAAAAGTAGGCTACACAATGTAAAGAAAAATGGAGGAATCTACTAATTTTATTAAAAGATAAAGAACTTTTTTACATCTAGCTAAGGATTTTCGCTTATTTGTAATACGAATAATTTAGCCTTTATTTAGATGCGATCCAGAGGTTAAAAAATCTCTAATAATTTTTTTATACTACTTAATACATAATATTTATTAATTATTTATTATTTAAAAAAATTATTTATTAATATAAAATTATTTATTAATATAAATAATTTATTTTTATTGAATACTATATATAGCTCAGAATTTTGTTCTCTTAAAGATGCATTTAGTTATTATTTAGATGTAATGTAGAGGTTAAAAAATGACTAATGAAACTTCTTATACTTCTTAATCTATACTTATAATAAAGCTCAATGTGTGTGTGTGTGTTTGTGTGTGTTGGCGCTCTACAGGCCAGACCATTGGACCTACAGCTACCAAATTTGGTACATGTATACCTTGGAGGTCGGGAATGTGCACCTCGGAGCCCTTTTTTCGAATTTCTAATTAGAATTTGAATTAATTAAAATTTAAGCGAAATTTCGACGTTTTTCCTCCATAACTTCCGAAAATATTATCGGATAAACATGATTTTAACATCAATTTAAAGATAAAAAAATTAGCTTTCTAATAGTATCAGTATTTTAACATTTAACTTAAGCTTCTATTTGTAATGAATTTTTAAAGAAGCATTTCAACTATATTTTTCAACAATATATTTCGGGCAAAACAATAAAATTTAATCTGCAGGAGCACGTTACGAGTGGAAGGGGAAAAATTATCTTTTATCAATAGGTTGCCATCAGATAGATAAAAACTCAAATTAAAAAAATAAATAATTATTGCAAATTAAACATTTAAAAATGCAATTTTCAGCACAAGTCTGCATGAAATGAAATAAATATGAAATATGTTTTTTCTTTTTAAAAAAAGAAAATGCTAAGAATTTTTTGTGACTTTTACAATATTATTAATTAAATAAATCAGCTTAGTTTAATAATAGAAATACATCTATAAAAAAGTCTAAACGAAGTAAATAGCTGCATAGTATGTAGCACGAGTCTATAAATGCTTTAAAAAATGAAGAATATTTAGCTTTTAATTAAAAAGAGATGAACTTGTGATATCAGTGTTTTAATGTATAACTCAAGCTTCTATTTTTAACGAATTTTTAAAGAAATATTTTAACCATGTTTTTTTGAGCACGTGACTGGATAAAATAAAATAAAACAATGCTGGAAGTTCAAATAAAAAAAACTATCATCGCAAATCAAATCTAAAGAAATACAACTTTCAGCATGTGACTGGATAAAATAACATAAATATAAAATGAGATATC
Source organism: Argiope trifasciata (assembly GCA_026543055.1). Taxonomy (NCBI): domain Eukaryota; kingdom Metazoa; phylum Arthropoda; class Arachnida; order Araneae; family Araneidae; genus Argiope; species Argiope trifasciata. The sequence continues at coordinate 111,072 of JAPMOQ010042728.1, forward strand.
TTCTAAAAAAATAAATGCAAGGCAATGGATTCTATGATCGTTTGCAATAGATGTATAATTAATTCCATAAATTATCTTTATTTACAGTAAACCTGGTTGAATTTAGACAGGATATGCATTGAAATCCCGACTTAATGGCATATTTCTATAATCGTTTGTAATATCTGTATCATTAATTCAATAATTTTTCCCCTTTTTTGCTTTCTTTAAAAAACATATTTAACATTTTGGCAACATCACCGAAAAAAACATTTTAATATTTTGGAAGCATAATCGATAAATTGTTAGAGCATTAAACTCAAAAAGTTTTTTCGAATAAAGTTACCGACTCTTTAACTACTAATAACTGAATCTTTTAACTTTAACTATTTCTTAAATTTTGGCTAATGAATATGTGATTTAATTGAAAATTTTAGAACGCATTACTCATGGCGAACCAGCTGGTCGCCAAAGGCGGCTAGTATATAATATTTATTAAAAAGAATAATTTATTTTCACTAAATATTTCTATATTTAGCTCAGAATTTTGGTCTCTTAAAGATAATCTCACTTAGGAACAAAGCTGGGGTTAAAAAATACGAATGAAGCTTTTTATACCACTTAATATATAATATATATTAATATAAATAATTTATATTGATTGAATATTCCTATATATACAGCTCAGAATCTTGGTCTCTTAAAGATACATTTAGATCTCACTTAGATGCAATGCAGAGGTTAAAACATTTCTAATGAAACTTTTAATTCTACTTAATTTATAATATTTATTATTATAAATAATTTATTTTCATTGAGTATTTCTATATATGGCTCAGAAGTTTGGTCTCTTACAGATAATCTCACTTAGGTACAATGCAGAAGTTAAAAAATTTGGTAATAAAAACTTACTACTAATAAAATACTAATCAATTAAATATTTATTTACGTGGATCAAATGTTGGAAGTAAAGACTACGTCTATTAGTAAATCCATTTAATATCAAATAGGCAGAGGATGTGCCACCTGTGTCTCTGAGAGATTTTCAGCCTACGGTTTCGAGTAAAAAGAGAAAAAACAATTGTCTCCAATTTATTTCCCAACAGATATATTCAAGAAAGAACTACCGAGGTTCGATCTGTCAATCCCACAATTCAAAGGAAAAACACATCTCCTTGAATTTCTTCGCAGGGAAATATTTTTTGCCTCAATTTTTCGTGCAAAACCATCAACTCCAAACGGAAACTATTTTCCGCGGACAGAATCTTGTGGGAGTCATTTTCTTGAACTTTGTCAATATTTTCTTCTGAGAGAGTACTTTTGCAAAGGGAGGGGGTTCCAATTTCATCTATGAGTTGACCTCCAAGCCGAGTTTTTGCCTTCCTTGAATCTGTTTTCTATTATGTCTTTCAAGGGTTTTTTCAGATAGACTAGAGAAAGAAAAATTGCTTTTCTATCGAGAAAAAAGTTCTATTATTAAAATCGTATAGCATGTGCATACTTGGAAATATTTGTTATGTTTTCCTATTTCTCTGAGTGTTTTCTTTAGGTTTTTTTATTCCTATTTTCAATATGCAATATTGCCGCTTAAGAAAGTCTACCACGAGCTCAATGGCCGAATGGTCAAAGCACGCGATCCAAACCCAGAGATTGCGGGTTCGATGCTCGCCATGGCTGCTATATACAATGCATGGATTTTTAGTTTGTTATCTTTGTTATTGCTTCATTATGTTCTCTAGGATTCTAGACTTTTCTTTGTTATACAAATTAATTGTTTCCGGAATATTCTGTTTTTGTATAAAAGCTGATACCCACTAGACGTGGACAACCTCTCGACCTTCTAAAGTTGCAAGTTGCTACTTTCCTTCAATAATTTTGTTTGTTAGTTTAAAGCTGATGGCGTCTTTATTTAAATCTTCGCGACAATATTGTGTTGTGTTTTAGTTTTAGTTACATTAAAGTTCTTATTTAAAGCAACGCAACGCAAAATAGCCCTTGGAATAGCTGATATTTTGGAAAGCTAGAATTAAAAATTCCCCCATTTTCGATAAATTGCGATCACTTTGAAAGACAAGTCATAAAATGAGTCAAACAATTGCTAGCAAAAAAATAAAGAATGTTTTTTACTATTCTTCTTTTTGATGTTTTGGGATGTAAACTGCCTATGAAAGCAACATAGCGACAAATTCTGTTTAGGAAACAGTATAGTCAGTTAACACGAACTATTCCAAATATTTGGTAAGGAAATGGTAATACTAAACCGGAATTTTAGTTTTAGTTACCCCAAATATTTGCACATTTACTGGATAATTTCATCACTTAAGCCATTTTATTTCTGAAGCAATATTATAACGAATCAAGTATAATATCTTTCAACCAGGTTTTTATCAAAACTGAAAAAATTACAAGCTTTTTAATGGGTCTTAACTGGATACCAGATTAAAGAGTTTCAATATTGAGGACAGTTCGGCGAATTAGAAAGGAATTCGGCGCCAACTAAAATGAAAAAAAAATCATGGCCCTATTTCTATTAAGAATCAAGATCTGTCGATCTTTGGGAAAACTATATGTGACATCACAAACTTGGTAGGAGACTGCAAGGCAAAGGGCTGACATGAAGAGTAATTTTTTTTCCTTGCAGTGTTAATCGCAGAGTGAGCTCTCTAGTCGATTTCTTTATTACTAATACTGTTTATGTCATTTCATTAATACAAATTTTACTGCTTATGTCACTTCATTAATATAACTATTATTGTTTTCTGTGGGCCTCGGTAACCTGGTTGGTAGAGCGCCAGTCTCGTAACCTAAAGGTTGCGAGTTCTGTCCTCGTCTCAGCCAAAGACCGCCATGTTGGCTAATGGCAGTTGGGGCACGTTAAATAGGTCGTGACTGCAAAGTCCTCCAAGTTCCCATACCTCTGAGGGAACTGAATCAGGGATGAGTCGGTCTTTGATTTGGATCTAAATTATGACTTGCGAATGGATTAATGAGTTCGATCACCCCCTAAAAAGGGTTGTGTTGTGTGCGTTCGAGTAAAAGTCGTACTTTCACCTTAACAACGAAAGGCGCACATTTCTGCCTTGATTCGGCTTGGTGTGATTAAGTGGCCCTAGACCGGCAGACTGTTTTCTGTTTAAATTATTTATTGCCTACTTGTCTTTGTATGTGCTGTCTGTTATATAACATTGGTAATGCTACTGGGTTTCTTGTTTTATAGTGATGATGATGTTGTGTCCGTGTTTCCAATAAAAGGGGGTGCAAAAGCTTCTGAGGGTAAAGAGCCCTGAGCCGCCAGATGGCAGAAGTCTGACTTCTAGCGCAAATGAAGGTGACACACACACACATTCTCTCGAACAACCCCTTTTCACAGGGGGGGGCACATTCCCATATCTCACAGATGGAACACTCAGAAGAAAAGCCATGCCCGAACCGGGGACGCCTAGATCACGGGGAAGACACGCTACCTCTAGGCAAGCACGCCGGCATGTTTTTTAGTGTAATAATGAATTGCTTTCCATTATTGAACTTAATGAGTTTTATTAACTGACACCAATTGAACATTAATTACTCTAATATTATTTTTATAAAGCATTGCAATACAGAAGGTTATTTATCCTAGATTTGCACATTTTTTTAGATAACTAGAAAATGACTCAAGCTTTTAGATATTCTTACATCTGACAAGCAATAAAATATGAAGTTATGTTTATGAACTGATTTAGAAATTAACCCTGCGCAGGTCGTGCGGATTACAATAGTAACTTTAAGTGAGTTTGATGTTTGAAAAATAATTAAGACGAAGTGCCTTGTTATGTTTAAAGTTGATTAATGAATGTTGATTAATAATTTTGGATTGTATTCCGCATGTACTACAATTGTATTCCGCACGACCTTTTGCGCGACTTTATAGAGCGCGACCGGTGCAGGGTTAATAGTTCTAACTTTATTCTGAATTGATAAATGCAGGAAACAGTCACAGGGACTTCAACTGCCAATTTAAAGTTTCGTAAGCAATACATTTCCTAAAAGTTTTCTGAAATTTCCTCTTGATAATTTTTTATGTGAAACTATTGACTCAAGCGGAAGGATATAACATCTTAAAGGAAGATTCTTCGATTATTTCTTTTTTCTGTGTAGGTTTATTCCCCAAGAGACATAGAATTCTCTTTGGGGATTCTTGTAAATGGATTTCATTCCTACCAACAACTTCCCCAACAACCTTTAGGGATCTTTTGCCGCTAGGTTCGTGGCGATGGAATTATCTTGTAAGGTAAAAAATGGAGGTTGTATCACGTGATAGGAATATAACATACAAAGATTAGCTTATGTAAGAAATACTAAATAATATTTTTGATGTTTTTATATTGAGCATTTTTATTTGAAATTTTAATCTTTTTGGATTTTGGAGCAAAAATTTTTCAGTATTTTTTCATAGACTTATAATAACTTTGGATTTTGGAGCCAAAATTATTGAGTATTTTTTCATAGATTTATAATAATTTTGGAATTTGGGGCAAAAATTATTGAGTTTTTTTCATAGATTTATAATCTTTTTGGAGTTTGAAGCAAAAATTACTGAGTATTTTTTCATAGATTTATTAATTGTTTTGGATTTTCTACCAAAGAGCCTGCATCAAAAAATAATTTATCTCGTTGTAATATTTGAAGATATTGGAAAGATATATTTTGTTATAATTTTGAAATAATGCTGTTGTTTCTTTATAAACCCTCTGACAGAAAGCTATGAGCGTCCCTTGTTTTATCAGTAGCGACAACGAAGGCCAAGAGTATGACTCAATTACTTCATGCTTCACATTCGTTTGCACAACCCCTTTTCACAGGAGGGCACATTCATACAACTCACTGATACAACATAGAAGAACATCCATGCCCGAACTGGGACTCGAATCCGAGACGACCAGATCAAGGGGAAGACACGCTACCCCAATACCAGGGCGCCACCATCTTTAAGATATCGGACTACATTGGAAGAAAAAATTTGAAAAATTGCCTTTTTTAGAATCTATTTATGGTTTTTATTATATTGTCAATAATAAACACTATAAATGCAAAAATAATTATTTGAAAATATAATTTATTTTGAGAAAGAGGAAAATTGAAAGTAAATTTCAATGAAATTTAATCAAAACGGTTAACACTGTACACAAAATGGTAATACAGCAATCCTATTTTTCTTTACACACAAGTCATAGAATACTATGATCAAGGAAATGAGCCAAAATCTAAGAAACATGTTGAGGTGCAAAGAAGTGATGGGTAGAAATATACTTGTATATGCAATTTTTTCCATCAATTCACAATTTAATTTTTCTGAAAACGCCTTCAAATGAAAAAGTATTTCAACAACACTTAAACTTTTGGTTCATTTCATTGTCATCACCATTTAAAACACATGACGAAATATCTATGCAAATATCTCCTATTAGTTTTTGGGTTATCATGTTAACGGTGGATTAACTTGTTAATTTTTATGAAAATTAAAGTTTTGTGAAATTTGAAGCTGAAGACAGATTTTATCTGAAAAAAATCTGTGACCCTGTATGATAGGCCTTCCTTTTCCTAATAGAAAAGATAAACTGTTTTGGATAGTGGAAATTCTGATCTACAAGGAATAACAATATTTAAAAAAATGCCAATGTGGTGTGTTTTAACTTAATTGGATGCCTTAAATAATAAATTTTACATACATAGGTTTTATCCTAACATCTTAAAAAACTTAACACACTCGAGTATAACATAACGTAATGCCATTTTGTGTCCTAAGGCCCTACAACACTGTGTTATATAATCAATTGGATGGGCACAGAATGGAAAGAAAGTGGGAAAAGAAAGAAAAAAAAATTTAAAGAAAGAAGTAGACGATAAACCATCCAGGTATCTCCAGAGTGAATCCCATAGGTGTCAAATCCTACACGACTGTATTCAATTTTCAGTTGACAGATTGCATTAGATTTCTACCCTTTAAATAACTACACAAGGCTTAAAGATATTGGATACGAGATACATGGATGTACCCATTTGCTCAATTAGCGAAAAAGAATTAGAAAGCAATGTAAGAGGCATTTAGATCCAAATACTGAATTTAATTTGAAACCTAGGTAGGGTAATTAATTCATTATTAATCATCCCAAAGTTATTAGAAATAATTATAATATCAAACTCTACACTTAAGTATGCAGTAACATCCAACTAAAAAGTGACTTTAAAATGGATAAGCTTAACATAATAATTAAATCCAGATAGGACGCATTATCATATTGGCCATGTGATGATGGCAGTATTTTGAATAAACTACAAATATGAAATCTGATATTAACACCTTGAGTCATATAAAAGAAAAAAATTTGGAGCTAAAATGATAGAAATTTTGCGGAAGAATTTGTTTCGTTTATTCATTTTTTTTGTAAAGGTCTTTTTATTCCTGTCTAAATTTTAGAATAATTAAGTTATGCTAATACATTCTGTAAGATTTAATCATGGAAATTTTTCCATAAAATAATTATTTGATTTTTATGGTAAGGAAAAATAATTAATTCTGTTTAAAGGTTATTTCCATAATAGTAAATAGTGAATTAATGACTAATAGTGAATAGTGAATTAATATTACTAATAAAGATATTTTTTTACATGCTCCTCTTAAGTTTACAGCGTCCGAATTTGACGAAGCAAATATTTCATCCTAGAAAAGATATAAATTGTTTTACGTCTGTTACATGACTTCTTTTGGATTTTTAAATCAAGCGCAAAAAATATCTTTAAGCTCTAGGTTAAATCTAGCGATACCCTTAAAGTTATAGCATAAAGAAAACTTCAGAAGCTTAATTTTGATAATACCATTTTGTCTTAGTGAACTTTCAAAAAGCTTTACAAAATCACTATTTACCTAAAACCATTTCCTATAAAGAATACACTACGAAGGTCTGGATATTCTGGATTTTCATCCCTTGGGTTGTGAGTTCGAACCCCGCCTGTCAAAGACTCTCCATATACACGGTGGTTGGTACATGTATAAATCTGTCGTAATCACATGTTGTTGTCGTAAATCTATGTTGAGAGTAATAACACGGGGGTATTGGTTCGGAGGTGATAGTTCTCCAAAGCAAGCCTAAATTACAATCTGTGAATGAGTGAAAGTAAGAGTGAAATGCACCCAGCGAAAAGGTCCGTGATACATGAATAGCTAAGACGTACTCTTGGCCTTAGTTGGTGCTACTGAATAGAGGCTAAAACTCGGCTTAAAATCGCTCACTTTGTTAACGGGGTTGTGTATGACAAGTACCATTAGCGACAACAACGTGCAAAACTATTATTCCTTCAGTCCACAATTCTGAATCTGACGAAAACTTTTCAAAAATTTAAGGCTTATTAAACAACAAGTGCCATTAGCAACAACAAAAA
>JAPMOQ010042728.1:118479-129203 GCA_026543055.1 Argiope trifasciata
CCCAGAATTCTGAATCTGACGAAATCTTTTCAGAAATTTAAGGCTTAAAACATTTTGAAACTTTGAGATTATTTATTTTATTATTCCTCATACAATAGCTGTTGGTTTAAGGAAGTTTTTTTCAAATAAATTTGCAAACAGTACAAAATTTTCCATAATTTCTAAATATGTAACTAGATTCATGAATTCAAGGAAAGGTACAAGAAAGTAGCTTTGTTTACAGCTGGCACATTTCATTATACAAAAAAAATAAAATCTTTTCTGAAGATGATTTCTTGTTTATATTCCTAACTAGCGAAGAATGCTATTCATGGAATGCGAATCCCTTGTTAGGGTAGGAAAAGGAATCCCTACCTATGGAATAAATCTGATTTGTCTGGTGGAAGGAATTGAGTTTCTGCACCCCCAACTAAGGAAAACAATAATTGAGGCATAAATCTCATTCCTTTCGGAATTATTTGCCGCACTTACTGCTGCATGATCAGAGGCATATCCGAAAAACATCAACAAGCCAATCTGGGACAGAAAGAGGGATATTGCTTCCAAATTTTTGTTTTCCCGGTACACGTGCGATGTTTCTAGCACCAATAACAAAAACCACCAAAAAAAACATCAAGTTTTGTGTGCTATGAATTTCTTTAGAAGAGAAATGTTAATTCTTTTATTTGACAATGCTGTTCTATGGTATATAACTATTAAAATCGTTTGGATTGTTTCAACATTTTTTTTCATAGGAATCCATGTAAAATAGAGCGATGCATAATATTTAGAAAAAAAAATGCTGTAAAAAATTAATAATGAATATATAATAATATAAAATAGTGATTTTGTTTACTTACTACTTGGTACCCTGTGCGTTCCTTCCATAGAAGAAATAATTTTGGAAATATTGCTTGAAATTTAAAACAGCTATCTTGTTTAATTAGGAATTAGATAAAGAATAGCATTTATTTTCGTATCGGAAAGGAATACATTCATTGAAATTGAGTGATATATAAATTAGAAATATAAATAAAATTAATTCTATTTTTTTAAACTTTATTTTTCAAGACTTTCGGGTAGACAGCATTTATTTATTTATTTTGTTTTTCTGTCTTCAGCAGAAACCAATAAATTTCTCGACTGTCCGACTCGTAAGCATCCAGCATGCAACTGCTTTGGTGAAAAACTTGGCATAAGCAGTTGTTTTAGGTTCAGCCCGCATATTTAAAGTGCAAGTAATAATTGGTAAAAATTTTATCACGATCGGATATTTGGCGCACAAGAGACATACAGACATTCATTTTTATTTATATAGAATACATAATTTTACTTTGCCTATAATTATCCCGTAAGTGCAAGTAAGAAGTTGTCAAAGTTTTATCGGAATCGGATGAGCGGTACGGCAACGCATAAGAGACATACAGACATTTATTTTTCTTTATATAGATCACTAAACTAACTTTACGGTGTTTAGTCCATAATTTATGATTAAACGATCCAATTCAACGTCTCACTTCATATTTGCAGTATATTTCAAAATCCTTTGGAAATAAAATGTGCTTAATAGAGTTTAACATGCTACTGGCTCTCTTAATTTCATTTTTTTATATTAGATACATAAATAAGATTATTCAAAAATGCAATAACTTAAATAAATCAAATTTGTTATGTGGTATTGTGATTTGCATTTGTAGTTTTGTATCAAATTTTAGTTTTAGTCGATTAAGTAAAACACGTCTAAAACACAAATTTAATTAGTTTAGTTATATTAACTTCCCATTGTAAAGAAAAGCTAGGGGTATTTTGGGACAGATGTAATTTGGAACTGACTTCAGATGACGAAGACGACATCTGAGCTGTCATCCCCTTTCCATACCAGCGGGAGGACATTTAGCGAGACACCCTTACATGAAGGTTCTTCGGTGAAACCGGGTTTCGAATCTGAAACCCTAAGATTCCGAAGCCGGGAACTTACCACCAGGTCAACACGGCTTACACTTTATTTATAGAGATCGTGTGTGTGTGTGGGGGGGTCTACTTCCGCTAGTTCAGCTATCAAAAACTGATATAGAAAAATAAATTTCAATATGATCTCTTCCGACTAAGGCCGTGGTAATTTGGTAATAAAAATATTCCTTTTAGTAACGAGTTTGAAAAGGTTCAGGTTACAATTTCAATTATGCATGAAAAAACACGTATATAAAGAATCAATAAATAAAAATACTATTCAGAATATTGTATTTAGGAAAATAATAAATTTTTTTTGTAATTTCTTTTCGAAATTATTAAAAGTAACAATGAAATCTAAGATTGGAAATTTCAAGTTATAATATGATAAATGAGAACATTATTGTAACATTATTTAAATACCGTTTCAGAAAATCACACAAAAAATGTTAGTAAATAAAAACATTTCGATGGCTAACTACACAAAACATCTTTAAAGTAAAATTGAAATATTAAAAAAATATTTTTGCGAAAAACATCATGCATGGAATTTTTATAAAATTTCTCTGTTAAAAAAAAACAATTTTTCTCAAGTTGTTGCCTTGTCACACTATGTAAAATTCACAATCTGTAAAATTGTAAATCATAACAACTTTCGTATATATGGTAAACATAAATATGAAATGTACCTTTTTCTGTTTATATTCATGTTTTTAAACTGGAAAATAAATTGTTTAAATAAATAAATTATTACTTTCAATTGAACTTCATGGAGCAAGCTGCTATTTTTTTGTTGAACTAAAAGTTACTCAACATATATATATTATTAAATATACTCAAAGCCTGTTTGTGATAATCTTTTCTTTTAAATATTAGTTCAAAAATCGATAAATACTTTTTCTAAGTATGAAACTTAAATCCCTTTAACAAAAAAATTATCAAAAATATTATTTTATATTTTTAAAATCTTTTTAGTGTTTTGATATTAAAAACTTGGAAATGTATAAAATATTCTATTAAAAACTAGGTTATTCTAGTATAAGATTATTCCATAAAATATTTTATTATTTTTATGTGATATGTTAAAACGATTTGCAACTGCAAACGATTTTAAATTTTTTTTCTGATTTTATTTGTATTTTATCATTATATAAATAAAAGAAGCAAAAAAACAATACTATTGAAAAGAAAATATTTTATGCAATATTGCTGTTTTAAATTTTTTTATGGTGAATAAGATTATAACAAATGAAATCAAACAAAACGATAAAAATACAATTCTTTATATGCACATATATAAATCTATTTTACTGCATTTGCAATTTATATTTAATGAATATTTTATAAACCACCCGTTTAAAACCGATTGAGTACTTTTGGATTTTGCAATTTATAATAATCCTTATGCATTTTATTAATTTTATTAATTTATGAATTTTTTAGTTACCCGGAAGTGTAGTTAAAATAAATGCTTTTAGATAGCAAATATATATAAAAAATAAATAGCAAATACGGAACTGGTATCAATGTATGAAGAATTACGCCAAACGTTATTTTAAACATTCGCCAAGCATCGACTTTTCTAGAAATGCGAGATCGTTACGGATATTTCCATTTGCATCTAATGAATATGTTTATTTTGAATTCTTTTCATATTCTTGAAGAATCGCATAAAGAATCGCATTTATTTATTCATTAGAAGTATATTCTGTTGGATAATGCGAAAGTATTTTATTTTTATGTCGTTGTGCAATTCTTGAAAATTACGTTCATAAGTTGAAATGCGATAGAATCAGAATTCAATCATACTTTATAACGGTAGAATTTAAAATTTATGTTTTTTTTTTTAGCTTTTTTATGTTTTGAAATTCATGCATTCATTAAAAATATTAGCCGCCTTTGGTGATTAGTCGGCTTAATTGTAGTTAATTTTTTTAGAATTTTTTTTAATAATAAAGAAAAAAATTGGCATGTCTCCACTTATACAATTTAATACTTTTTGAAGCATTCATGCCTTTATTAAAAATATTATCCACCTTTGGCGATTAGTTGGCTTAATTTTAGTTAATTTTTTTGAAATTTTGTTTATAATATAGAAAAAAAAATTGGCGTGTCTCTACTTCTTCAACGTAATACTTTCTGAAACAATGTTTCCAAAACTCGAAGTCTTCATAAATGGCATTTGATATTTGCATCGCATTTTCGATCCTTTCCTTCGAAACCAAGGGGTGAGAAAAAAGGGATTGAATACTCGGATTTCTTCAGATAGAAACTCCAGCCCTCATTATTATTATTATTACAACAAGCCTGAGGTGGATTGTATCGAAGCTATAACAGTTGCGAAATACCTGTTGCGACATTCTAGCATGCTTTTGTGACAACACCCATTCCTTTATCAGGGATGTTTGCTAAAGATGCAGACGTATTAGGAAATGAAGAGAACGCAATACATTGTGGAAACACTTTATCTATATCTTTATATTTGCTCATGATAAAGATGTATGTGTTTGAGGTATATATGAAACACAGCTATATAAATAAATGAATAGGGCGCATCATTAATATATCTCATAAAAATTGTTAACAGTTGCAAAAGCACACTTTTATCACTATATTAAAAGTTAGCATCCTTAATCTTTTTATTTTATTTGATACTCTCCTTTAATGTAATTGTTACAATGCCTCGACATATTTAGAGTGCACCAGACCCACTTATAGGGTCGTTCTTCGGTGGAGTGTTATGAACCTGCAAAACCCCTATCTGTTTATGTGAAATTAACTGATCATCTTTAATGACCAGTTAGGCCGTGGTGGCCTAATGGTAAGGTCTCGGCTTCGGAACCGGAGGGTTGCAGGTTTGAGACCCGATTTCATCAAAGAACCGCCGTGAAAGCGGGTCTGATGCACGTTAAATCCGTTGGGGCCAAACGTCCTCCCTCTGGCGTGGAAGTTTGGAGAGGGGGGTGCCAGCTCAGGTGTCGTCTTCGTCAACTGACCGTGGTTCAATATGACGAGGTGCTTTCCAAAATAGCCCTAGTGTTGCTTCAAAACAGAGCGTTTATAAAAACTAAACTAAAACAAAAAAAAACCTTATTTAGTTCATAACTCATTATTATGAATAGTAGTCATCAATATGAAAACCTGGTGGCTTAATAGCAGCGCTTCGCGAACCCAACGTAAAGGTAAGAGGCTGATCCTCGAGTTGATCGAGGTAAACTCAACTTTTCACCCCTTCAGTGGCTCGATAAACTGAAAACCATGCTAGGAGCTAAATGCTGAGGGTTCTGGGTTAGGAAGAACGCCTAACATGGACATATAACTCGAACCCAAGGAACCTATATCAAGCAAGCAGATGAGAAGGCCTTGGCCCATATGGGCTGTGGTCCTCCTGAGTTTAGTTTTGAGTTCAGGCACCAATATGAGAAATATTAAAATTATTGTTACAAATATAATGCAAAGTCAAGATAACATGGTGGATAGGGCATTGGAATCGCATTCCTTAGATTGTGAGTTCTAACCCCAAAGGGCTGAAAACTCCCCCTTGTGTGATGGAGGATGACGCACTTATAAATCTGTCATGGTCACAAAGTCCTCCATGTCGAGAGTAATACCATTGTGGGTACTGGTTCAAAGGTGATCGTTCTGTGATCCAGATTCTAAATTATGATCTGTGAATGAAATGTATGAATAAAGTATACCCTGTAAAAAAGGGATGAGAAGCGTGAGTAGGAAATTCCTATTCTTGGCACTAGATGACGATACTGAAAAAACAAGAGACGCGCCATTTGGATAAAATCACAATGGTTCGTTAGTCAGCGAATTGTCAAAGACAAGTGCCATTAGAAACAACACAAGTGCAATGTATCAGTGTTATAAATATTGTATTAGCAAATTCTTAGAATTTTTTTCCCTCCCAAATTACTTCAAATAGAGCCGCAATATGAAAAAAAGATTTAATTCACTCAATTAATTGAATGTTCATCAAGTGGTTAAAGTATTTAAATATAGTAATTAAAACACTAATATTTGCTTTCAAAATTCCCGCATAGAGTAAACATTGCGTAAAGATATTTCGTTTTTCAATGAAACAAAACGCATTAAATGAAAGCATTTAAAAACAAATATAACTTAAGAACTTTAAATAATAATAAACTGAAGGGCGACAATAATATTATATGTTGTATTATTTCTGTTAATAATATTTACTTATACTTTTGTTTCTATTTAAAATAAATTTTAGTAATATTTCTAAATTTTTGAATATTTAAAAACCTGTGCTGATCCAATGATGCCTATTTAAACAACCAAAATACAATAAAAAAAACTAGAAAAATAGAAAAAAAACTTGATACTTGAACAAAAAAAACCCATATATAATCAAACTATAGAAATTTCCAAGCAAGAAAAAAGGAGCATTTTTTAAAAATCAAACACAGAAAAAAAGCATTCTTTAATTTGAATTAATACGCTTAATGGGAATTACATTTTTAAAAAATCTAAAGCAAGAATGGAAATCTCATCATTAAAAAAGGCATAAAAAGTGTTGTTGTCATTGTCATTTATATTTAAATAAGAAACGCTGCAAAAAAATCCTGTATAATTTCAAAAAAACCTCCTTCAACAAATAAATTATTCTTAACGATTTGTTATTACTAAGACAGAAAAATTCAAGATTTAATTTTCTTGAGTGTCTTTCTTGGTTTTTGTCATTCAATACATGTCATGCTTTAGTTGTCGCTTACAGACTGTTTTGTACAAACGGAAAAAAAAAATTCTGGAAATCTTTCTGTGATAAAGAAAAAAAAAAGCAACAGTTCATTACCTTTTCAATCCAGATTATTGTATGGGAGATAGTAATAAAACAAAGAGGGAAAAAAATCTTAAAAAAAAAAGGATTTTTCCAACAATGAACTCATCTGAAAAAAAGTCTTTTGACTCATCTATCGACTTGATTTCAAATAACAAAAGTGATTTCAAGGTCATTAAATCTAGCCAGTGGTAAGATGACAGCAAGTGACTTTTTTTATAAACATTGCATTTTTTCCCATTTCATCAACTTCCCATTTTTTAATACATTTACAAAATCTATACAGCTCAAACAACACATTATGCCTTTTCGATATGTAATAAGAATTATATTTAATGATACAGACAGAAAATAATTAATAATAATGCATAAAATTATTTTACCTTTATATTTTAGAATACAATTTATATTCAATACTAAAAAATGTTAATTAACAAATGGAGAAAAATTAAAAATCCCCAAAAAACAGGTTAGTAAAATTTGAAAAAATTGCATAATTTATAGTTTTTAACCTTTGAAATTTGTTGTTTTAAAGACCTTTAAGGTGTTCTTGGTAAATGTCTCTTGTCCAAACTGTAAAAATTGGTGGACGAAAACAAAATAATCAATTTGTTCGATGTTATCTCTCCTTTTGTGCTTGAGTAGCTTTTTTTTGATAATCTTCATGTATTCGGAAATGGGGCGTTTAATCTTAGAACGAGGTTTTTAAAGAATTATTTTATGCCAACATCAAGGGAGAGCTCATAACATCATCTTGGATCAGTAACATGGAGGTTTTCAGGCTACTGTTCTGTACAAATATTAGAGAGGGACCATCTTGCATAAATAGCAGTGATATGTTCATATTACTACCATTAAAGATATATTCAGGACATCATGTACTCCAAAGCGATTCAAAATTCTCATGGACTTTTGCTATTCTCAGACTCTCGCTCTGCCCTCCAGGTAATTTTAAGACGCAAGTCACAACTCACCCAAGATATCATCCTGCACTTAAACAAAATATCCACTATCCAAAGAACCAGCTTTTTTCAATAGACACCAACTCACGTCGTGTTTATTTCCTTAAACAAACCTCCTAATAGAAACCAGAATGCATTGTCAAGTATTAAAAGTCTAATTTCACAGTAAAACATATTTGTATTTCTTAAGAACATCAATGTTTTCATGAAATAACGGGGGGGGGGGAATATCTTCCAAAATGTAAATACAAGCCTTAAAAACTTTTTAAATAATAATATCACCTTCTATTCATAATTTTTTATTTCACAAAAATAATATAATAAAGCAAATGAAATGAAAATAAAACCAAAATCCGCTACAATTCTTCTGTCATAATGTAAGAAATGTATATTCACTCTGTTAAAATACCTAATTAAACATTCGTTACTATCTCCTTCTGCGTTTCACTGAGGAAACTAAATATTTATGGTACTTTTGCTTTATACGGGTGAAAAGAAGTCGCCAATGTGAGCCAAACTCGAATCAAGTCGCCAAGCGTAGTGATTGGCAAAATAAATGTCGCCAATGTGAAAGAAACACGAACAAAGCCACCTAGTAAATAATGAGAATTTCACGAATTTGGACAAAACATTTGACTTAATTTTGCATTTTTGGCGATTTTTCACTTTTTCTTATTAACGATTATTAGGCGAATTTTTCGTGACTTCCTCATAATTGAAAAGTGCCCATTCATTGTATTTTTTGTGAATAGTTAAAATTAGATGAGCAGTGCTACTCTCATGGGGCAAATACCATCATCCACTGACCTTTGATATCCGAATATTTACTGAGCTTTCACAAGAAAGGCCAAATTGCAAAAGGTTCTCTGACACAACAACGAATCATTGCGCATCCTCTATGAGAAGAACCAACACGATTATGGTTAGATCTATTCACAACTCAAGCTGCCGTTACAAAGCGCTACTCATTTTTACTCAGATATTGGTAACTTAAAAAAAATAACTATGTGACGTATGGACTAAAAGTCATTGTAACTGGAAAATGACAACATATTTAACTCATTCAAAATTCTTTCTTTGTCAAGGAGAAATCTGAAGAACCATCGCATCAAAGAGACTTGGCTATGTAAAACTTTCTGATTCTTCGAAGTATTTTTAACATTAAAATATACAAATTTGAGTTTTCAAAACAGTTTAAATTATAGAATATGTGACCGAACGAGAGCTAAGATTTTAGTTCTGTCAATAAATCCTGCCAATTAAGTTAAAATACATTTAATGACATTAAAAGACATGATTGACATGGGGACAAAACTATTTAGGATAATAACGTTTAACATGAGGAATTGAAAAAATACTCGGGGGCTACATCATGCTTTACGCTCGATTCCAAGACATGGCCTGATTATTCATGGCAGCGGCCGCTAGTAGGCCGAGGAAAACAGTTACGTTTGCAAATTATTGTGACCGAAAGGGAGCCAAAATTTTAATTCTAACAGAGTAGACTATTAAAATCAATAAATCATGCCAATTATGTTAAAATACATTTAATGACATTAAAGGATATGATTTACACGGGGACAAAACTATTTAGGACATTTCGATTTTATAAAGCTTGAATGGTCACAGCCGTAACAACAAACAGAATTTTCCACATGTCCTGCTGACCTAAATAATTTTGTCCCAGTATAAATCATGTCCTTTAATATCATTAACTGTATTTTAACGTAATTGGCCTGATTTATTGATTTTAATTATCTACCCTGACATAATTAAAACTTTGGAGCTCTTTCGGTCACAATGATTTGGCGCCCAACGCGGGGCACCAATTTACCGCCAACTATGGCAAACTTTTGCATTATTCTCAATTAAACTTAATTTAATTAGTTGAAATTTTCTCTGAAAAAACAATCTTTATCGATTATACAAAGAATATTTTACCTTGCTTAGTTTATTTTTAAAAAACGTTGCTCTAGTTAGGTAATAACACTATGATTTCCAAGGGAAATACTATAACATTAGACGATAGATATTGCAAAATATATACTGTGAAACCCGACTCAAAAATAAAAAAGGGATAAATAGCCAATTTGTTGCCTACACATTTTGAGACTCCAAAACTCTCAAGTGATCCTCATGTTCTCAGATGATAATATTAGAGAGTTTCTGTACATTATTAGTTAATACTGTCAGCAGCATGATATCCTTTTGATAAAAAAGCCATATTACTTGCACTAAAAATTTTAAATACTTTTTTCAGTTCATTTAACCAATTGAGATACTGACCGATGAATATATTGTTTTTTTTTTTAAATCTAAAAGCTACATAACTTCCTAATGGTGTCTGGCAAAGTGAATATAGATTGTTATTTTAGAGTTACGAGCTAATACAGATGACATTTTCCCACGTATGCGCATAAATGACAGATTTACCAAAGAATTACAGAATTTTAAACTGTCAATTTCATAGCTCGAAACACAGTCATTCCTTAAACTTCTCTCTCGATATGTATCATCTTTGGACGAAAGCATCAGTTTGATCTAAATTCTTTTCTGCACTTCGTATAAAAGAGTTGGCTTTCACAGTCACATCCTATTTCTTTTTGCAATATATCTTATCCTTTTCAATTTCCCAAGGGCTTAAAATGCGTTTTGGAAGCCCAACGGCTTAAAATGTGCAGTACTCAGCCCTGTCTTGGAAGTGTTTTCCCACATTCTTTATGGGAATATTCTAGGCGAGCTATGGCTATGAAAAAAAATTCTATGTGGAAGAGGGAAGAGCAACTCTATTGTGATTGGAATTATGAAGGATGACGATGGAAAACTGGTATTTAAATATATTGATATATTTGATATTCTTGATTTATTTTTTATGTGATAGACCACATGCATAGATGAGAAGTTGTGCATTTGAAATAGTATGAGAAGTTATATACTCAAATGTATGGATGAGAATTTGCATACTCAAATGTATGGATGAGAAATTGTTCAAGAAGTATGAGAAGTCGCATACTCAAATGTATGGA
>JAPMOQ010042728.1:129213-157117 GCA_026543055.1 Argiope trifasciata
TCTTCTACCGAAGAAAATTTACAAAAGGCTTTAAGCATACCATTGCCAATATTGCCACATTTGCAAAATATTTCATTGTTGGTAATATTTTTCATCTAACCATAACATAAAATTAATAATTTTTAATGAATCTCTATGATCTTCATATTTTAATTGATGCAATATTTAATTATATTGATAAAATATTTAAGATATAATTCTCTTTTTCTCTTTAAACAGATTTCGGTAAAAAATCTATAGTTCTAATTTTCATTCCCATTTTCTATGGCTGTTGTGGCCATTTAAGATTTCGAGAAAAAAGAACTTGGTTCTTTTCAAGTCAAAAATTCAGGAAGGAGCTGTCGAGATCCTAGATCTCAATTCCACATTTCCAAAGAAACATATTTCTGAATAGTTCTTACATCAGCGATATTTCCTCTACCAACAAACTTCTGTACAAAGTCATAAACCCACAGGGCATCTATTTTTCGTGCACCACTGCGTCGTGTGGGCGTCAGTTTCTAACTCTTTAGGCAATGCTTTTGCAGTCCAAACATTCCTTCGAATGATTCGAACTCTTTATTTTAGAATGACTCGTGACAAAACTCGGTATTGCTCTTTCCCACACTCTTTATAAGTATTTCACAAAAATGTTTTACGGTAGTAGTTTATCTGCATTAATGAGAACTGGTGGTTTCGTTGTGACGTGAATAGAAATGTAGGATGGCATGTAAAGTTTAGTCAGATATATGTATGAAACGCTGATTATATTTGGTAGATAGAATATAAATTTAGGATGGCATGTAAAATTTAGCCAGATATATGTATGAGAAACTGATTATATTTGATAGAATAAAATGTAGGATGCGATGTAAAGCTTAGCCAGATATATGAATGGAAAAACTGATTATATTTGATAGATAGAATAACGTGTTGGATGGCATGTATAATTTGGCCAGATATATGTATGAAAAACTGATTATATTTGATAGACTCTCCTTTATTTCCTTTAAAAACAATTTTACTTTGTTTTAGTTTTTATATTATTTGGATCTAGTTAATTAAACTGACCAAAAGTAGACTGATGTGGTTTTGTATTGAATAAAGTCGTTACATAATTTGATTAGTACATTTTCTTTTACTTGAGTGCCAAATGTGCCTTGAAATATCATAGCCTTAAACTTATGAAAGAAAATTAAATCTTTCATTAAGAAAGAAGGACAGAATTAATTTCATAACGATTTCTTTTTTCTTTCTTTCTGGTTCAGAAAAGTTTGAAATTTAGTCTCACCACGGGGCAGGCTTTCTAATTATGATGGCGATAATGAATTCATTTCAAAATTTGACCGAAGCCTACAAATTTGGTGTTATGATTTGATATCAAATTTCATCCTCCTACCTCGACGCATTTTGGAGTCGTCATATTCACAAGTAGATGAAATTCCAAAAATATGTTTCGGGGATGTGTAAAAAAAAACATGTTTAATAAAAAGAAAACCCCAACAAGTTTGTGTATTTCGTTTTCTAGCAGGCGAAAATTTGTCAAAATCTCAACACAATTTTTTGTTGATTTTAAAGTTTTGTATCTTTCGCATGAAAAAGAAATAAGTATATTCACTAAGATTTATATATAAACTTTTTCCAGAACTGTATAATTGCATTCAAAAATTCCTTATATCTAAATTATTCTTTTAGAAAATGATTTTAAAACGTATTCTCATTTATTTTCCAATTTAAAATATTTATATTCTTAAAGATTTATTTATTTTAGAACACTAATCACTTTTATTTTTACTTAATTTTTATATAAAACTTGATGATCATTTATCTTTTAAAGAAGCATTTTTGAACAACAAATTGCGACTGATCTTGAAGCTTTATTATTTCAATAATGGCACACTTTTCCGAATTCTTCTGTACAAGAACCAACCTAATGCAGTCAATATCAATGACATCATAATGCTGTTAAAAACGTAATTGTCCGGTTAATACATTTTCCTTCGCGAAGATAATTTTATCTTTTCATTCCCTGTACTTGACCCCCGGGCGGTCACCTCATAATTGAGGATGAGATGCTTCCGGTATGGTTGTTGGATCTCGCCAACCGGTAAGTACAATAAAGATGGGGTTTTGACTCCTTCTATCGATGACGGGACGTATTCCCTTCGGGGAGGGCTGTACCGTGACAGGTGATGGCCATTAGGACTCAACCTCAGTTCCCGCCAGTAATGCTGTAGAGGCGGTCCGGTCATTCAATTTTACGTGGTTTATCCTTGTTCCTTCGTGGTGGGTCGGAGGTCAGCTGTATGACTTATTCCTTATACTTCCTCCCCTGGGGACACCTCTAAAACAAGATAAGGTGCTTCCAGCATAGTGGTCGAATCTCGCCGACCCTGTGGGTACACAAAAGGTGGGGATCTGACTTCTCGCATCGATGATGGGTCGTACTTCCTTCGGGGAAGGTTGTATCGTGGCAGGTGATGGCCATTATTACTTAACCACAGTTCCCGAGAGCGTTGTGATGGCTGCGTTCCGGTCATTCAGTATTTATGTAGAGATTTAATCAGCGTCCATTACTATTCCAAATTTAGTTTTATTTTATTGTAGTAGATGGTACCATAGGTTCTAAACACCAGGGACTCTACTGAAAACCGTTGACCCAAAGTCTAAGAAGCGTGACATCAAGTTTTAGAAAAGCGAGCTGTGAGCATTCCCTCGGTCGACAGGGAGAGAGTGGGTCATTCGTTTCGATATCAAGATTATTTAATACGCAACGATGGCACATAGTCTTGCCATAAAACATTTGATTAGAATTCACCCTTCGTGTCATCTAAATGTTATACTTTTAACTCTATTGTAAATAGCTCGTCCTGTCCTAATTGCTAATGTCTTTTCTTTTAAATTTTCTTTGCTGTAAATAAATTTATTGTATTTATTTAAAAGCTTCTTCTCTTTAATCAGTGACCCTAGACACTAATCTAAATGAGGTTGAATGGGCATTTTGTCTCATCCATTCCTACATTTATTTCTGAGTACCTTCGGGCGGGACGGTGAGTCAGTAATATGGCGTATTCCTTATACTCTCCCCATCCAGAGTGTCATCTGGATAATATACTTCTGGTTTGGTAGTTGGATCCCACCACCCTCATGCTTAAATAGGTAAGAGATTTGACTCCTCCCATCGATGATGGGACCTACTTCTTTCGGGAAGGGTTGTACCGTGGCCTGTGATGACGGTTAGGACTCAATCACAATTCCAACCAATGTTGCTTTTGCAGCAGTCCCGTTATTCGTTTTTTTTTTTTCAGTGTGCTTTCGAGCTGACAGGAAGCTAATAATATGATAATGACTATTTTTAATGACTGGAAATGCATTCATTTTTCAATCATCATTACAATTATTATAGAAGCCAACTGAAAATGATTTTTAGGACTTTTAGAGTGTAAACAATTTCCAAAATACAATTTTTTAAGATTACCTACGACAGAGCGATGAACAAAACAACAGCAGGAATAAATTACAAATATAAATAGATTTTCTAATTTCTGATTCAATTAAAAAATAATTTGTTACCTTTCTAATCATGCGTGTAAGTTTTGTCTACTATCTACTTTAAATCAACAGGACTTGGTTGACTTGGTTCTTTTCACATTCATTCATACTTGATGCTTTCTGAATATTTAAGCGGTTGTAAGACTAGATTAAAGAATTCCATTTTTGGAGTTATGAAATGAAGATTCATTTTTATTGAATCTGTCATTTTGAATTACTTATAGACCGATGTTTTTTTTAAACTATAAAACCATCGCTGCTGTGTTATAATTAACGAATAATTATGCATATTTTTTGCATTAGTTTTCAACTTCTTACTTAATGAGATTTCCTCTATTCGCTAAGAATGAAATTCCACATTAAAAATTCATTTTGCATTTGTTAAATAAAAATGATTTCAGTATTTTCTGTTTTATTTTTTTTAAGAAAAAATTTCTTAAATTGCTTTTAAATCGGATCCAAATTGAGTCATTTGTCATTGTCGAAGAATTTAATCTTTTTTTTTCTTTAGTTCTCAACTTTTATTTCAGTGACGTGGAATGATTTTTACTATTTCTGATAGATGTTTTAGATGATGGAAAATAAATTTGTGAGATAGTTAATCAGGTAACTAAAATTGTTCGGTTTGATTTTATAATTTAAAGCAAAATATATTTTTAAAAACATTCCATTTTTGTTTTTAGTAGTAGTTATTTTTCCAGATAAATTTGGTTTTAGTGGATGTTTACTGATCATAACTTATGCATCAAACTACTAACCTTAAAGTGAACTAGTAACGTATTTTAATAAATCTGAGAATGTATAACAAATTAGTTTACACAATATATACAATCAAGATCAACCAAAAAATTGTCTGTTTAATCCAGACACTGTTAATGCTCATAAAAAGATGGATAGATAATATTTATTTAAGAAATTATTTGATCAAACCATATCAATCCAAACCTACATTTTTTACACCCATGCATAAATTATATAAACGAAACGTAGTTATCAAAAATTCTTACTTAGAATTTTGATAGACAATAAACTTTTAGACATTTCAAATTTTAAAGCAAAATCTCTTTTAAAATTACATCTAACTGTCTATTTTATGAATGGCTTCTTTAATTTAATTCATAAGTTTAAGAGTCTGGTATTTCAAAGTACATTTGATATTCAACCAAAGAAGTTGTATGATAATCAAAGTTGGGTGACAGTTATTAGTTTCTTAGAGATAAAATTTAAAGCAACCTCCTACGTTTATTTTTCAGCCGCTCTGTCTCGCAGAACTATCTGAGATTCGAAATAAGCATAATTCTAAAAAAATTGACATTCTGGAGGTCCTTTTTAGCCTTCAAGTTTTATAGAAAGTCATCAACTGATGCGGTGTCTATTTGTCATTGTGTGGGAGTAGAATAATATTTTGACTATGCAAACATTGCTTGAAACAATTCAAGTTCTATTTTTTATGAAGAATGACATATGACAAAATGTAGTCTGTCCCTTTCCCACGCTCTTTATGAATCTTTTGTGACCATCTTATGAAGGCAGAATGTTTATGAATACTAAAAGAAGGGAGTGTGCTCTGATCGAAATAGTAATGTAGGAAGTTAGAAATATATATGTAAACGGAAATCTGGTTCTATTTGATAGACAGTTTGAAATCTTTTTTGGAAAGGACTGATTTTATTTAACATTCTTTGAGTTATTCAGACTTAATAGGATTAATTCAGGTATCTTATCAATAGACAAAAAATATAACGATATGTTTTTTAAAGTTGAAACAAGATGTTCCAAAACATGATCAAATAAAACGATATGTTTTTTACATTGAAACAAGTGGTTCCAAAACATGAAAAAAATAAAACATGTTTTTTGCACTGAGACAAGTTATTCCAAAACATGACCAAATAAAAAAATATGTTTTTTTTTTAACATTTGAACAAGCTGTTTTAAAATATGACTAAATAAAGCGATATGTTTTTTACTTTGAAACAAGCTGTTCCAATACATGAGCAATAAAAAGACATGTTTTTTGTATTGAGACAAGTTATTCCAAAACATGACCAAATAAAACGATTTGTTTTTTTACATTGAAACAAGTTATTTTGAAATATGACCAAAGATTACTATATGTTTTTTTACATTGAAACAAGTTATATGAAATATGACCAAAGAAAACGATATCTTTCTTTACATTGAAACAAGATATTCCAAAACATGACCAAATAAAACGATATTTTTTTTACATTGAAACAAGTTATTCCAAAATATGACCAAAGATTACTATATGTTTTTTTTACATTGAAACAAGTTATTCCGAAATATGACCAAAGAAAACGATATCTTTCTTTACATTGAAACAAGTTATTCCAAAACATGATCAATCATACAACTTCTTTTCTTCGATGTCAAATATATCTTGAAATATCAGATTCTTAAAATTTATAAATTAATATACAATAGACATTTATTAAAATACACAGATAGATATAATTTTAAAAAGGATTTTTCTTTAAAATTCAGAGATGTCTAAAAGTTTATTACCAATCAAAACTCCAGGTAGAAATTTTTTATAATTACGTTCCATTTGTATAATTCATGAATGAATCACTCATTGACTATTCCGACTCGAGACACAAGGAGCAATCTGAGACGCAACTTCCTGAGACACAAGGAACAATCTGAATGATCGGAATTGGTGCAACTACATTGGTGGAAATTAAAGTTGAGTCTTCAAGGCTCTCATTGACCAAGATATAACCATTTCAATAGGAATCTCGGTTGACCATCGGTATTCGTTATTCAACCCCACACCATTTTTATACTCAACTTGTGGCAGGAACCGAATGTTTCTCAACCTTATACCTGAGATGGGACAATTCGTGCTTAGATGCAAAAGAGAAAGAGAGAGAATGTAATTTTGATTGACACGATTGGATTAAGTATTTCCTTAAATAAATAATTTTTTTTGTTCTATTGTTAAAAATCAGAATTAATTAAATAAAAAATTTATAGCTTTGATCTTGTGTGCATTGTATATTATAATAGCTGTTAAAATTGAAACCAGCTACCTCATTTTAAGGTTGTTGCTGTTACTTCTGGCACTTTACAAGCCCGCTGACAGAAAACGGGCAGCGATTTAAGCCTAAGTCAGCGTCCCTTGTTTTTTCAGTAGCGTCAACTAAACCCAAGAATACGACATAGCTACTTCATGCTTCACATTCGCTTGAACAACCCCTTTTCACAAGAGGGTACTTTAGTTAACCTCACAGATAGAACACAAAGAAAAACAACTATGCCCGAAGCGGAACGCCCAGAACACGGGGAAGACACCCCTATGCCAGGATGCCGGCTCATTTTAAGGTTAGAAGGTTAGCTTCTTCTGGCTTAACGGCGCATCAGACAGCTTGGCTTAGAGGCTAACAATCACTTCAAAGGTAAAGATCAAATAACACCGACAGAGACAGGAGATATTCGATGTGCTTCCATGTCCCACAGAATACGTTCATCGATACAAATGTGAATGAGATGCTTAAGAAAAAAATGCAGCCTCTTAACATTTTTAAGATGTTAATTGCATAGAACGGACATTTGGAGTTACGGATAAGAAGCAACTAAGCAGGAGCGAAATACAAATCTTAATTTTAAATGCTTTGTTGTTGTTGCTGTTACGTATGGAACTTTACAAGCCCGCCGACCGAAAGTTGTCAGCGATTTAAGCCTAAGTAAGCCCGCCTTGTTTTTTGTGCCAACTAAGGCCAAGAGTTACGACTTAGCTACTTCATGCTTCACAATCGATTGCACAACCCATTTTTACAAGGGGGCGCATTCACACTACTCACTGGAAGAATATAGAATAACAACAATGACAGAACCGGGACTCCCGGATCACGGGGAAGACGAGTTACAACTATCCCAGGAAGCTACACATTTTAAATGCCACATCCTAGAGCTAAATTGAATCAGTTTAACTCTTAATGATTTGCTGCTATCTTTCACTTGTACTCCCCTATTCTTAGAAATAGATTTGTTCTGAGTTTATTTCAAAATTTAATAGAAATTTACAAATATGATGAAGATGTTTTTATACCAAATTTCATTCACTTAGTGCTATGCGCTTTTAAGTTATCCTATATACAAAACGAGATAATTCCAGAAATGTATCTTTCGGACATAAAAAAGTTTGGAAAACGGAAATTTGTCAACATTCATCAATTTTTTTCTATTTTAATATGTAAAAAAAATTAAAAACAAAAGACAAAAATATAATCAGATATCCATTCTAAAATTTTAAGATCTTTCTCTTTAGAACTGTAAAATTGTATTCGAAAAATTGTGTACGTAAATCTAAATATCCAAATTATTCTTTGAGAAGACGATTTTAAAACGCACTCCAATTTATTTTACATTTTTAAAATATCAGTTTTATTAACAACTAGACATAATGTCCATCATTCCATTCACTCTCTGAATTTTTAATTATAAAAGCATATATGAAATGATTTTTGAGTCTTTTAGCGAGTAAACAATTTCTAAAGTAAAAATATTGTAAGCTTAACAGTGACTGGACGTAGAAAAAAACTGAAATAGAAATAAATTGCAAATATAAACAGATTTTACAATTCCTGATTCAATTTTAAAACAATTTGTTATTTTCCTAATATTGCGTGAAAATTTTGTCAACTATCTACTTTCAAACAATTTGGATTGACTGACTTCGCTACTTTTAAAATCATTTATATTTAAAGCTTTCTGAATATTTAAGCGATTGAAAGACTAGATTAAAGAATCCCACTTTGAGAATTATGAAATGGAGATTCATTTTTATTGAGTCTGTCGTTTTGAATTCCTTATGCACCGATGGTTTTTCTGAAAAACATGAAACCATCGTTGCTATTTCATAATTAAACGAATGAATATGCATAGATTTCACATTGATATGCAACTTCTTATTTAATGAGATTCCGTATATTCTGGAAGAATGAAGTTCGTATTTATTTATTTTCTCATTAAAAGTTCATCTTGCAGTTATTAAATGGAAAATGATTTTAGTATTTTTTTAAGAATAAATTTACTAAATTGCTATAGAAATTGGAATAAAATTGAGTCATGGGTTATTTTGGAAGAATTTAATCATTTTTCCCCTTAGTTCTCTGCCTTTATTTTTGAGACTTGTGAATGATTTTTACTCTTTTTGACAGCCGTTTTAATTGATGGAAAATGAGTTTCATGATAGAGTGAATCACAAAATTAAAACCTTCTAATGGGATTATATAATTTAAAAAATATATAAAAAAGATCTTTGTATTTTCATTTATGGTTTTTTCCATCCAAATAAGTTGGTTTTTGGATGATTCACCATGACAAATGCGTCAGAAGTAAATAATGGATTGCAGCTGACAGATTTTATGGAATTTCTGGGAGTAAAAATTCTTACCTTAAGTCTTCTGTTTTCTTAGATTTTAAATGGCCCAAAATATTTTTACTTTCTCGTATAGAAAGTGTTACTTAACATGCAGAAAGTGTAGTAATCACCAAACAATTGAAGAATCACCACGTTTTAGAGCTCCAAGAATTTGGAAAACACATTTTTGGGAAATAACAAAAAAAATATTATCTGGAAAATGTTAGAAAATATTGTCTGTGACAACATAACACAAAACTGCATTGAGCTAGATGGATGAAATTTAGTATATGGTTTTAACACCAAATGTGTTAATTTATATCAAAATTTGATCTAAATCCATTCAAAAAAGTCTGTTTCCCTGGCTGTTCGAATATAAGTTAGCATAACAATTACAAAATAAAGATATCTGGATAATTAAAACTGGATACTCGGATTTAACATCTCCATTTAAATACAAATCATGTGTTCAGATAAATTGAAGAAGGGCTTGACTGTCTGTTCTTATTTCTATCGTTGTGTAGGTTCCTGAGAATGGATTTCATTCAAAGTACGACAGAAAACTACAAATTTAGTGTATAGATCATCCATCATGTTTTATTCATCTAGCTCAAAGCGTTTTTCATAGTCTTACAGAAAGATACAATTCCTATTATAAGTTTTTGGATCCAGGGCGATATAGTGAAGATTTATCAAAATTTTCTACGTTGAATTATTTGATACAATAATTTATTGGTGAATGCTTAAAAAATATAAATCTCAGAAGGAAATGCGTTATATTAATTGCTAATAATTTCCAAAATAATGTTGATAGTTGATTTCCAAGATAATGTTAAATAGTTTCCCAAATAAATCTCAATTGTTTAAGATTCCTAAATATTTAAATTATTTTAGTTAGCACATTAAATACGCCACCTGATTGGGTTTTATAACCATAATTATGCTATTTTTTTAAATCTAAAGCAACAATAAGAAACGAAATGCTAATAAACTATTTTTCATTAAAAAAATTGAAAATTAGCTTTGTCAACATAATTTATATCAATGCATCACACGGATAAAACAACTCCCTACTTTTAAACTTTTTTTAACAAATAAAAAAGTGTCTTATAAAACCGCGAACAATAAATTAAAAATTTAATTTTCTTGAGTGCACATGTTAGTTTTCTTTCATTAATTTAGATGTGTGTCTTAGATGTCGTCTGCAGACTCTTTTTTATCAACCCAAAAAAGAAAGAGAAAAGGGGAGAATTCATTGGAAAGGGTGCTTTTTTTACTCAAGAGTGTTGGAAACTTCACGTTAAAAAATAAAGAAAGGAAATAACAAAAAAAGTCAGATTCGAACTTTATTATAAGAACACCTACTTGAAAAGAAAAAAAAATGTTCAAATTATCGGTCAGTGACCCGAATTCAATTAAAAAAAGTATTTGTAAAATAAATTATGGCGGATAAAGGAAACATGGAGGCAGATGATTTTTATGAAACATTCTTGCATTTATCGACTGCATCCTTTGCAACAAGTAAACTACGTCGTTCTAGTTAAGAAATCACATAAAAAAGTCGTCAGAGTGAAAGGAAAATTAAATTTAAAGAATTAGACTGAAAAAGAGGTGGAGGGAGTAGAGAGTATATTTCACTTTTACACAGATGAAATACGTTGAATAAGAAATGAATGAGAAAAGAAATACGTCAGTTTTTCCTTTACAAAACAACAAAACTGCTACACAAAAAAATAATACGTAGGTAGAGTAGGAAAAAAGACACATTATTCAGTTATCAGCTTGTTTTGCTTATTTTATTAATTTAAATGCAGCTTTCAGTATGCCTATGTTCACAATAAAACCACCCAGCTATTTGGTCTAGGGATAGCGAGTTTTCCCCTTGATCTGGGAGTCCAGGATTCGAGTCCTGGTTCAGACATGGTTGTTCTCGACCCTATGTTTTATCTGTGAGGGGTGTGAAAGAGCCTTCACCTCTGTAAAAAGGGGTTGTGCAAGCAATTATATGAATGTCATTTTCATATTGTCACGTCGATAAAACTAAAGAGGACACATGAAGAAGAGTTAAATCAACTTATTAGTTCTGAATTAAGAACACTGCGACTGAGAGATCTTCAGTTTTTACACAGGAAGGGAAAGTTTTAGAATACCTTTCTGGAGACAGTAAGAAAAGCCCAGAGCACTTATCTAATAAATTAAAGAAAGGCCCAGAATCTTTCGGAACACGAAATCAAGGAAAAATACTTAAACACATTTTAAAGTCTACTGGGATTCGAACTCTTTATCTCCTGATTCTGAGCCCAGCTTCATAACCCTTCAGCCATGCAGAATCGGCAATGTTTCATTTCAATAAGGCAATATGAGCTAAAATCAGACTTCTGTCTTTAGGTGCTCAAGGGCCCCTAACGTCAAAAGCTACTTCACCCTTTTTTCCCCTTACCTTTAAACCTGGTTTGAATTGGATTTCAATCCAAGGGAGAAAGCAACAACAACATAAAAAAATTCGACCTATCCATAGTTGATATGAGGGTATGAAGATCTGTATTCTTACAAATCAACAATACTATTTTCCCTGACACTTTAGCACTTTAGCAGAGAAAATATTTTACAGGGATTCTTTAAGAATGCCAAGTCAAATAACCCTTAACCTTGCCGACGGTTTGGCGATAAAAACAAAATTTTGAAAAAAAAATAAATAAAGATACTCTACAGTTTATAACAGATTGCGGGTAATAGATATGTATTCTTATAAAAAGCAATGCTGTGTTTCCTGCCACGATAGTCTTATGAGAGAAATGAGACATTTATAGGTATTTTTCGAGAATGCTAAGCCAAATGACCTCTAACCTTGGCGACCGCGTTTCAACAAAAACAAAATATCTGAAAGAAAATGCAGAAACTCAACCAATGCATAGAGAATATGGAGATCTGTAATATTACAAATCAGCAATACTTTCTGTCCTATGACAGAAAGAAGACAAATTCAGGGATTCTTTAAGGATGCCAAGTTAAATAATCTCTAAACCTGGCAAAAAAATAAATTCTGAAATATAATACAGAAGCTGGACTAATCCATAATGGATATACAAATACGATCTATATTCTTGCAAATCAACAATAGTGTTTTTTTTCTATCATGATAATCTTATTGCAGAAAGGAAAGGTTTACAAGAAATTCTTCAAGAATGTCATGCCAAATGACCTCTAACCTCAGTATCGATTGAAAACACAAAAACAAAATCACTGAAAAATATAAGAATTATGTCCTTGTTTTAGGTTCTGAGATCTGAAAAATCTTCTGGTGAATTTCATATCGTATTACCTTCGTCCGGGAGATTATATAAAGGGCTCAAACTGATATGTTAATATCCTTATAGAGTTTTGTTTGAAGCTTTAACTTTGTGACGTTAGCTTTTGTTATTTTCTTTATACAATAGGGAATAGTTGATCGTTTATGTTGATACATCATACAAATGTTGTTTCTCTATAAATAATGGCAATATTTTCGTTGCTTGCTCTTCGTATTTTTTGGAATATTCATAGAATGAAGCGTTGTTCTCCATTATTGGGGTTGTTGGTGTAAAATCAGCAATCGTCCGTTGGATAGTTTTCAAAAGTATCTTGGAACAATTGCTGCAATAAAACGAAATCCTGCAAGTTTATAGAAGTATCAGCTTTTCAGGGGAATTCAAGACTACAGAAGAGCAAATATTTTTTTTAAATATCATTTCTAGTGATTATATATCTATTCTTCCATCTTTAAATATAAGGATTTTTTATCTGATGTATTTATGTATTTTGCAAAATTTAAACAACTTTTCACATTAATAATGTTTCCCCAAACCGAACAAGATAAATCTATAAAAGATTTCCTGAAAGGTTGGAATCCGTTTATTTAGTCATACTCTTTCCATTAGATTTAATTAGCCATGAGATTTAATGTGCACTAAGTCACTTATGTGATGGAACTTTAATGGGATTGGATCTCTAATTCGAGTCCTCTAGCCTCAAGATCGAGACCTTACTACTTCCACTGCTTTTACAAACTTTGTTGGTAAATATTTCTAAAATCTGTAACTATAATTTTTTTGAAATTTCAGTATCACAATGGATTTTTGATAGTTTGACTGGCATAAAATTAACGGAAAACTTTAAAATTTTTTGACTTTGTTTAAAAATCAGTGTCAATTTTTAGAATTTCCCCTTGGATTTTTTAAAAGATATACTATCCCTTGAGGTATCCGGCTAGGTTGAAAACATGAAAAATCGCATTTTTATATTTTGAAGTTTAAAAAAAATATTCATGTTCTATTTCGAGAGATAACTTTGTTTTGTCTCTGTATGAATTAAAAAACCAAGCTATACCAATTATGGATGATGGTGAGGTGGCATTAACACTGAAAGGGGATGCAGTAACTTCTGAAAGTATAAACTCCTGAGCACCCGAAGGCAGAAATCTGACTTCTAGCCGAAATGGAGATGACACACACACACAATTGTTTGCACAACCCCTTTTTACAGAGGGACTTATTCACATTTCTCACAGATGGAACACAGGAAAAGAACAACTATGCCCGAACCAGAACTCGAACCCGGAATGCTCAGATCACGAGGAAGATGTTCTACTTCCAAGCCAGAAGCCAGCATAGCAATCATTGATATGCAAACAATGCTTATTTATAAGTATTTAAAAACTTTTAATGCATTTTTTGAAGAATGAATGTTTAAATAATTCTTATGTACGAAAATAATATCCAAAAAAGTACTCAAGATACCTTAAGGAAATTTATAATTAATATTCCTTATGTTAAGCAGAAATCAATGAACAGTGGATTTGATGTTGAATGCTCTACAAGTGAATTTATATGTGTTTAATGCAAATATTATTGAAAAAAATATCAAAATTTCATTGATAATTTTATATATTACACACAAAATTTTTATTTTTGAATATAATTCTTAGATAATAATAAATTATAAAATATGTTGCACGTGTAATGCTACAAAAAAAATGAAGAACTTTTAAATGTTCTCCAAAAAACGATTCAAGTTTTTGCAAATAAATGCTAAAATTTAAATCAGAATATTTTTTTTCTACCAAATCTACAAATGTATTTAATGAACTTCACTTTTTTCATCATTTAACTATTATATTAATAGAAAAAGTCATCATATAACGATTAATAATTTTTTGTAAACTTAGTAGAATACTTTAAACTTGCTTTAAGACAAAAACAGTTTTACTTTGAAAAATTCTTTTATCCTTATTTTTGAGATAGAAACATTTCATGCTCTACTTTTATGAAAATTAACTCAGCAAGAAATTATTTCGTAGAAATTCCATATAGATTTGCAGGGAAAAAAATGTAAATAAATACAATATTTAAAATAGCTTTTCTTGAAATTCTTCCCCAGTCAAAATTTGCAAAACTGGATAAAATATTTTCACGATCTAGTGCAATGAGAAAGTAGCATAAAAAATATCAAATCAAACGTTCAACTTGAATTTGAATATTATCTTTTATGAAATACCAAATTCACATTTAGACAATCAATAAATGCAACATTTAAATTAAAATAAATAAAATATTTAAATATAAACAAATACAATATTTAAATATAAATAAATATAATATTTAAATATAAATAGACACAATATTTAAATATAAATAAATGCGATATAAATAAATACTATATTTAAAATTGCTTTAAAATTTCCCCCCTATCAGAATTTGCAATACAGAATAAAATATTTTCACGATATAGAGCAATGAAAAAATGGCAAAAAAATTTATACCGATCAAGTGATCAATTTGAATTTGAACATCATCTTTAATAAAATACTAAATTCACGTTCAGACAATTAAAATTATAATTAAATTTTTTATCACAATTTGAGTGAATAAGTTAAAGTTAATTTATCCTTTCTTTTTGACTCCTCCTAATTGGGGAAAGATACTTCCTGCATGGTGGTTGGATCTCACCAACACGGTAATAACAGTGTAGGTAGGGGATCTGACTCCTCCGATCGATGAAGGGACGTACTTCCTACGGGGAGGGTTGGACCGTGGCCGGTGACCTTAGGACTCAATCCCAGTTCCCAGCAGTATTGCTGTAGCAGCAGTCCAGCCATTCAGTATTTATTTCCGAGTGCTTTAGGGTGGGAGGGAAAGTCAGTAATATGGCTATTCTTTCTTTTTAATCATGCCTTTTTTAGCCTATTGATAAGTAAGTCATCACTTTTTCAAGACATTTGCAGAAATATTAAGCATTTGAGATAAGAATAGCCCATCTCCTGGCAACGAAATAACATAAAATCTCCCACCCATGATATAAAATTGTGGATCTCCGGAAACCGTGATTTTTGCAAGTGAAAAGATTTATATTTTCTGACAGGAGAATTACGTGTTTCGTAGTATAGTATAGAAAACTTATGACTAAAAGTATAATAACTGCATAACAACGGCTAGCAATAGTCACTAAAGATCGGTTTTTGGCGGGAATCTAACAATTTTACAGAAATGAGTTGGAGATCTTTGGAGTTTATTCGTTAACATTTATTTAATACACTAAGACAGTGAACTGAATAGGTATATTTTAGAACCATCTATTCTGAACAAATAAATTCAAAATTTCACGGAGAACTGCAATTTTTAATCATAAGATCCCTACCAGTTTTCATTTATTTATGTATATAGTTGGCGTTTTTGATATATTGAGCTAGCATGCATGTAAAAGTACCGATCTATTGACGGGCCTAAATAGATGTGACTTTAAAACTGGTATGGATCTATATTTTAGAAAATACTTACTACTAAGTTTTTATCTATATAGATCTTTCTATTTTGTGTTCGTACCATGTTCCTTTGCATTTGGAAAACCAAAAAAACTTCTTCAAAATGTATTTCGCTCAAAACTGGTAGAAATCTGCAAATTTAATGGAATACAAAATTTTAAAGTCTGATATAAAAACGTTCTAAAGCTATAGTATTCGCAGAGGAACAAAATTCTAAAAAGTGTGTTTTTTGAGATTAAAGGACGTCGGAAGATCCTTCAAAGATTTCAGTTGAAATTTTTTGACGATTGTAACACTTTCTTTTAGAATAATAGAAAATAAAAAGAAGTAGAATCGACGAAAAAAGGACTCATTTCCTAAACCGTTTTACTCCGACTTCTACCATTGTGCGGAACCATCAGCCTTCGTGCTGAACTCTTTCCATCTTCGGGGAGTGCTTTCGCTGCCATTTCCCATCCCACTAGCAATATTTCTTCTTCGAAAGGATTTCCCACGGGGGTTCGAATCCCCCTCTGGAATGACTTGTGTGCAGTGCGCTAACCGTCTCTCTCAGCACGTTTTTTAAAAGTCATTTAGGGGACCTACTGCTTACAGAGACACCAGCATTTCAAGATCAATTTTGTATTGTGTAAGAAAAGTAGTTCCACAAGACCCTGAGAATACTCAAGTAGGATTTTTAGAAAAATGTGATGTGTAGTATGATAAAGGATCGTGTTCTGTGTTTCTAAAGATAAAGAATATTACTTTTAAAGTTATGCGGATTTCTTTTTTACTTATTGATTTTCCCATAAATGAAATGATGATGTCATGTCCATGTTTTTCACGGAGTGCAGTAGCTTTTGAGGGTAAAGACCCCTGCGCACACAGAGGGCAGAAGTCTGACTTGTAGCTCAAATGAAGGTGACACACACATTCGCTCGCACAACCCCTTTTTACAGGGGAACACATTCACAAATATCACTGATAGAACATAGAACAACCATGCCCGAACCGGGACTCGAATCCGGATGTCCAGATCACGAGGAAGACACGCTACCCCTGTTCCAGGACGCAGGTCCATATATGACATAATAAAGCAAACTCAATGGAAATATTTTCATCAATTCGGGGGAAATGCTCCCCAGATATGAGGATGAGAAGCTTTCGATATAACTTTGGTTCTTGCCACTCAAGTGAGTAAATAAATGGTGGGGGTCGGTTACCTCCAAGTGATGACGGGATGTCCTTCCCACGGGAATAGTTGAACCGTGGCCGGTGATGTCCCTTTGGAATCAACTCTAGTTCCTGCCAGTGATGCTCTTGCGATAGTCTAGTCATTCAAATTTTTTCGTATGCATCCGGGTTGGTCAGAATGACCGGTTAAGGTTTATTTTTAAATATTTCTTTGCATTGAACTATTGCATATCAGTCGTAATGTTGCAGATATACTGTCTACTGGATGTATGTTAACAATCTCAAAGGAGTTTAATAATGAATACTGATACTTTATTCTGCCCGAATATATAATAGGGAAACATTCAAAAGACTAGCACTTGAAATAAACAGTAGCAAGCAAAAAACTATTAAACATCAAAAACCGCATTAAACGCTCTAAAAGAATTTTCAGGAGATTAAGGCTTTTAAGACTTGATTACTCACTTTAATATCTCTACTCTGTATCACTCGATTCGAATACTTGGGTTTTCATTGCCACGGCGACATGGCATTGAAGGTTCTAGAACATAAAAATGAACTCGAATCTTAATAGAGCTAAGACTAAGATTCATGAATATTCGGAATCCTTCATTTTTGCTCCCAAGGCTCGACTTAATAGCCTCAACATTCCTTCAGCATTCATTATTATATCAGTAAAGCTATCTTTCCTATTGGGAGACAAAATGCACAGGGAAGCATTTCTAACATTTATAAAAAATAATTTAATTAACTTATTTTTAAGTGAAAATCATTTTACTTTTAGTGTCAAATGTCAATCAACTCTGATTTGGGAGTAATATCAGATATATCATTTCTGTACAGTTTCCAAAAGATGTTAAGTTAGAAATTCGGGGTACAAAAAAAATTGATCAATTATATCGATATTATTTTCAAGCAATACATTCAGAAAAAAAATTACTTTGATTTTAAACGTCAGTCGTATGCCTCTAAGGAAAAATATTTTCTTCCTTTAGGGTGAAACCATAAGCAAAAAAACGGAAATTATTTTCCATATATAGCAACTTGTGGGAGTGATTTTCTAATTTTTTTTGGCAAAGATTTTGTGTAGACTTCCCAAGAGTATTCGATTTCCCCGTTGGTAGGATCTACTACAGAAATGAGTCCTATCCTGAAATATCCTTTCCAAGCTTTTTATAGTCCTTTTGTTGCCATGTCTATGGATGCTGTATTTTTTTAGGCCAAAGAAAGAAGCTACCGTTTTTGTTGTAATTGAAATACTGGTAGTGGATGAGGTCAACCAGATGAATAAACACCAGAATAAGTACGCGGGGAAACATGAAGAAGTGGTTATATTTGACGTATTTCTAAATAATTTCTTTCTTTTTCATTTTTTTTTGTCAATATCCTTTTAATTTAGCTTTTGGAAGTATAAAGACAAATCAAAGATTATGCTCTTTCTTGTGTATTTTATTATTCATTCAAGATATACAGAAAAGTAGCGATGAATATTGATTTCAATTTCTCGCAAATATCAATTGCTTATTTAAATAGCTTACTTAAATTTTATAATAAATAAATTTCAATATTTTTATTTTACATTGTGAAAATTGAACATGGAATTTTATTATTTTTATTTTTATTTTAGCATTTTTTTAATGTACAGTGTATTTTTAAAACTGTGCAATTTTTTAAATATAAATACGTTACACTGAATTTTTTAATACAAATATATTGCGTCTTTTAATATAAATATATTGCGTTTTTAATACAGTTACACTGTATTTTTTTAAATTTTGCATAGTGCAAACCCGATAAATAAATAAATTGATTATTCTTCCATTAATGTGATGCACAAATTTTAATGAACATAATAATACCCAAAAATGACCCGTCTAGTTTTCAATTCAAAATTAACTGAGGAATTCCCACCTTCATTTTGGGGTTGATCTTTTGAAATTTAATAATCATACATGAAAATAATTATATTTAAAACAAAATTCCTAGTATTTTCATCAAACTTCTATTTAAAACAAGTCATTATAATCTTTTAAAAACATCAAAAACATATAGTTATCGAAATCCGAAGCTCAAATTGAAAGGGGACTACCACAAAGCTCACCTTTAATACATTCTTAAAAGCTTTCGACAATAAGTTGTTTCTTTATTATTCATGAAACAGAATTCGTTATTATTATTTAGGGAAATCAATTATGAATTTTAATGATGCTATTAAATTTAAAAAGTAATTTTCCGTTATATGGGCGCAACAAAATAATCGCCAAATAATCAATCGTTGGAAAAAATGAAAAATCGCCAAAAAGTCACCAAAATGCAAAATTAAGTCGAATTTTACGTTCACTTGTTGACTTCGTGTTTTGTTCACAATAGCGACATTTGTTTTGTCATTCGCTTCTCTTGGCAACTTAACACTTGTTTGGCTCACATTGGCGACATCTTGCGTCAGTAAAACAGAAAAGTACCATTTAAAACTTTATCGTCAGAAACAAAATTTAAAATTGTTCATGAAAATTCTAAATAAATAGATTTTTTATATAATTATAAAGCACACATTTGTTTCTCTATTAAAGGAGAATATTTTATAAATTTTTAATTTCTACTTTTTAAATGATGACGTACAATTTCAAACATTAAAAAACAAAAACAATTTCAAACTAGTACAATTTCAAAACTAATAAAAAAATAATTATTATAATTTGAATGCATTTAAATAATGTATTCTCGTACAAAACAAATGTAAAAATTAAAAACCCTCGACATTTTAGCTAATGCATGAAAAATGGATTACAGAATTCCATTTTTCTACAAGTAAAATGTTTTTATGAAAAAAAAAATCCAATTAAAAAAAGATTTTGAAGGAGTCAAGGTTCTTAATCTCCTAGTTTTCTAATTAGAGAAATAGCAGGGTAATGAGAGTATTTAGTAATTTAAATATATATATTTTTCTCATTCTGTTTACAATAAAAAAATCATAAGCATATATAATCATAAAAATAAAATCATAAAATCAGAAGAATTATAAGCTTCGCCGTAAAGGGATGCTTAATGATTAAACTGGAAAAAAAATTGTCAATAAGCTGATATATATATATTATATTACAAATAGTTAAGTAGCGTTGAATTGCTTCTTTACCACTAATGGTTTAAGAATTAAAAAATGCAGATAAGAAAAGTTCCAAGTTCCAGACATATTTTGAGAATTGAGTGCTTTCATAAATTTTTCTCTTATTCAAACTTTATAATGTATCTTATGAATTCATGAATTCAATGCATAAAAATTCCTATGTTTACATCTGAAAATGTCACCTTCAGCAAAGAAAAAAATACCGTTCAGAGAAAGCCCCTTTGTTAGCCTTAACTTTACAAAAACTGTTATTCTGCGATTGCAAAAACCTTGTTAGAAGGGAAAGGAAAGCACCTTCTATGGGATAAGCGTGTTTCTTCAACGAAAGAACTTTTATTTCTCTTGCCAAAGTCAGAAAAACAGTAATCAAAGATGGAATCTTATTCAGAAAGGAAATATTCTGCCACATTTTTTTGCTGTTTGATGGGTAGCATACCGAACAAATCTTGTTGACAAGATTGTTTACAATTTCGATGTTGTCTGGCAGAAGAAAATTGTTTACCATATCTTCTACATCGAATGATTTTAGCCTTTTCAGAACTTTCCTTATGCTAAGAGTTTTACTTTTTTAAGCACGAAAAGAAATTGTAGTGCCCCAAAAAAGGCCATAATCGTAACAAAATTTTTCAAGATATTGATGGCTCTTTTTAAGCAATACTTTCCTGAGTCAGAATTTTTTGTGGGAGAGGCCGAAAGACGGGATATATCTTTATACGTAAACAAGATAATTCAAAACTTGAACTAAACATATTCAATACAGTTTTTTGTGTTGTTTTCTTCCACATTTTCAACGATATATCCCTACGTGGGATATCTGTCATAATGTAAGTGAGCAATACTATCTGAAAGAATCGCTCCAAAATTTCAAGGCATACACTAAAATAATGCATTACCTAGAATAATAATTACGAAATATTACCGAATAAAGAAAATTCACTACGAGCTCAGTTGCCGAATGATCAAAGCAAGCCATCCAAGCCCAGAGATAACGAATTCGACCCTCGTCATGGCTATTATATCCAACGTCGGGAATTTTTAGTTTGTTTCCTTATGTTCTCTAACGCTCTAGACCTTTCTTTTTTATATAAATTAGTTGTTTCTAGAATATTCTGTTCTTGTACAAAAGCTGATACCCACTAGTTGTAGGCAACCTCTCGTTCTTGTAAAGTTGCAACTCGCTACTTTCCTTCAATTAACTTGTTTGTTAGTTTAAAGCTGACGGTGTGTTTATTTAAATCTTCGTGACAATATTAGCATTTTAGCTTGAATTTAACGTTTTGATTGAATCCATCGAGGCAGTTTTGGCGATTATCTCTGGTATGCGGTAAAAAGGTTAGAAAATCGAATTTGTATTTTAGGCGCATTCTTCCCAATCGATTGAAACAAAAGAATGTCTCAAATCTACAAAATCAACTACCAAATTTTATGTATTTAAGTCATTATTTTTTATGAGTTATTGTTTTTATAAGTTTCTAGAAGTACAGACCGACAGATGGTCAATCTTTCATTAAAGCTTCTTAGTTGTCTACCATATAGATATTAACCTTATGAACTGAAATGTATTCATCTATCTATTTTTGTTTCGTAGTTAACTGTAAATTTATCTTAGAACAACTGAATAGAAAGACTTATTTTAAAGGGATTTTGCTCAAAATTTAAAAGAAATGTACAAATTTTGATGTAAAGACTAAATCCAAGTTTCATCTGTCTGGCTCAAAGTATTTTTTTATTTATCATCATCATAGACAAACAAACATTTTTCAATTCCGCAAGATCTAGAGCAGAGATTCATCAAAACCTGGATTTCAAATTTTTTAGCGATTACAGTACTTTACACTTTGTGTACGAATGATTATAAAATGAGTATGAATTTATAGGAATACGAAAGCAGGTATTATTTATATTCAGTATTAACAGCAAAATTTTATAATATTGTTAAATTTTCAATCCAATCCATATTCGGGATGACCATCTGTTTAATTGTACATTTTCAAACATGCAAACATGCATCGACTTAGATAAATGAAATCAAAATCCTGTTTTGAAATCGTCAAATTTTTATTTTTATCTGTTGAATATGATGTCTAAGATTTGGTTTTGTTCAATATGCTAAGAAGAACGACATGCTCATCTGTGGGTCTTCAAGCTTTAAAATATTGTGGCGTCCTTGATTTTGTTCTATCTTCCTTTGCTTTTTCTTGAAGAAAGAGAAGATGTCATCTTTATTTGGAAGTATGCGAGAAAGTTTCGAGTAGATCTGCTGACCATATTAGTTGCTGTTGTGTAGTCTCATTCAAGTAAATAAAGGACATTGGTCTGAAATTCGTTTAACGGGTATTGTTTTGTTTAAATGAATGTTATAATAATGTTTTATATAATGAATATTATATTGAAAACTGTAAATATGGCAAATGATAATTTGGTATTCTTTTCAATGAATTCAGATTTAGTGCATGTTAATTCTTTGAAATCTAGCAGGACATTTTCTCTATTTATATTTTCAAAATGTTTTAATTTTTTTATATTGTTGTTTCTTATGACACTTGCCATGAACAAGCTGGCTGTTACGAAGACAGCAATTTAAGCCGAGAGGGAGTATGTCTTGTTTTAGTAGCACCAACTAGGAGCAAGGGTACGACTTTGCGCTTACTCATCACTCATTCACTTTCACTACTCCTTTTTACAGGAAAGCACATTCACACATCTCACAGATAGAACAGGGAAGAATAAACCCACACCACCAGGGACTGGAACCCGGGGCACCCATATTACGGGGAAGACGCGTTACCTCTACCCTTCTTAAAGTTCGGAAACTTATCTTTACATTTGCCTATTCCTGTCTAAACACGAATCACATAAAACGCAATTATCTCATAAAAACGTTAGGCCGCAATGTTAAATAAGACTATTGGTCAGGTCGCAGCTTCGGAACCTGAGGTTTTCAGATTCGCGACCCGGTTCCACTGAAGCGGGGGATTCAGTTTATTTATATTAATGTCTCATTTTAAAGCAACATTATGGCTATTTTGGGACGCACTTCGTAATTTTAAAACGCGGACAGATGACGACCAACTCTCTCTACACCACACCAGCGGGAAGACGAACAGAGGAAGAACAATCGTGCCCGAATCGGGACTCGAACCCAGGGTGTCCTAATAACTGGGGAGACCCCAATGCCAGGGCGTCAGCTTAATTTTTATATACAGAGAGACAGTTTAGATTAGTTTAGTTATATTAAGATCCCGTTGTAAAGTAACACTAGGGCTATTTTGAGACGGACCCCGTAATTTTGAACCACGGTCAGATGACGAGGACGACCCCTGAGCAGGCAATCCCCCCCCCCAACACACACACAAAGAAAGAGAGATCTTTCGATGATAAAGGTTGGATATACATCATGTCGAAATTAATCTAAAAAAATTATGAAAAATTGTAATGAGATTCTAAAAGGAGGCCATATATTTTCGATCTTAAAGCATGTATTCGTGACGACACACGCACGCACAGAAATAATTTATTTATTTTTAATTTCAACAAAATAGTTGAAAGCGATGCATTTCAAATAATTTACTTAGTTCCAGAATTAAATTATTTTAAAATTTAATGTGGCAATATCAAGAAAGAAAAATAAAAGAAGAGAAACTTCTTGACAGAAAATAAGCATTTATTTTCGTTTTTATATGATAATTTTTCTTCGTATATATTATGTGTGAATAATTTATGAATAATCTGCTTCAAAAAGCTCAAATGGCTCCAATTTTCCTATTTGTAAAATCTCCATGTATATTTATAAATTTAAGAATTTCGTAGTCGCAGAGAATTTAATTTTTCTGAATTTGAACTAATATTCTAAAGGAGATTTACTACAAATTTTATTTAAATAGATTATTCAAATTCTCAAAGCATTGATTTTTCTGTAAATATATCAGCATTACAAATCTGTCATCTATAATGAATGGATTTGTTTATTTTGCATTAGTACATTTTTTCCTTTATTTATTGAGAATTTTATACATGCACGAAAGAAAAAAAAAAAGGTTTCTATTCATTCATTTAAAGTTTATCCTGTGTTTATCAAAGCGAAAAGAATTTCTTTTAATGCTGCCGCTTTGTTCTTGCAGAACATTTTTTTAGACAGACAATGCAACTGGAATTAGATTTGGAGTTTTTCGCTCGTTTTTCAAGAATTTTTTTTTCTTTTTATAGACTTTCTTCTTATATTCAAAGATTTTAGCCAGTATTAAGTTGATATGAAATAATTTTCATTGATAATCGTCGTATATTGAACGTTCTGACAAAATTAATTTAAAAACATTAAATGGGATTCTATGATTTAAAAAAATATTCAATTAATCAAATGCAGAATTAGGAGTTTTGTTTATTCAAAACCCGAGCGTTGCTGAAAAAAATAATTTTGGAAAATATCGTTTGAAATTTAAAACAAATGTTTTGTTTAATTAGCAATAATATCGTAAATGAATACATCAGTTGAAGTGGAATGATATTTAAAAGAAAAGTGTAACTAATTTTTATTCTATTCTTTTTTATTTTGTTATTCAAGAGCTTTAAGGTGGGCAGTATCTTTCTGTTTTTCCGTCTTCAGAAGAAACAAATTAATTTCTGGACTGTCCTATTCATACCATTCAGTATACAACTGGTTATCTGAAAAAACTGTTGTGTCTCCTTGGCGAGTTCATTTGACAATAATCCATGGTTAATAGATGCGGTAAATAGATCCAAATAATTATATATATATATATATATATACAGACAAACATTCATTTTTATTTATATACATATGGAACAGTTTACTTGGAACATCTTGGTATAGGAATAGCGTTTCTTACCCGTGATCTAGACGTCACGGGTTCGATTCCTGGTACACGCATGGTTGCTTTTCTTCTGTGTTCTATCTGTAAAGAGTGTTAATTGGACTTCATAAAAAAGGGTTGTGCAAGCGCATGGGACGCATGAAATAGCTGAGTCGTACTCTTGGTCCTAGTTGGCGCTACTGAAAAAAAAAAAAAAGAGACGCTTATTCAGCTTAAATCGCGGACATAACTGTATGCAAGCTTATAAAATACCATACGTAGCAACAACAGTATTGAATAGTTTTGTCTAGACAGTTTTAGTTAATCTGATTTAACATTTTGAATTAAGAATTTAACGTATGGAAAATTTCCCTTTTTTTAATAACTATCAGTATACGTTAAACTGTGATACATATCTTTACAGCATAATAATCATAAACCAGCTTCTTTCACTTTATATTCCCTAAAAATTCTAAAGGTTAAGAAAGTCTTCTTTTATTATAGGTTTTGAAACTGATATAAGAAAAGTAAATGAAAATTTCATTCCAATTCAATATTCAAAAGGCTTAATTTTGTATCGATTGTGCCAAGTTTGGCGTCATTGGCGGAATAGAATTTTGCAGGGAAAATTTTTATTCCTTACAAAATGCAAAACATTAACAGCAGAATCAGTATTTACCAAAAATTCAAGTCCAGTAATTTTCCTATAAACATACAATCTCTTAACCAAAATAAGAAGATCGAATAATTAAATTTATTTCTGTTTTATATTAAACAGTTAACGATTCGATCTCTTCAAAAAATGCGCATCTAAATTGTATCACTAAAGTTTAGCGATGACGAATATACTTGTCAAGCACAAAGTATGAGTGATTTGCATTTATTTTGGAATTAAATGACATTTATTTTTTATTTCAATAATCATATTTATTTGTTTACTTAAACTAACATATATTCTTTGCATATGAACAAAAAGAAACTTAAAAAATTATATATTATTTGCTTGTATAATATATATAATTTTGATTTGATAATTATGCATGGTACATCGCATAATTATCTTTTATTTGTTCTTTTGATTTCGACTTTGCCCCAGAATCTTTTAAGCGTATTTAAATTTACGAACATGTTTGTGTCTTTACTAGAGTTGTAATTCAAATTACAAATCGTCACTACTTACAACTCCTGATGAATAAATTTGCCATAATGCAAAATGTTGTACTCTTTCCATGACAACTACATTAAACAAAAAAGTTAACTGGTTAAGATTTAAAATTAGCGGTCGAATTGGTTTTTCGAATCTAAAATATATAACATATGTTGCTACATTTCGAACTCTTAAAATACTATCGACAATATTTTTGTAGGAATTTATAACCTCGTCTTTTCAACCTTAACGATACACTATGCCGAATTCCTACATCGGAAAGTTTATTTGTTGACTGTGCAACATCTTCCAAGCGATTTTCTATTTAGCTAAATCGGGAAGTCGAAAATTAAAAGACAATGATGTTAATAAATCATTATAAGAAACATAGAGAATACTATAGATTATTTTAGATTAAACTCTCCAATGAAAAGTATTTAATAATAATTTTTTATTTGAATGTGCAAACGCTCCATCTACAAATATTTTAAATATAAATATTTATTATTAACTAAAATTATAAATTTAATAACAACTTTGATAAAACTTTGTCAGGAATATGACTTTCTTTTCTTGAAGAATTTACAGTTATCACTTAAATTTGTAATGAAAAACAAATATCTTTATTCGCTTGGATTCAGAACTAATAATATGAGCAATCAATACAACATTGAGACTAATAAGCGGTTAAAATACAATGTAAGAAAATAATTTTAAAGGATTTTTTTTTAATTTTTCATCGAGAAAGAATTTTAAAAGATTTTTTTAAAAAAAATTTTCATCAGAAAAGAATTTTAAAAGAATTCTTTTTTATTTATTTTATCAAAAAAGAATTTTT
Organism: Argiope trifasciata; assembly: GCA_026543055.1. Taxonomy (NCBI): domain Eukaryota; kingdom Metazoa; phylum Arthropoda; class Arachnida; order Araneae; family Araneidae; genus Argiope; species Argiope trifasciata. The sequence continues at coordinate 156,023 of JAPMOQ010042728.1, forward strand.
TTTTTAATTTTTTGTTTAAAGAATTTTAAAAGATTTTTGAAAAAATATTTGAATCATTTTTTTTATTTTTTTATTAGAGTAGCTATAATGTAATGAAATTAAGTAGAATTAAAAAAATCTTTCTCAACGCAAACAGCGATTCGAATTGAAAAACCACTTTTCTTATTTATCGCCATGACAGAAGCAAGTGCGACAAAATTACTTTCTCCAGATCTTGGCTCTTCAGAAATTATCATATTGACGGTCGAAAAAAATAAGATGAAAACATTTTGCACTTACCCAAGTTACTACGTGCAGGTGCTGAAATTGAGATATTAATAGTTTATCTTGTTAAAAACAACACAATTATTTGCGTTAGCATTCTATTCAAAAGCGTGAAACAAAAACAGAAACAGCAACCATCTGTTGAAGTTGAGGAGTTCTCGCTTCTGCTGTTGGGGAAACAAAGCTTTCCAAGCGATTTTTTAAGCAAACATCTGCGTAGCGTGTTTACATACATTTAATTAATCCGATCATTTCAATTCATTAAGTTGATTTGCTGATGTCTGAGAATGGAACCTCAGAAATAATTCACACATTAAAACATATGATTTATTATTTAATTTCTATCGTTATTCTATTTATATTATTATTTCTATTTCTTTCTATTATTATTTCTATTTCTTTCTATTATTATTCTATTTCCTTCTAATATTCTATTTCTTTCTAATATTATTCTATTTCTTTCTAATATTATTCTATTTCTTTCTAATATTATTCTATTTCTTTCTATATTATTCTATTTCTTTCTATTCTTATTCTATTTCTTTCTATTATTATGCTATTTCTTTCTATTATTATTCTATTTAATTCTAATATTCTATTTCTTTCTAATATTATTCTATTTCTTTCTATTATTATTCTATTTCTTTCTATTATTATGCTATTTCTTTCTATTATTATTTCTATTTCTTTCTATTATTATGCTATTTCTTTCTATTATTATTTCTATTTCTTTCTATTATTATTCTATTTCTTTCTATTATTATTTCTATTTCTTTCTATTATTATTTCTATTTCTTTCTATTATTATTTCTATTTCTTTCTATTATTATT
>JAPMOQ010042728.1:164655-204320 GCA_026543055.1 Argiope trifasciata
TGTGTGTGTGTGTGTGTGTGTGTGTGTGTGTGTGTGTGTGTGTGTGTCTAAAATCATGTTATTGCTAATAAAGCAACTTTAGAAGCTTAAGTTCGACAGTAAAATGTCTACTATTTAAACGATTTTTTTTCTACAATCGATAAAAATTTGTTGATTATTTTAATACAGATACAAATTTTGGACCGTTCCCTTTCATTTTATATCTAAATCTTTTGCAAATTACTGGTTCAAAGATTATTATTTTATAATTTTTACTCTTTCATTTCATAATTTAGTTAATACAATGTGTTAAATGCGTTTTCTTTTAATAAGCAGTGCCGAGTCTTTTCTGAAAAAGGGCATTATTGGCTTACAACAATCAAATACAGAAAGCGCCTGGGGCAAAATTTGATTGTTCTCGCTACCAGTTTTCATCAGCGATTTTGCAAGACTATAGGGTACTTGACCCCATTATTTTTTGTCCCATCATTATATTATATTTTAAATGGTGGTATCGATGAACTAGTGTATTGTCTCTATGAACCCTCAGATAGTTACCCAAAATGTCTATTCATTCCATACTCTTTTGAAGTGCACAATGCATTATGTCTCGATCGATCTGTCTGAAGAGCAATATTCAAAGACTCTATAGCTTGTCTAAATTATCCGCATTATATTATCCACGTATCATATTCTCTTTCAAATGCTTCACAAACAAAAATAATAAAATTTGTGATCAGATGATAAAAATGTATAGTTCGCGATCACGCAACTTTTATTGCAAAAGGTAAAATGTCAATATTTTTTTTAAAATGCACTAGTTCAAAATTCGTTTTTGTATTAAAATGTTTTAATACAAAAATTAAATATTTTTAACATTTAATAAATCAAATGTTAAAGTTTTTTTTCAAGATAAAATTGCCTTTTTATCATTCATGCTGATTTAGCATTCGTAACTCTGTCTACAAAAATTTTTTACACGAGATGATTCTTTGATATTCGTAAGCGCATTCCCTTTTCATTGAAATGTATTTGCACAAATAATGTGCGTGAGAATTTCAACGCCATCGATAACAAAAAAGAAACGAGTTTTCAGAAGGAAAACAAATAAGTGAAACGGCCGAAATGATTCCAAAGACAATATTTGTGGAAATCAACAACGCAGCACACTAGCAAACAGGGAATTTCTAATTAAATAACAGTGGAATAATATTCAATGTGCAAAGAGAGTTCAATTTGAAATTGCTAGTATTAATACAAAGAGAGAATTTACTTGATCTACTCACCTTAGCTCTCTCACATTTTTATAGTCTTTATGATAGTATAATTATTTCAAATAACTAGCAAACAGAAATTATTAATGATATTAATGATCACATGGAAAATATATAATTATTGATCAAACAACTTTTATTCCGAGAGGCAAATAATAAATATAAAAAAATTCAATTGTTCGAAAGTAGTTTTTGTATCACAATGTATTCAAATGTTTATTAATTTTTTCTAGTTTTAAAAGCTATCTTTTTATCATTTATGTCTACCATTATGCCTTTACAAGCTATTTTTATTTTAACAGATTATTTCAAACATTTTACATTTTGTACTATACATTCCCCTTTAACTAAACTGCATTCGTCCTGTTGATGTACGTGAGTATTTCAACAAGATCGACCAAGAAAAGTATTGAATTTTCACAAGAAAAACAAACCAAGGAACCAGCCGAAACGATCGCAAATATATTGCTTGTGGAATTCAACAACATACTAGCAGACAATGAATTGCTAACTAAATAGCAGCGTAATAGTACTCAAAGGATAACAATCTTAGAGATAGCTCCGTAACTAATCATCCAGGGAGAGAATTGATTGACTTGCTCGAGCTCCTCAAGTTTTTATAGTTTCCATTATAGTATATTGTATATTCGAGAAAAAAAACCAATGGATCTTAGTGATCCTGATATACCGGGTGGCCAGAAATAAAACACCCCTACTCTGACCTCCCTGGATATCGAACTACTCAGTGTAAAGGCTTGAAAATTTGTGGACATACTATTCAAAAAATCACGAAAAAAAAATTTAGTTCCAGAAATCACCGATAGGTGGCGCTGTACCACTGGACGTATGCTGAAAAGACACAAAAACACGTTTTAAACACATTTTATTTGAAAGTACCAAGCATACATGAAACAAGGACGTTATCGATGCAGGGAATGCTGCTCAATATGGTTCCCTTCCTGAAGATGTAAAATGTGAAGTTTGTGGACAGCTTGTTCAACTGCGGATCGTAACTGGTCATCTGAGATGCTTCTCACATGCAGACTGATACTCTCTTTCAAATCTGCCAAGGTTATCAGACGTTCTCGATAAACAAGGTTTTTTAAGTGTCCCCAAAGCCAAAAATCACACGGATTAAGATCCGGTGAACGAGATGGCCAAGTTGTCGGAAACGCGCGACTGATTATTCTGTCAGTGGTGAAATGTTGGCGAAGAAACTGTTGCACAGGGAGTCCAATGTGTGGAGGTGCTCCATCTTGCATAAAAGTAATGGTGTCAAGGCATTGGCGCTGCTGCAAATGGGGTACAACAAATGTTTCGAGCATCCTTTTGTACCTGTTGGCCGTCACGGCACATGTCTCAAGGCCATTGGAAGTAACCTCTTCGAAAAAGAACGGTCCAAGGATGAATGTGGCTGTGAATCCACACCAGACTGTAACTTTCGGTGAGTGGAGTGGAATCTCTTGGAAGGTACGGGGGTTTGTCGTGTCCCATATGCGACAGTTATGGGTGTTCACTGTTCCACTGAGGTGGAAATGGGCCTCATCGCTCCACAGAATCTGCCACGGCCACGATGCATCCACTTCAACTCTAGCAAGAAATGTCAATGCAAAGGTCAGTCGCATCTCCCTGTCTGTGGCCAGCAATTGTTGATTAGGGCGGATTTTGTACGGGAAACAATGCACCATTTTTCTGAGTACGTTCCACACTGTGCTATAGGGAACACCCAAGTGTCGTGACACTGCACGTGCACTACTGCAGCCTAAAACATTATCCATTGACTGTTCAACAATACCGGTGGCAACATCTTCAACGACATCTGAACGAACCGGTTTGCGTCCTCGACCAGGCTGAACTCCAAGATGTCCAGTTTCCTCGAATCGAGCGATCATTCTCCTGAGAGCTTGTGGAAGCAATGGTCCCTTACGCAAATCCTTAAGTCGGCGAAACTCTCGAAGTGCTGCTGGAGCACTTCCTTTATTCTCGTAAAACAACTTCACAAGCAAAGCGCGTTCTGGCAGCGTGACAGCCATCACTAATAAGAATGACATTCCCCACCTTTTAACTTCTTTTATACCCAGAACATGGCTTCTAACCATGCTTTATGCAAATTTTTCTGGTTACAGTATGAAATTGCAGTTACAACGGGAGTTCTAGCTTCTTTACTATTTTTATTTTCCATAAGGGGCAGAAAAATTAAAAAGGAAGCATGGAAGCATTCCATTCCGCATAAACATTTTAATTTTTATTATTATTTGTGTCTTTTGATCATAGTTCCAGTTGTGCAGCGCCACCTATCGGTGATTTCAGGAACTAATTTTTTTTTTCGTGAAATCCGTTTCCCCATATTTTGAATAGTATGTGTACAAAATTTTGAGCCTTTACACTGAGTAGTTCGATATCCATGGAGGTCAGAGTAGGGGTGTTTTATTTCTGGCCACCTTGTAGATATCGCCCATATCCTTACACTTCCAGGAGCCCCCCTCCCGTTTTAGTCACCAATTTCGGATGGACAGAAATTTAGAATTTAACTATTTTAATAAATTTAATTATTAATTAATGTGACTATTTACAATTTAATTATTTTAGAAATTAATTTATGCAACTACAAAAAATATTTGTAAAAATAGGCTCCTTACTGAGATATTCACTGCGCAGGTAAGCATTAAAGCAGATTCTTAAGAAATAATATTGCATTTCAGTCTGCATTTTATTTGTAATTGAGGTTTAAGTACTTATAATTTAACTCTAATCTCCCTTCATTTAATATAATGCTATCGATTCGACGATTTAATGCAGTATTTTTGGAGCGAGAAGTACAAGTTGCATCTTTCTATTCGAAGTTCAAGGTTATCTACAGAAAAATAAATCTCTTTTTGGGAATTTTCAACAGCTGCACTGGGTCTCTTTTCGAAAGAAAAGAAAATATTTACTATCTTCTTGCCGAGCGTGTGTTCGCATATTGAAATTTCAAAATGGTCTTTTCTCAAAAGGAAAACTTTAAAGCCGTACAATCATTTTTGTTCAGAATTTTTTTCGCCAAACATGATATTGTATAGATTTCCAAGAAAAACAAGAATTTTATTTTAATAATATATTTTTTTTTATTTTATGCTACTAGTGAAATTTTTTTTTCAAAAAAGGAAAATCATTTATGAAATCAAAATAAACCATTGATTCCTAGGAATACTACAAATTAAAAACATTCGCTCTTTTTCTCTTTATTGTACTGAATATAATTATTGTTGTTTTGCAGCATGATGAGAGAAGGAGTTACAGTCAATGGGATTAATACGGTGTATAAGCATAATTACGGTAATTATTCATAATCCTCTCATCTCATTAGTGATTATGAATAATCACCACAGATGATTATTTTAACCACCAATGGTTCACCAAGAGTATCATCACATTAGCTTTATCACCGATTTCATTCTTGACCGAATTTGCAGAAATTCATTCATATAAATTTTCTTTAATTCTTTTTATTAATTAATTGGTTAGTTATTATATTCTTTTTATTTATTAATTTTTAACTTTTAATTAATTTTTATAAGTAAATCCTCAGTTTACCGTACACTGCCACTTCCTGTGTAGCCTTATGGAAGAGCCATTATTCTATTCATAATCCTCACAACTTATTAGTGACTATGAATAATCATCACAGATGATTATGTGTAACCAACATTGATTCCTACTGGCCAAGAGTATCATCACATTAGCTTTACCACCAATTTCATTCTTGGCTGAATTCGCTGAAATTCGTTCATATAGAATTTTCTTCTTAAAAAATTCCTTTTATATTTTTTCTCTTGATTTATTAATTAATTGTTATCTTATAAGGAAATCTTGAGTTTACTTTGCACAGCCAATTCCTATGTAACTTTATTGAATAGCCATTATTCTATTAATCTATTATTTCCTGAGATTAAGAACGAGGAATTCGAGCACGCTGTAATACTCCCCTCAAATCGACATCTTCTTGTAACGAAGAATGATGAGAGCTATGTCGTCATCTCCGAGTTAAATACTGGAGTCGTAGTGTAATCATACCTTTTGAATTAACAATTTTCTAATTATTTCAATATTAGATCCTTATGTCGAATGCCCTGATATGACAAGAAGTTAAGCATACAGAAACAAATCATTTGTATTTTCTTGTGTGCGAAGTAATAGAAGAAATACTTCAGCTGTTAAAAATTCGATATTTCCCCGAATATCCATGTTCCAGACCCCCTTGAATCTGAAAAAAAAAACATATTTTTGTATTCAGTCTGTCTCTCTTCTGTAAATCAATGATTCAAAAACATTTAGAGCTAGATGGCAGAAATATGGTAAATAGAATTATTACCAATGACAATTGTAGTTTTATGATGAATCTTTTAAATTTTTTTTCAATTGGAGTAAAGTATCAAAAATGCATATTTGATTTTCTAAAGCTTGTATTTTAACAGCAGGGCATCGATAAATTCCCAAGCGATCACATTCTAGACTTATTGGAAATATTGACATTTCCTATACATAAGCGATTGATGCAAAACAACCAGTTTACCTTACTATACCTTGAAGTATACTATCTTTACTGTACTACGACAGGAAAAATAAAAATCTGAGCATTCGTGGTACTTGTGGTTTGTGTCCAAATTCTCCAATCGAATACTAACAACAACAAGAAGAAAATACAGGTGGTTATCAAAATAATAGAAACCCTTTAGATTTATAAAAAAACATCGTTTGTGGTATGGTGTAGTACCACCTTTGGCATGTAGGCTTGAATTCGCTTAGTTATTGATTCATAAAAGTGTTGAATAGTGTTTAGAGGAATATTGCACCATTCTTCCTGCAGATATTGTTGAAGTTCTTGGAGAGAAGCCGGTGGAGGATATCGATTCCATATCGAATGCTCTAAAATAAATCATAATAGCTCAGTTAGATTGGATCAGGTGAATGAACAAGCAGAGGAAGATGTTTAACTTCGTCATCGTGTTCGTCAAACTATGATTGAATGAGTCGAGCTGCATTGATAGGAACATTATCATTCTGAAAAGTTCCATCTCTTGCAGGAAACAAAGTTTGCATCATAGGATGCACCTTGTTCATGCGAATGTATCCCAACGCCAAATTTAGCGTTCTCAAAATTACGGCAACCCCATTTACCCGCCTTCCGGTTGAGTCTTTCACAGGTTCATTAGAATGTTGACCCGCATTGATCTCAGCCACCAGCAGAAACTGTAAACAAATTTCAGTTTGTAAGACTTAATAAAGGCCACCGCAATCAGCCTGGTATTATATGAACTACTCACCGTAAAAAGGAATATGTATATATCTCTAAATAAAGAAGTTAAGAGTTACAAAAAAGTACAGTCCACTGCTCACTTCGAATCCCACACCTGATCAGCTAAAATTTCTCTATGCTTCTCTCCTGTGATTCTTCTTTTAAGGGTTCAAATTGTTCCAGCAGTAAACAACTACATGGCTGCCTATATCATGTCATATTTCCTTCCATGAGTGACTGTTGGAAGTAGACAATCAAGATCATTCGCTTGTACAGGTGTACTTCAAATGTGGGCCACTCTTGTTGTAGGAAAAAGTGTGAAACACTATTAATCAGACCATGATTAATAGTGTACCATTAAAATCTGTGACAAGTGACTTGGGAATTGCTGCTCTGCCATAAATGTTCTGTTTATGAAGGTGCATTCTAATTGCAATCACTGACACTGGAGAATCCAAATGGTAGCTACAGTTGTTTGCTTTTCAGACATTGCAATCCTCTTCAATACCCTTCGGTCTCTTTTTAAAGAGCATCTATTTCCTCTATTTTGCTTTATCCAGCTAGTCTTGCTGCGCTATTGGTATGCTGTCATGGCTTTGGACACCATACTTCCAAAAACGCCTAAAGGGATGTTTTGGTCACGCTCCAGCTAAACGATATCCTATAATTTGGTCTCTTTGAAAATCCGTGAGGCCTGAAATTTTAGAATTTGAAAGAAGAAAAAATCCAAGAAGTGGTAACGGTGTCCAAAGCCATGTGTGCTGTCATGGCTTTGATCACCGTTCTTCCAGAAACAACTAACGTTGGAATGTTTCGGTTACGCTCCAGCCAGACGGGATCCTACAATTCGGCCTCTTTGGAAATCTGAAAGGACCGACATTTTATATTTTTGGAAAAAAAATCCAAGAATTACAGATTTTCAATAAAGTTAACACACACTACCGGGATATATACATTGCTATTTCTTAAAAAAACTAATTGCTGTAATTAAATTTTATGCTTATGACGCAAATCCAAAATTTTCACTTTTATTCATAGTTATTTCCATTATTTTTATAATCACCTGCATCTTTGTTAAAGAGTATACGAGTGTTTTGGAAAAAAACATTGACACGGTTATTTTCTAAACAGAGCTCCCCTTTTTAACTCACCTGGTGTAATCTAGATTAGATATATTTAGTTATAATCTTTAAGTCAATAGGCATGAAGTTTAAAATTAATAATTTAATTGAATAGAATATTTAATCATGCATTCGTATATATATATACACTGAAGTGACAAAAGTCATGGGATGACTGTTAATATCGTGTCGGTCCTCCTTTTGCCCGGCGAAGTGCAACAACTCGACGTGTCATGGAGTCCACAAGTCGTTGGAAGTCCTCTGCAGGAATATTGAGCCCTGCTGTCTGTATAGACGTCCATAATTGTGAAAGTGTGGATGGTGCAGGAGTTTCGGCACGAACGGACCTTTCGATGATGTCCCATAAATGCTCGATGGGATTCCTATCGGGCGATCTAGGTGGCCAGATCATGCGCTGGAATTGTCCGGAATGTTCTTCAAACCAATCGCGAACAATTCTGGCCCGGTGACATGGCGCATTGTCATCCATAAAAATCCCATCGTTGTGTGGGTACGTGAAGTTCATGAATGACTGCAAGTGATCTGCAAGCAGCTGAACATAACCATTTCCAGTCAATGATCGGTTCAGTTGCACCAGAGGACCGAGTCCATGCCATGTAAAAACAGCCCACACCATTATGCAGCCACCACCAGCTTGAACAGTGCCTTGCTGACAGTTTGGGTCCATGGCTTCGTGGGGTCTGCGCCACACTCGAACTCTACCATCAGCTCGTAACAACTGAAATTGTGACTCATCTGACCACGCCACGGTTTTCCACTGGTCTAGGGACAGTCGATATGCTCACGAGCCCAGGAGAGTCGCTGCAGGCGATGTCGTTCTGTCAGTAAAGGCACTCGAGTCGGTCTTCTGCTGTCATAATCCAAGGAAGACAAATTTCGCCGCACAGTCCTATCAAACACGTCCCTCGTACGTCCCACATTGATTCCTGCAGTTATTTGACGAAGTGTTGCGTGTCTATTAACACTGACCATTCTACACAGACGTCGGCGGTCTCGGTCGTTAAGTGCAGGTGGTCGCCAACTGCGCTGTCCATGATGGGATGTGATGCCAGAAATTTCATACTCTCGGCACACTCTTGATACTGTGGATCTCGGAATGTTGAATTCACTAACGATATCCGCAATGGAATGACCCATGCGTATAGCTCCAACTAACATTCCACGTTCAAAGTCTGTTAATTCTCGTCGTGCCGCCATTAATCACGAAAAACCTGTTCACATGAATAACTTGAACACAAATGAAAGCTCTGGAAAACGAACTGCGCATTTATACTTTTTCCCTGCGATACTACTGCCATCTGTATATTTGCATATATATATATATATAATAAATATTATTTAATTTTTTAGTTTAGTTATATTAACGTCCCATTTTTAAGCAACACCAGGGATATTTGGGGACCGATCTCGTCATTTTGAACCTCGGTCGGATGACGAGAACGACATGTGAACTGTCGACTCCTGTCCAAACTTCCGCACCACACCAACTGGAAGATGTTTGGCACGGGCGGATTAAACGTGCACCAGACCCGTTTACACGCATTTCTTCAGTGGAACCAGGTCTCGAACCATCAACTCTCCGGTTCCAAAGTCGAGATCTTACCACCAGACCACCAATACCCCTTCAATAAACCTAAAGCTACTATGTAGTTTATGTAACCTTATTTTGATTCAGTTACACTCGAACGATTCCTGGTCCTTTACATCTGAAAAGTTACAAATGGATGATAAAAATAAAGAGTAATATTCGCCTATTTATTTGAAAACAATGTATCCACATAAAAATCACTGAAGTCCCAGATGCCATTTTCTAAGAAAAAAAATACTTTACAAAAATTCTTACTGGTTAGTACATGCCTTAACCATAGTACGAGACCTTGTGTTTGAGGGGAAACTATTACTTTCGCATCGCAGCTTCTGGAAATGATTTTCTTATTCTTTTAACAGTCGTTCTTCAGGAGGGAAATTTCCCAGGGGATTTCGAATAACCCTTTTGGGATGATTTGCGCGAAGAACTCAGCCCCTAACCTGGAACTTATTTCCCACGCTCTTTATGGGACTTTTGTAGCTCACGCTGTTTAGGAAGAATTTTTTTTTTTTTTTTGTATGGTTAAAAAGTGATTGGAATACTGATGAGAAATGCGATAAAATGGTTACCGAGTACAAAATATTAATTAAGTTTATCGTTTTTTTTTGGAATCGTTATTTGAGTAATAGATTGCTTTTATTTCCAATTTTGCTCATGTAAGGTTTTAGTCGAATAAATTTAAATTGAGGCTTACGTTTGCACTTTCTTGTGCAAAAATCGAGTTAAATATTGTAATCTTCAAAAATTCTATCAAGAGATTCCGACGGATCTCCACTTTTTTTTTTTTTTCTTTTTAAAAAAATCTTTCATGAATTCCGACCAATACATTTTTAGAATTATGTCTAATTGTCTCTGAACGTAACTCAAAACGGCTATCAGATGCACATATGAAATTTGATGTGCGTGCTGACGTCCTTGCCCTAGGAGTAGCGAGTCTGTCCCAGTGATCTAGGAGTCCTGGCTTCGAGTCCCAGTTCGGGCATGGTTGTTCTTCCTTTATTCTATCTGTGAAGTGTGTGAATGTGCTCTCCTGTGAAAAAGAGGTTGTGCAAACGAATGAGTGGCAAAAGTCGTACTTTTGGCTCTATTGGGCGCAGCTAAAACAAGAGACGTAGCCGCTTCAATCGCCGTAACAGCGGGCTTTTCTAGTGGCAAGTGCCATAAGAAACAACAACAGATTTGATATGTGCCCACACAAAATTTAATCATTTTGTAAACAAACATAGAGTAAAAAATAATTAATATGAGTGATTATTTGGCATTGCTAGAATTAAAATTGTCCACAGTGAAAAGCAGAAAAATGAATAACACAAAATTTTATTGATATTCATTTAAAAAAGTGCAATATTTGTCGATAAAAAACACTTAAGTGCAATATTTTTTTATCTAGGTGTAAGGTATCGCATAAGCAACTTCCAATATGATTTTTTCCCTAACGTTATTTTTTTCCGTACCTTCCGTAATCTGTGCACATAAAATTTAGATTATTCAATACTAGCACCTTGGAACTTAAAAGGATACACAGATATTAATACAAGAATGCAGGTACCTTTAAAAAAGAAACCATGTACGCTGCACTAATATCAAAAACTTTTAAACAATTAAAAAAGAAAGAGATAATTAAAATAATTCATTTGTTCCATAATGTAAAACAGCATTTAGTTTATTTTTCAGTAAAGTTGCCATTACTATTGAAACGTTTATTTCAAAGTTGCACGAGCTTTTGTGTGTTCCTCATATTATAAAGAAAAGTATGTTGATGATGAAGCAATGAAATGAAAATCTGAAGAAAATGCTTTGGCCATGTCATAATGGTAAACCTTTGGTTCCTTTTAACCTTCCTTTCAACTTTTGAAAGCAAGTCATCATCAATCAGACGTTAGCGTCCACTTCTGTAACCGTAATGAAAATTGTCACAATTTATCTTGAAACCTAGAGGCCTCTGTCCCATCACAAAATTATTTTTTATTTAATTATTTCTAATATGTGGTATGAAAAATGACAATTAGTGCAATTTCTCATGCTTCAGGTGAAAGGATGAAAATATCATGACACATACGTATGTATGTGTTATGATATTTTCAACCCATTCAATGATAACAAAGATTCCCTTTCCTAAATCTACAGGTGTCAACAAATATTCCTATCAGGATCTCATAGTAAAATCAGTCAGGAAAATATTTTCTTTTTACTTCCTTTCTTCTGGTGTACAGAATATGCTTCCCTAGTTGAAATGAATTGAGCTTTATTCTAGAAGTGTCTTCTTTTTGGCAACATATCTGCACATATTATTTAATATAATACCTTTTATTCTTTATATTAAGCAACTGCAACATATTGGTATGTTTGCAGTGAAATTTCAATAGCTCAACCATGAGATAAATGAAATATTGGTGATCTGCTGCTTTGTAATCTATGTCAGATATAGCTGCAAGTTGTTTAATTTATCTTTAAACGTCTCCAGATCCATTGCATGAAATCATGAATCCATCCCATTAAATCGCTGTCTTCGTAATAGTGGGCTTATCCAATTTCAAGTGTCACAAGAAACAACAACAAATTTGAAATGTACCCCCACAGAATTTAATTATATTTATGTATATTTGAACTTAGAGTAAAGCATTCCCAATATTAGGGATTTTGGACCTGATGGAAAGAAAATTGTCCACAAAGATAGGTCGGAAAAATGAATAACACCAAATTTTATTGATATTCAACTCTGACGTTTTCATAAAACAGTTATGTTAACTGTGAAAGAATTTTTTTGGTTACATACTATGCAAACCACTTTTAGCATTCAACTGACTCTCAAAAATGTTAAACAGTTCCCACTCTGTATGATCTTATTGATTCAGCTGAATATGTTTGAACATTTTTTCCACTGTTAAACACTTTAGATCATTTTGTCTAAATCCATCACTTTATGCTTCAAATCTTTACACTAACTAATATTTGAGAAACGATCAAAAGAGCATTAGTCAAAGTCCCATCAAAGTAATATATCTCGATTTATATTTTATATAAAACTTCCGACTCAGTTGAATAATTTATCATCAGTAGTACGAAAAGCCCTGACTTACTTTTCGATATGTTGTACAAAACCCCATTTAGGTAGTAATGATACTTTATTTGGTCAAGTATGTGGGAAAAACAGATCAATAATCTTTTTCTGCCGCGTTGTTAAGGCGTTTTGATGTCGGCTACTTTGTATATAATAGTTTTGAAACAGCAGTGGGAACACAACAGGAGAGGAAATGATTGTTTATGATGAATTCTAAAGTATGTTAAAAGGGAATAAAATAGACGTACATATTTTATTCCTTTTTAGTTTCTCGTTTATAAAATATGCAAAGAGAAAGTATTGTGATAGTCAAAAAATAGCCCCATGAAATTTCGAATTGCTTCCAGATCACAGAGTGCTTCGAATTCAAAAACATATTTTTAAAATTTTATGTGTATGTCTGTGAATATGATAATGTATTTATATTGACGAATGGTATTCTTGATGTATTTTTTACACCAATTGAGTAGGCTTTCATTACTACAGAAAGTCTGTCTGTATAATTATCAGAGCGACAAGTTGGATAATTTGAAACTTGTTGCTCTGATAGCTATTTCTGAAATGTTATTACATGCATACTCTAGAAAGCATATCGAACAAATAATGAAAGCACAGCCAAGACATGTATTAAACACAGCATTTGTAGGAATTATTAACATAAAAGACACAATTCCGTTATTAAATAAGAGCAATAATCTATTAATAGCGCTTGCTGTCTAAAACGTGCATTAAATTAAATTCCAGAAATAAATTTACTCATTCGAGTAGGGCAATTTAATACAAGATAGGACGTAATGAGACAAGGAACTATCTATAAGATAATTTCTTCTGTTCTTAATAAAGACAGAGCCAGAATTCTTGTTTTCACCAGATTTTCACTTTGCATGAAAAACTGCTAAATTTGTCGCCAAGTTTATCGCCAGAGTTAGAAATCATTGCCCAGTGAACATAAACAATCTCTGTACATCTCTCCTTCCTAACATAAAACTCTTATGGTAAATAAACAATGTCACAGATTCTTAGAATTTTTACATTAACAAATTTTTTCTCCTGTCAGATAGGATCAAAAATAAAAGAAAAGCAAACTTATTCTTTTCACTGGGGAAAAACATATCAGTGAAATTTTAACAAACAAATAATTTTTGGCCGATAAAATTAGATGATGTTGATAAATTGCAAAACTTGAATTATAAATGGATCAACACTTCCATTCCCTCATCCTCAAAAGTAGGCAATGTTTATGCTCAATTAAATTGCTGTTATGTTTATTTTTTAAGGTTTTTTTCTTTCTTTTTTTACGATTTTGAGAAATCGTGATTTTCTAAAATCCTCTTTCGAATTATCACATCATTTAATTCTTAAGTTTAAGATACAGTTCAATTCTTCTCGTCTTCACCCAGCAACAAATCACAATTCGCACATGTATTCTTCCAAAATATTCTTCACATTGTTTAAAAAAATGCAACATTAATCTAATCTAGCGCAATCTGTAAATCAAAACATCATTACCTCAGCTTCGAAATAATGTCCACGTATAAAAGTTATGCTTAGTTTGCCAAAAAACGTTTTTTCCTCATGACCTTTTGACACGGATGTTTACGAGATTAATTAGATTGCACTCTGAGCTTATGAGTTTTGATTTTTCTCTTACACTTTTTTGTATCATTTTGAAAATTAAACGCAAAATTGTAAAGCAATTTTTAAATGTTAAAAAAATTCATGGTAATACATAGCTTTAAATATAAAAGGTTGTTGATAAATCAATTTCTTTTTTTTTTTCTAACTTGCAATTATTTTTTGCACACTAATATCATCTTTTCCTTTTTAAATTTCATCCATTATCCCACTAAAGTAGATTTAAGGCTATAAACGTGTTTTAAATTAATTTATTCTACCAGAAATCAATCACTTTCTTTTACATAATATTATGTAGCCATATTACATCTATAAACAAATCTGGAATATATCCAAACGGAAAGACATAACATCGTATAAATATTTCTGCCTGTCAGCTATAACGTCTTTAAAACTCCGTATTGTGACATTTTATAGATTTGTTTACCAGATTTCCACTTCCTGACCTCGGTGGTATCTATTCAAATTCTATCATCGAAATCGTCGACAGACACACCCTACCGAGTGATGTTTACGTTATTATCCCAAGGTCACGTAACCATGACCACTTCACTTCCGCTCTTGACCGTAAAGCACCCCGTTTTATTCACGCTCCAGTTTCCCCACCTATGGAATCGGAAGGACATTTGCAGATCTGAAGCCCTCATCAACTGCCCCTGTCGAAAAGTGTTTTCCGGCACTTGGTTAGCTGCGTAAAATCCGGGATTTTCCGGACCACTGAGTGTTTAAATTAATTCCGGCTTTGGACCTCTTAATGAAGTTGTTAATTGGGAGAGTTTGAATTGGATTTTATATTTATTGGGATGAATTTTTTACCCTGTAATAAAATGCACGTTAATGAGGTTGTTAATTGGGAGTGAATTGGATTTTATATTTCTTGGGATGATTTTTCCCCCTTGAGATAAAATGTACGTTAATGAAGTTGCTAATTAGGAGAGTTTGAATTGGATTTTATATTTTTCGGGATGAAATTTTTCATCTTGGGATAAAATACGAGTTAATGAAGTTGTTAATTGGGAGAGTTGGAATGCGATTTTATATTTCTTAGGATGAATATTTTCTATTTGACATACAATGCACGTTAATGAAGTTCTTGATTCAGAGAGTTTGAATAAGATTTTGTATTTCTTGGGATGAATGCTTTAACCTTGAGATAAAATACACATTAACAAAGTTGTTAATTCGGAGAATTTGAATTGGATTTTATATTTCCTGGGATGAATATTTTCACCTTGAAATAAAATGCACGTTAACAAAATTGTTGATTGGGAAATTTTAAATTGGATTTTATATTTCGTAGGATGAAGGCTTTCAGCTTGAGATAAAATGCACGTTAAGGAAGTTGTTAATTAGGAGAGTTTGAATTGGATTTTATATTTCTTAAAATGAATGTTTTCACCTTGAGATAAAATGTACGTTAATGAAGTTGTTAATTGGGAGAGTTTGAATTGGATTTTATGATTCTTGGGATGAATGTTTTCACCTTGAGATAAAATGCTCGAAATTATCTGTCTTGTGATCAAAGAATTGGTTAGATCACGCATAAATGTTATAGTTAACAGGAAAAAAATATTACTCTTTCATAGAAAAAATTACACTTTTTAAACAATGTCCAACCCAAAGATTTGCAGTACATTGCAGGATATAACGTATTAGAGAAAGATAGTATAATATTATTAAATAGATTTCCAATATTGTGGTTTTTTAGGAAATTCTACTCTTAAATGTGGAGCCACATTACGCATAATACTACATACAATGGATCACAATTAAGAGTACTTTCACTTCATAATTTTTACTTCCAATATTAGCAGCTACGGCGGCCTGGTGGTAAGGTCTCTGCTTCGGAACAGGGTGGTTTTGGGTTCGAGACCATAATCCGCTGAAGAAGAGTCGTGTAGGGGGTATGTTGCTCTTTAAATCTGTCAGATCAAACAGCCTCCCACTGGAGTGATGTAGTTTGGAGAGGAGGGTGCCAGCTTCTATGTTGTCCTTGTCATCTGACCGCGGTTCAAAATGGTGAGGTCCGTCCCAAAATAACCCTAGCGTTGCTTTACAACAGGATGTTAATATAAATAAACAAAATGCTTTCAATATAAATAACCCATTAACGAGGTGCAACCATCTTTTTATTTTTACACATAAAAGATGTTTTAATTTAAAGTAAAAATTAAGATCAACCAACAAAAAATTGAAAAATGTCAGAAGCATTTTAAATAAATATGCGCAGATTTTTTTCTCATAAAATTGAGAATGCACCAGTGAAATTTTTGTAACATCACACATACAAAGAAAGTATCAATACTTAGTTGCATGCGTTTTAGCTTTTCTAATGGCATCTGAACGTCGTGGTACCGTATCGACTAATCTGTGGTGGCATCTGAAGATATTTAAACCCATTCTTCTTGCAGAACTTGTTTTAAATGAATTTTGTTTCTAATGTAATGTTTTGAAATCACTATTTTGAAAGTGACCACATATTTTCAATGACATTGATGTCGGTGGACTGTGATAGTGTGTGTAACTGCTGCTTACAACGAAAAAAAACCACATTTTGACACTACGAGCATTCTGTTTGGGGTTGTTGTGCAGCTGAAATATGAAATTTCCAGTAACCGTTGCATTACCCATTCTCCAAGGACTCCTAATCTTTATGAGGGAAGAAGAGATTACTTTAGAGAGATTAAAATTTGGTTCGGGATTTTGTTATTCCATGTGTAGTTTTATGTGAAATTTTACTTTCAGTCAATTCCAAAAACAAACCCAAAAAAGGGTTTGAATGTCTGTCGGTCTGTATTTTCAGAATCATGAAAATGTGATAGTTGAAAAATAAACTGAATAATTAATTCGGTGTATGATTTCGTCTCTTCATTTGTTATTTTGTGTCAAACTTTGATTTCAATCGAATGCAAAAAACGTGTGTACAGCATTGATTCATATTTCGGATAGTATTAACCACATGTCTGGAATTAATTGCCAAAACCCTCTGTAAGAACTATTCAACAGATTCAATAAAAATGATAAATTCATACCAAATGTCAATATTTCATAACTATTACCCTCCATTTGCTAAGTTTGGCGTTTTTAGGATGGAACATTTATTAGAATCCGGGAAAGTTTTGGAGAGACCAAATAAATGGGGCAAAATGCGGCTAAAACGCAAAATCTATTTTTGGGTACTATTATCCACATGCCAGGGGTTAATTGCCAAAATATTTGACCAGGATCACATGACAGATTCGTCAAAAATATTAAATACCAAAGGTTCAATCTTAATGTTTCATATTTGTAATTAAAGGGGAATATAACGATTATAAGCAATGTCATGTAAACTGCGCTGTTGAGCTTCTTATGGCACTTTGCAAATCTTCTTCTTGTATACAGCCGATCACCCCGCCACCACTGAATGTAGCAGTATCGACAGGATTTATTGTGGCCAACTGATAAATAAATATTGTTCCACCTTACATTGACCAATCAGTCAAACTAACATTCTTTTCGAGGTAGTAAATAACTGCCCCCCCCCCTCCTGCACATGATAGTAAATATGAATGTTTTTAAAGGGTAGGGGAGAGCAGTCACAGTAAATCAAACTATTATTCTAAATATAAAATGATAAGGACTGATGATTTCTGAAAGCTGTTGTTCAACAGATGCACAAAATTTAGTCTTCTTTCTTTACCAAATGTCAGCAATCCGCCTTCTCTTACACTCGATATGATGGATGAGGCTATTTAATTTCTAGAAGAATATGTCTGTCATAGACTTTCTTGTTGTTGCTCAATCGGAACTATTTCAAAAAAAAGGGGGCGAACATTTATTTGTTGGCCGGAACATCCTTCTGGGTAATTTATCTTCCGAGTTTTTCTCTCTTGATAAATGTTTTTCAATCTAATGGTTTAGGTTATTTTTAAACCACGTCTCACTTGTTCCCGAACAATAAAAGAGCTTTTTTTTCAGTTTCTCCACTGTCTGGTTGCATTTTTATATCGTGTTTAAGATAGCTAAAATATGCTCCATTTTTTGATAATCAATTTATTTTGGAGTCAATGTATCTTTATTAATTTGAAATTCGAGCTCAATGCAATATTTTATAGCAACAAATGGGAGAGTCATTTTGTACTGGAACAAATATTTTTTCAAAAGAAATGATCATGTTTTATATTTTTTTAGTAAATTCTTTGCTCATGAATTGTATTTATCGATGTAATAAATGTAAAATACTATTAGATATTACATTTTTTGTTCAAATATGTTTGAATTAGTTCACAAATTATATTAATAGTTTAACAAGATTTAAATAACATAGAAAATACAATAGCCAAGATCTAAACCAATAGTCAATATCTAAAAACTCTTGACCCAATAGTCTATATCTAAAAACATGCTTATCGTTTTGAGATGAGAATTCTTTCCGAAAAAGAAATAAATATTTAAATGACAAATAATTTTGTAATGCTTTTGATATTGCTGGGATCAATAAATGTAGTTCCTGATCACAATTTTGAGGTCTTAATTTTATATTATCCTTCTTTAAATATTTAGCTATCAATTTAACAAAGTAATATTTCATACAAAAAAACTTTTTTGCTACAAAAACTGACTGTGTTATGAAACTTTTAATTACATTTTTTAAATCAATCAACACCCGTTGCTTCCAGAAGACAAATTTCCGAGATGTGGCAGTTGGTGTGGTTTAAAATCGTTTAAAAGAGTAAATTGTAATATATAAATATTTTGTTTTATTCATTTATTAATTTTGTGATGAATAACGTTGCTTTGAGAGAAGCAAATATTCTCTGAGGTGAAGTCAACAGCATATTTCTCCAACATATTTCAGACAAATTTTTTTCAAAATGATTGGAGCCACACTTTGGTACCAAACTACATTTATAATCACAAAATCACATACGAAATTTGATATATTTAAGTGATTGCTTTTTTAAATTATCGCTTTTTAAAGTTTCTGAAAGTGCATATCAACAGATGGTCAACCCCTCATTGGATTTAGCACAAAATTTGATAGGCATCTTTAATATAGATGCTAAATATATGCCCCAAATTTTATGCAT
This sequence comes from Argiope trifasciata, assembly GCA_026543055.1. Classification (NCBI taxonomy): domain Eukaryota; kingdom Metazoa; phylum Arthropoda; class Arachnida; order Araneae; family Araneidae; genus Argiope; species Argiope trifasciata. Next base: position 183,682 of record JAPMOQ010042728.1, read on the forward strand.
CTAACTCTCTTTGTTTTGTTGTTAGTTTGGTAACTGATATTCAAACAGCAGTACAGATAGACTTTGTCAAAGGGAATTTGCTCAGAATTTGGTAGAAATCTAAAACGATTGCATGAAAAATTTTAAGCATCCGACGCAAGGCGTATTTGTGTAATTGTCACAGACAGACTGGTAGACACTTTCCAAAAATGTGTTTTTCGAACTCTGAAACATGAAAACAGATCTTGAGTTCGATTTTTTTTTTGTCTATTATTATACTTTATGCTACGTATACGAGAAAGTGAAAATGCATTTCAATCTTACAAATATCATCGATTCTTCTATGCATGAAACAGAATTTAAGCAAACATTGGTTTTCTTGGATTATGATCCTTATAATTATGGCACCTTTTCACAGTGCACACAACAGAAAAAAAGTGTATCTTTGAACAACGCCATGATTACTACAAGTGCACAGAATTTTGTTTTCAGAATCGTGTCAGAGGGAGTTTTATGCATTAAAATATAATGACAAATACTGAATCCAAAGATATTTTTATTCAATTAAAATTAAAACTTGACACTTTCATTTGAATGCGGTGTCATATATCGAGTGTCATTTTCCAAAGTCGTTGAATTTTTATTATGTTTATAAGGATATGACAAAAGGTCAATATTTCAATACATTTTTTTCAAAATTTGATACACATCTTTAGTTTAGATGCTTAAATAGAGTACCAAATTTTATCTATCTATTCGCTTATCATTTTTTTTTTTTTGGTACTTACTTGCACACGAAGGGAAAGAGAACGGATAAAACGACATATGAAGGAATTTCGTCCACAATTTGATAGGAATCTAAATTTTCAATTCAAAGAGCGGTTACCAAATTTCCTGAATCGAGTAAAACTCTTTTGTGTTATCGTTTTTACAGATTTATCGAGATATTACCGATGTGTCTTTCAGGTTGAGGAAATTCTAAAAAAGCAAAAACCAAAGAATTTTCAAAATTTCAACATTTTGATCATTATAGTACTTTCTTGCTTTTTCTAGAATTCTTAATCGAGAAAGTAAAAATGTTGAGAAACCCTGACCTAGTAGGAAAGCATAATTTTTAGTAAAAAAAATCCTTTTACAGACACAAACTAGCTTTACGAATGTCTAACAAGAAATCGACAACTTTACGACTTTTCTAACAAATGAGCATCCATCGCTACACCAATTAGATTTAAAGCACGTTGCAAACTTTCGGTTTGTTCCGCCTAGATGAGAACTGGAGCGCGAGTAAAATGGGTGCTTTACGGTGAAGTGAAGTGGTCACGGGTGCTTGTCCTTGGAATAGCGTAAACAAATTTTGGTGGGATATGCTTATAGAAAGTCTTAAATCCAGCTGTGAAGATGAGCGCAGAATGCAAATTTCTGGATTGTGAATCGAAAATCTGATAAACAAAGCGATAAAATGTTACTATACGAAGATAGAAATAAGTTGATTAAGTCGAGATTGAAATATATATGCGTTTATGCATTATAACCTTTATAACTATGTGGTTAAGTGTCACTTTGTGTCTGCGAATAGCAAATAAAAATAATTTCGGTATTAAATTTGTTGTTTTAATTTGGGAAATTAGTTTAAATCTGTTTTCCGGTCAGAGGATTAAAGTTAGAATTTTACTATTTCAGAAAGCAGAATAATAAAATGCCATCACAATATTTTCATTCCTTCGTTTGAAATTAAATATATATGTTAGTTTTCTTCAAACTAAGTATTACCACTTACAGGATGCTCTTATTATTATGCAAAAATAATGAAACATTTTATCAATAGATGGTGGTATAACTAGCAAAATGGAAAGATTAAAAATAAAATATTTCCTTTTAAACCGGGCGCAGATTCGCACTCGAATGTTAAACAACATATGTAACGAGGAGGAAGAGATTAAGAAAAAAATACTGAAAGTAAAAATTATCGCAGTCGTTGTAGCTAGAAATCAGTCGCCGCAGGATACTGTGAGTGTGCCATTCAGTTTCCCTGTAATGGACATGCCGTATTCCAATGTAATAATTTTTGTCACCATTAATGCATTTTTATCCCTTCAAAGTCATGCCTATACATCTATTGTGACGGAGACTCAGAGACTTCTAAGTCTTTTGCACTTCAAGGCCACTGTGGTCTGGTGGTAAGGTCCCGGCTTCGGAACCGGAGACTCAAATGTTTTCCCGCCGGTGTAGTGTGGAAGTCAACTTCGTCTTTTAACCATGGTTCAGAATTCCGAGGTTCGTCCCAAAGTAGCCCTAGTGCTGCTTCAGATTCGAGACCAGATTTCAGTGAAGAACCTATCATGTAGGGAGGTTTGTTGCTCTTTAAATAGATAGCGACGAGATATCCTTCCGCTGGTGTGGAAGTTTGGAGAGGGGTTGTCGCTCTCGTCACCTAGTCGCAGTACAAAATTCCAAGATGTGTCCCAAAATAGCCCTAGTGTAGCTTCAAAACGGGACATTAACTAAAGTAAACTAAACTTTTGCACTAATTTCCTTAATGAAATAGTGGTTGAAATTACTTAGACATCGGACTTTCTGTGGATTGGCGGAGCCCATTTTTCCTTCAACGGAAACTGGTACAGAATCTACAGTAATACATACAACAATAAACCCTCACGCTATTCAGGGGCAAATCTAGCCTCTTGAAAAAAGGGACCATAAAGTCTGGTCTCTTGACTTTCTTTATAATTAAGACCTATTTTTTCGAACAGATAACTGCAAACGTTACATCACAGGATTAAAGTATGCGATGGGGTTTTATAATCCCAAAACTTCAATTACATGGATGCATTTAGCACATCGTTTGCATGTAAGATGGCTTAAATGCTCAAACTGATTCAATATAAATTAACTCCTAAGAAGCTTTTTACAGATGAGAGGCTGATCAGCAGTAATTTTCCAATAGCAAGGTCCTCTCATTCACCATATGAATCCCTGATACTTTTAGTTGCGGGGATACCTGAAGGACAAAATATTTTCAATCATAGATCAGCATTTGTATCAAATTTGAGGGACATCATCTGATGGCAAATTTTGGATATTTCTAAGAATTTATACGGGTGAGCTGTGGAATATACTATTCAATGATTTCATTGCTGAACATGAAAGGGAGCATATCAAGCAGTTTTATTGGAACGTTTTAACATTATTTAACATTAAATAAGCATATTACATGCTTCATGCATATTATAGCCCCATTACCAAAAATTTTGCATTAAAATGTGTTATTTCTATCATTTGAATTATATATAGTTTAAATTTTATCATCTTTGGAACAATAGGCAATAGAATTCATTCTAAAATAATATGATGTAGGAGCTTATTTCTTGCTAATCCTGTATTCTCATAATTTGGTTTTGTTTTTTTAATAAGTAATGTGTATTTTTACAACTTCCGGATAAATATTATTCTGCCTTTCAGAATTCTAGTATAAGCATAGCATTAGAATTTTTTTAAATAATTTTATCATGAGATATTAAATGGAGAGCAAACGTTTAGAGAATATTCCAAACGATTTGATCCTTCTTTTTTATGTTTCTACAAGTACCTCAAACAATGAATAACGATACTTTGTTATTTTGCAGACAAAACATATAGGAGAAAAAATAATCGATAACTGCAGATTATTTCTGATCCGTTTTCTAAAACGTGGAACATAATCTTGTGTTTCCAAAACTATTAAAATACATATTAAAGAACACTGGGAGCAGTTAGCGTCATCCAAAAAACTATTCGCAAACCTTTATTGATAACGGTATTTTTGTCCTTCAGAATTATTTTTCGTTTTCTTCTCAAATAATAATAAAAAATAAGAAGGAAAACATTCATTTTCCTTTTATTAGCCCCTCACGAAGAAATATTATTCTTCAAAATCAATAATAGCAGCGGGAGGAAAAAAAACATCCAACTTCAGAATTCTTTCATTCGAATTTTTCTCCCGTGCGCCATTTTTCCAATTTCTTTCACGCCTTTTCCCGCTAAAGGAGAAGCTCTTAAAAATCAAATGGCTTTTCGCTATTATTTATTTAATTCGAAAGCTCTCAGCTAGATTTTGGCCAATAGGCTGGAGAGTCTTTGAAAAAGGAGAAGAAAGCTGATGTTAATGGAACACCGGGGAAATCAAGAAAATGACGTTTTAGAACGTTCCACGATTGCTTTTTACAAAGGTTACTAGCTCATACAAAATGAGTTCGAAATAGAAAACATGAGTTGTTTAATTTACAAGAAAACGTTTTTTTTTAACAGAGGAATTTCCACTTATTCGAACTGTTGCAGTTTTTTGACACCAGATTTGTTACATACCTTTGAAAGATTACGATTATGCATACAAAATCGATGAAAAATTGTTCTTTAACAAAGGTAAAGCAAAATAATTGTGTATGTGATGTTGTGTCATTAAAAACTATCTGAAATAGTAATAGTAAATTAATTGAAGGTAAATATTAGAAATTCTCTTTTCCCGAATTCTCTGCGATAAATATTTTATTTTTTAAAAAGAATAAAATTTGAAAATTAGTTTTTCTATTTCTCGTATATTGAATACGCAAAGAATAAGTCGTCAAAAAATTCGAAGTTTATATTGTTCATAAATTTACACGTTTCAAATCTTATTGAATCTGGAAAAGACATTTTTGCTTTCTATTATACTTAGTATAGACAAAGTATAGTAATCATCAAAATTCCACGTTTTAGACTTCTTTATTTCGAAAAACATATTTTTTTTTTAAATTCCACCCGTCTGTATGTGACAAAAATAATTCAAAGATGCTTTGAAGAACGGGGTTGAAGTTTGGCACTACATTTTTGCAGATTTCTATCAAATTTTGTGCAAAATCTATTCCGAGAAAGTCGTCCAGTTCGTTTGTTTGAAAATAAGTTAATACATAAACTATAAAACGAGGACATCTAGATAGATAAAAAATGAATGACCGGACCACCGCAATAGCAACACTGGCGGGAACTGGGGTTGAATCCTAAAGGTCATCACCAGCCACGGTACATGACTTCCCGCATTGTGAAATAAATTATTTCGTTTAAGTTTGTAATTAGTCCCTCTAAATTTAAGAACAAGCATATCCTTGCGTATATGATATATATACATGCGAAATTTTGTATGCGCGTAAATGAAAGGAAGAGAATATTTTAAATGCTAGCACTTTTTTGCTAAAGGGGCCATGTAAAAACTTTTAATTTTTAATTTAGTTTTTATAGCTTTTTATTATTATTTCCTCTACAACCTTAAGTTGTACGCTAAATTGTTTTTATACAATTGCCTTACTTAATGAAATTTTGCAATTAGAAATAAATTTCAGCATGCAATATCTGTCGAAATACCTTATTTTACCCTATTTTTGGAGGTCGTCTTGTATAATAATTCTTTCATTTCATATTTTGCTTAAAAAACCTATACTCCTTATGCATTGGCAATAGTATATAAACAAAAACGGTTGTGCTCAAAACAGTGAAACTTTTCGCTAAGGGGGCCGAATAAAAATTTAATTCTTGTAAAAATATTTTAGACTAGAGGAGTGAGGTGTACTCCAAACAGAAATTATACAATTATCCATCTTATTTAAAGAAATTTTGTAAAAAGACATATAAACCTAAGTACAAGATCTTTAAAAATAAAAGCTTCAAGATTTTTTCCGCATATGCCTCACATAATAATTTTTTCGTGTCAATCTTGCTTAAAAACGTCCCATACATTGCCAGAAGAATATATGCAAAAAAAAAAAAAAAAAAAAAAAAAAAAAGATTGACGCTGACATTTTTTCACTTTGGAAACCGAATAAAAATTTAATTTTTGTAAAAAAAAATTATTGTTTCACTAAAAAAGTAAGGTGTACATCAAACTCTAATCATATATTTGTCCATTTTATTTAAAGAAATTTTACAAAAATAAATATATACCTAAGAACCATATCTATAAAAATGAAGGCTCTAAAAATTTTGCGGATAAGCCTTGTACAATAATTCTTTTATTCCATTCTTTGCTTAAAAACGTCCCATGCGTTGCCAGTAGAATATATGCAAAAAAGATTGAGCTTAAGGCACTGGTACTTTTTCACTATGGGAACCGAATAAAAATTTAATTTTTGTAAAATTTTGTAACATTTTACACTAGAGGAGTGAGGTGTACGTCAAACTGTAATCATATATACTTGTCCATCTTATTTAAAGAAATTTTGTGAAAAGAAATATATACCTTCGTACAACGTCTAGAAAAATAAAACCTCCAAAGAGTTTTTGCTGAGACGCCTTGCACAATAATTCTTTCACTTCCTGCTTTGCTTCAAAAATATTTCCATGCGTTGCCAGCAGAATGTATTCAAAAAAAATTATGCTCAAGACACTGACACTTTTTCGCTATGGGGACAGAATAGAAATTTAATTTTTGTAAAATGTTTTATCGTTTTACACTAGAGGAGTGAGGTGTACGTCAAACTGTAATCAGATACTTGTCCATCTTATTTTTTAAAAAATTATAAAAAGATATATATACTTACGTACAATATTTATAAAAACAAAAGCCACAAATATTTTTTGCTAAGGCGCCTTGCATAATAATTCTTTCACTTCATTCTTTGCTTAAAAACGTCCTATGCGTTGCCAGTAGAATATATGCAAAAAAACGATTGTTTTCAAAACAAAGCACTCTGCTTTCAATCACTTTTTGAGGAACTGCATTGTTTTCGTTTCGCCTTTATACGAAATAAAATGCGTCGCATCCACAACGTGAAGGAGAATATGTACCGAAGAAGATTTAATATTCTGATATTTCAATCTTTTAGGGCAGCGCTGTTTTTCTTCGGACGACGAATCTCTCGAATCAATCATGTGCAGACATTCTCCAGACCGAAAGGATATGATTTATGGATAATATCCTTTTTCCCCCGAAGACGTCCATTCTAGGGGAATATCCTCTCTTTCAAGGACGAAGACTGATACGAAGAGGATGCGAATCCACGAGAAGAGAAAAGATTCGAAAAGGCGTCTATTTAGGAAGAAATGGAAAATATGGGATGTATAAGCATTTATTCACGCAGGTGAACCGACTTCAGCTGGCTGGTGGAAAATCGTTTCGTCCGAAATATTTGATGGATTATTTTGTAGAGGGTATTAGGGTGACCCATTTTTGTTCATACAGGAATTTCATTTGTGGCTGTAAATACGATTTGATTATATATCAAACATTAAATTATATTGTGGCAAATAATTTCCGTATTCACTTTCTTGTTCCCTATTCCTTTCAATATTTTCCTATTCACTTATATTATGGCAAATAATTTCCCTATTCACTTATATTATGGCAAATAATTTTCCTATTCACTTTACGTGGTACACAGAAAGTAACAGGACAGAAAGTAAAGTAATCGTCGAAAATTTCGAATCCGAGATTTTAACAAATTTTCATATTTTAGACCTCAATAAATTTGAAAAAGACGTTTTTTGGCGACTATCCATCCATCTGTATGTCTGAGACAAATGACAGACGATTTGAGCCAGTTAGATAAAATTTGGTATACAGTCTTTATCCCAAATTTAGAGATTTCTATCGAATTTTGAGCTAAGACTTTTCAGGGTATATCTGTTTGACAGGCTATGTAAATATAGAGATTTTCTGTTAACCTGATAACTACAAATAAAAAAATAGATTGATAAAACAAGGTACATAAATTTATATATAGAGAGAGTAGACATCGATTAAATTCTAAGTCAAATCGGACAAAGAATCGATTCTAGTTGATCTGTACTTTCAGAAACATGTAAATGTGATAGTTCAAAAAAGCAACAACTTAGATATATGAAATTTGGTACTTGATTTTGTGAATATAAGTCTATCTCTATATCAAATTTTTGTTTCAATTGATCGAGAGAAAAAAATTCCAGCGCAAATTTGATTTTCATATATTATTAGCAGCATGCCCATCAGTAAGTGCTAAATCCATTCTAAAAGTTAGTATTTTATTATTATTGTACGCCATGCTAGTATTTTATTATTATTTTACTATGCTAGATGTTCACTCAGATGAAACATTTATTAGAGAATATGCGAGAAAATTTTAGGAAGACCTCACCTACTGGTTAATACGAAATATAATGACGGAAATCAAGTATGAAATCTGATATGATATCTTGAGATTACAAGTGTAGTTTTGGGTCAAATTTTTATTTCCATTAGTAGGGTAAAAAAAGGGAAAAACTGAAATTCTATTTTCGTGTACTATTAACCAAATGCCAGAGATTAATCGGCAAATAACTCTTCAAGAATAACATGATAGTTTCTATAAAAATGCTAAAATCACTCCAAATAATATTTCATGAATATTGTAATCCAATGCCATGCAAGGGGATTTCTAGAATGTCTTTTATCCGAGAAAGTTTTCAGGCGACCTCTCCCACTTTTATTCCGTAATATATAAACTTTCAATATATTTAATTGAACTCATATTTTTTAATCAAAAAATATTATTTAACGCATTCCATATAAATAATTTCTAATCCAAAAAGATATGGAAGAACGGATTGGTTGTCAAAAGCATCTAGCATTGTAAAAAATGTTAAATTTATTTATCGTAATTTAATGCAAAAAGTGAGCAGCTTATTCCTTATCATCATAATAAATGCTCTAACTACTCAATGGTTTTTGTAGATTTATATACTAAATTACATTCAGGGAAAAAAACCTATAATATTTCTTAAAGTCAAAAAGGAATTTTCAAAAAACAAAATATATTGATAAATCTTGACTAATTTTACAAAAAAAAAATTATAATAATAAAAATCAGAATTTAATACTAATAGTGAAGAATTCTAAATTTTGCTTCAAAGATTGGTGTTCTAAAATTTAATTAATGACATTGATCAAAAACTTGTTAAAACTGCGGTAAAAAAGCAAAATACAATGAAAATGTTGCTACGGTAATTTATTTTTTAAAATAGTTTTTTGATTGGATGTCTCCCAACTTGTCTTATTTCGATACTAATTAATGATTTCGGGGGAAAATTTTGAGAAATTTTTGAAGCGAGTGTCTCATGTTTTTTCGTATCGACAACTTGATTAGATTGCTACAAGTGTACTTCAAAATAGGCACATTTATTCGGAATGGCCCAGTCTCATTTCTAATTAAAACGTGCTTTTTGTTTCTGCAACAGATATATTGAAGAAGGAATTAATTTTCTGTGTTCTGGTGTTTTTTGGACAAAGAATGAAAGAATTATAAATGAAAGATTTGATATTATGATATTTAGTTCTAGTTTTTACAGAAGAAAAAAAATCATGTATTGTATTTGTATTTACTCTGAAAAATTGCTGTTAAATTTCGTAAGGGGACACAGTTTTAGTTATTGTCTTATTACTATGAAAGTAATGTGTAGAGAATTTTTTTCTATGCCTTTTTTGTCCAAATTATAGTTAACAATTCTCTTCAGCTATATTTGAACAACCACCAGATTATTACAATCAGTGTATTGATACAACTTTGATAAACGATATCTTATTCTAATATTGGTATCCCTAAAACTTTCTCGCATATTATGTAGCAAATATATCTCAGTGAGCGTCTTACATGACAGTGACGTACAATGTGTTACGAAATATTAACCTTTAGAGTGAATTTCGCTGTTTTACTGAATCTATTACGGCATCCTTGGCGAACTATTTGGCGATTAATCCTTGATATACGTTAGTTGTATCTAAAAATCGACTTTATTTTTTCGATATATCTTTGTCAACGGATTGAAACAAATAATTTGGCACAAGACTGCACTCATAATCCCAAAATCTTATGTGAAATTTGATTATTTACGTCTCTGTGTTTTTGAATTATTGTGTTTGCATGGCATTAGAGTATGACAATTACGAAATATTAACCATTGAGGTGAATTTAGTATTTTTAATGATTCTATCGAGGCATCCTTGGCAATTGTTTTGGCGACTGATCCCTGGTATGAGTTCAAAAGCAAACGAAAATCGAATTTGTATTTCACACTCGTGTTTCTCGATCAATTGTGATAAAAAATTAGACATAATAATATACTTATAGTAGCAAAATCATGTATTTAGTCTGAAACATTTTAGTCATTATGTTTTTGAGTTATCGCTTTTACATGTTTCTGAAAGTATAAACTGACAGACAATCAATTCATTGTTATATTTGCCACAAAATTAGATGTCTATACAATTGGTATTAAATCTAAGTAACATATTTTATCTACCTAACTGCCTTCATATCGTGTTAACTTTTATACAGATAGTCCAACAGACAGACTTCCTCTGAATGGAGTTTGCTCAAAATTTAATAAAAATCCATAAATTTGATATGAAGATCGTAACCAAAATATATCGGACAAGCTCAAAGCGTTTATAAGCTATCTTTATCACAAAGAGACGGACGAGCATTTACCCAAAATGGGTTTTTCGAACTCGAGAAGGTTTAAAACGAGGAGACTCATCGAAATCTCAATGTTTTAAACCTACTCGAGTTCGAAAAACCCATTTTGGGAAATACTCTTCTGTCAAAGTCAAGATTCATCAAAATCTTGAGTTCGATTATTTTGACGATTACTATAATTCATCTGTACTTCGGATACAAGAAAGTGTAAAACATTTATCTGGAAATAAAAATCTGAACATTCGTGGATTTTTACGCCTTATCCATGATCCATAATCCTTTTGTGGATGGGTTGGATGAGATACCATCTTTAACAGGATTTAAATCACAAAATTTCCTTTTTAATTACTTAATCTCATTATTGGTTTGTATTACTCTAGCAGCATACAAATATTGTACAATACTGTACGACATTGATATATATTCTTAATATTGTTTAATATTGTAAAATATTGTTTGATATCATATAATATTGTCATTGAATAATATTGTGAGATAGGTTGTGCTACCTTAGTAGTATATTTTTTTAATTCAAATTTTCAAATTATGATATTTGTTTAATTGTTTTTATTATATTGTGTCAAAAACCTTTTTTTTTTAATTCTTAATTGCTCTTTTGATTAAAAAAGGAGGAATTAATTGTTCAAATGATACATTCTGTACTGATTCATTTCTTGGAGTCTTTTACACTAATACTTTGCGGATATTTTGATATAATTCTTTCCGAATTTCTTTTTTCAATTGCTAAGAAGTCACGTTCATTTATTGCATTGATTTCTTTAAGATTCCTCTACCATCTCTCTCTTGACTTCAACCCCAGAAACTGATGACTGTATTTTTCATGCTACTGTCGACATATATTCTGTTGTCGTTGAAGAATCCGATGGATAAATTGCAGTATCAGAAGTGGCATCTTCAGCGATGCTCTCAAGTATCTCTTCGGCATCCTCGCAAATGATTTCTCTTTCAGACGAAGTTTTGGTTCCAAAGAGTTTCCTGACAGCATTTTCGTTGAAACTACTGATATTTTTAATCAAGTTACGTCTAGCTTGTTCCAAGTCAGCCACACGCTCTGGAAGTAAAAGTAATATTTGGATTAAAGATTCAAACATTCATACGACACTGATAATTGCTTAGAGTTACGTAAATGAATTTTAGTTATAAGGGTATAATAATATATAGCATTTTCAATGCTATTGAGTCCTGAGTTTTCAGATAACGAATGCTTTTATCTAAGTGATTTGATCACAGATATTATGTACCCCATGCAGTCTGTTTAATGTATTTTGAAATTGAGCTGGTAAAAAAATATTTTAAAATCCATGAAAAAGTTTTCCACTCTCAATTTCAGAAGTAGCAGAAACATTATTTATACCATCTCCTTTTCGTATTTGCAACCTTACTGGTATGCAAAAGATAGGTTTTACAATCGTTAAAATTCTACATTCGACTTACTTTAGTGGATTTCCACACTTTCTGAAATCAATGTCAAAAAACTCTAAAGAATTTATATCTATATGTTTGTGAGCATAGTAATTTAACCATTAATCATTTTGATTAACGGTTTTAAGTTAGTGAGCGGTTTTTATTTCAAATATGTAGATATCTGTCAACTTTTGAAGAAAATCCATTCAGGTGAAGTCTTTAAGGGAGCAATTGAACATAGAAATTACAAAAATTATATTAGTTTAATTCACTAATCAATGTTAAGATGTACGCACACACTAGAGGATTTTTTTTTTAAATTTAGCATAAAAAATCCAGTTTTTTCACAGTAGGTCATTAATATATGTTTAAACACATTTCAATAAGAAAAAACCGTATTGCACTAATTATTAATAATTAATAATATTTAATGAGTTAATTAGTATATTTTTTGAAACATGATATCTTCAATTTTAATTTGTACGGACGCACAATTCCATTTGGAAATGATGCCTAATATTAGTCTTAATGTGGTCAACCTCAATAAAGTTATAAAAATAAATAGTTTTCTTTAACAATTTTTCTATCTACGATTATTAGAAAAAGTGATGTTTTTCTATATTTTAATTTTTAAATAGCTATTAAAATTTATTTCTATAAATATAAATATGATTGAAGCATAAAATATCCACTGTTGCATACATATTATTTTGATATATAAATAGTTGTATTTCATTAACTTCTTATTAAAATATGATTATTTGAATGAAGAAACATAGTGGAAAAATATCATTTGTCATAAAATCAGTTTTAAAAAACCGAAACAAGAGTTTTTAATAAAAGTACCTCAAAAAAAATCCTTACAATTCGAGAAATATTCTAAATATTGACATTTTGGTATCATTTGAAAGCTAAAGGATCAGAGAATATTTTGAAGCAACGAAATATATTCGTTATTTTAAACGATTTTTAAAATTTAAAATGTGTAGCTACACCTTAACATCATCTGCATTATCTTGAATCAGATCCGTAAATCGTTCGAATATTTATCCACCCGTACGTTCTCATGCGTGTCAATGAGATCATTCCAAACCCCATGGACGATTTAAACCGATAGGGTACATCTCTTGTTTTAGTAGCGCCAGCTAGGGCCAAAAGTACGATTCGGCCACTCACGCATCTCTCATTCACCTGTACAACCTCTTTTTACATTAGATTCCCTTCACATATCTCAAAGAGAAAGAATAACCATGACCAAATCGGGGCTCGAACCCAAGGTGACCAGAACATAGTGAAGATGTTCTACCCCTATGTCAGGCCACCGGCGCTTTAAAAAACTAACTTACATGACTCAAATAATTAGTCATGTAAGAATCAGTGACTAATTACTTGAGTCATGTAATAATCAATTAATCAATGTTGATTCTTACATTAAATTATTGATTTCAAGAATCAATAATTTAATGTTGTTACTTATGGACTTCATAAGTCCGCTTGCAGAATTTAAGCGATCCAAACCGAAATGAATATCGTTTGTTCAGTAACATAACTAGGGCCAAGAGCACGACTTGACTACTTTATGCTCCACATTCGCTTGCACAACCCTTTTTTACAAGCGAGCACGTTCATACATCTCACAGATAGAACACAGATGAAGAACAACCATGTCTGAACCGGAATTCTAACCAAGGATGCCCAGATCACGGGGAAGACACGCCGCTATCCATATCACAGGACATTGGCAATTTAATGGTGTTATTCTATCCGTTGTGGCATCATGAAATTTAAGGTTATGCCATTCTGACGTAGAAAAATTTATAAAAATAATATAAATCTCATACATTCGCATTAATAAACCTTTTCTGTTACTTTTTTATTAACATTTCAATGAATACTTGTTTTCATCAATTCATTTAAACTCTTGACCTGCAAATTTACTTAACGTCCAAATTAAATGACACATTCTGTTTGACACCTTTATTATTATTCTAAATTCTATAATAACATAAAGTTATTTCAGATTTCGAAGCATTTTTAAGTGATTTTCGAATTTTAAAGTACTTAATATTTCCACTTTATGGGTGATTTAGAAATTAAAATTCAGTAATTCCAATCACGAGTTAGATTCGAAAATGTAAGCCAAAAGACTAAATATCAAATAATTTGGAGGAAGGTGCATGTTTTGACAATTCGGATGATGTACGGTTAATTTATAAAACAGTAAAATAAAATTTAAATAATATTTATTTTCGGAAATTGTTTTGGTGCCTTATTATTTTAGATATCAACTTTTTCAATCCTTCAAGACATAGACTTAGCTTCCTCTTTTGTATGGGAATTCAGGTTAACACGATAGAGAATATTTAATCTCGAAGAAAATTACAAAAAAAGAATCAAATTTACATCAGTCGCTAATAAGGAAATAGAAAATTTACAAAATTCTAACCCTAGCTGAACATTTGCATTGTTAACATGGTAAATCCGTTAATCAAAACACATAAAAAGATGTCTGGATTTTAAAAAATGTATTGACTTTAAACAATACTTTTAAAATATGAAAAATTTCTAAAGAGAGAAATTCCACAATAATTATAAAAAGAGAAATTCCACAATAATTATAAAAAGAGAAATTCCACAATAATTATAAAAAGAGAAATCCCACAATAATTTAAAATGGGAAAAACAGGTGCAACAAATTTAAATAAACAATCAAAAGACATCTATAAAAAATACAACGACATAAACACAAACGATGCCAAATCATAATAGTAATTATACAAACAAAAATTCAAATTGGAATAAAATATAAAATCGTCTGGCAAGCTAGATTCAAGGGATTCAATTCTAAAAATAATAATTCAATGTTGATTAAAAATATTTTCGTCTTTTAGTTCTTTCATTTACATAATTCATTGGTTTAAATTCCAAATAAAATATATTTAAAAAAACACTAAAAGTAAACAACAGAAAGCTTTTGAGATTTAAGAAATAATTATATAAAATGTTTTGATACGGATTTTTAAACAAATGGCAGAAATGAAAAAAAGTTTTATATTCGTACAGAAAATAAAATATAAAATAAAACTGAGATTTGTAAAGTAAGAAGGAAAAACACTGAATTATTTTAAACCCAGATGCTTCTTATATATAATATTATTTTGCAACTTTTTCTAAAAAGCAAAAAAAAAAAAAAAAAGAACTCGAAGATTTATTTTAATAAATTTAAGATTCATAGTTACGTTCGAAATAAAGTTTTTGAAAAACTGCAGAAAATTATATATTTAAATATTTGCGTAAAAAAGATTGAAATAACATCTATAAATACAAAAAAAGTTATGTGGCAAAATATTTTTAACAAGTAATAATTTCAAAAAATTAATTTAATTCCTACTTATTTTCTACTATTATGAAAGTATATATATATATATATATATATATATATATATATATATATACAACATATACATACATACAGAGAGAGAGAGAGCAAGAGAATGTTTTGAAAAAAATTCGAAAGTGATGGAATTTGCCAATAATTTGGCAAATTTCGCAACTGCATACTGCTTTATAAATGTTTTGGTTACGCTTCAATTTAATGGTCAAAACAGAACATTCCATGAATCATAAAATTTTATTTACTTTTGACTCTCGCATGGTGATTCCTCTGAAATTCTTTCCACGGCAGGGAGGGCTTATAGGGCCGAATATTCACAACTTTTGCAAATGGGGTGGATATTTCTTCCAGCCAATCGTCCAACACCTTCAGGTCTCGTTTCAGAATCTGTTAAAAATATTCTACGTTTTGATAAATCCAGCATTTAATTAATTTTTTCATAATGCAAACAATAATTTAAAACTCTGCAAATTTTACTATCAATTTTAGAAAAATATGCATTTAGCTAAATTATTACGTATGCATATATTGTCTATATGCCAATACAATTAAAATATAATAATCAGAAAATCACATGCAGTAATGAAAGTTTTGGAAATTTGATCTTTGATTTGCAAAATATTTAATTAAAATCAAATTAGTTGTATATTATATTTGCTGTTATCTTTTCTGTCTTTATGAAGCATTGAATATGGACAGTTTTTAAAAATAATTTCACATTCTTTTGTTAAAAACGAAAAATGAATTTTTTGATTGAAAATAATAGGTATACTTAAAATTATTTCATTTTGTTTAGTTTAATGTCTTGGTCAAATTGGAATCATTTATTCATTTTTACTTCACTCATAAAGTAAATACTTCTAATAAGCGTATTAACATTTTACGTGACAGAAGATTATCGTTGTGGGCAGGAAATTAAATTTGATGATTTCCAAATTAATCCTAAGCAATTATACTTTCACGCATACTCTTTAATAAATGATAACAAGGCCGCTCTTACTGCTTTTGATAAGGAACAGATTTCATGATTAACGGTTCTCAATAATTCCCATGTAACAACACTTACCAATGACAGTTGAAGTTACAATAAGTTGTAATAAAAAGAAGATTTCAATGTATTTATTGTCTGAACAATCACAAAATTGCATAAAATACATGCATGGTACAAATTTAACTATCTTGCGAATTTTTATTAAATTTTGGTATTTTTTCAAAGATATTAATTTTGAATTATTCTTACGAATAATTTCATTATTGAATTCACCTTTATATAATTTCATTTGTTCAATCAAACAACACGTGATTTTCTTCTGATATTGTAAACTAAGGAATAAGGATTTCATTTAAAGCTTATATTATTTAGAAGGCGAATTGTAAAAATGAAATTACTGTATTATGAAACTTAAAAGATAGGTGAACCGAACTGATTTGTATTTAAAAGTATTACTATGTCATGGACTCTGTTAGGAAGATATGTTTACACAATGAACAGAGCATGGCTTTAACGTCTGGCAATTTACTGGAATCATGGCCGTCATATATAACATTTTAACTGATATTATAACCAATAATCTCACCTCTGAAACTCGGCTCTGTTAAGATTACGTTTTAGACTTCATTGGTTTTTTAAAAAACAACATATTTTTGGAACACGTCATCCATCTGCCTGTGACAAGGATAATTCAAAAACCCTTCGAGTTAGACGGATGAAATTTGGTATAGGACTTTACATCAAACGTACAGATTTCTATCTAATTTTGAGGAAAATTTTGTCAGGGGAAGTCTATCTGTACAGCTATTCAAATATAAATTAATACGATAATTCCAAAACGAAGAGAGATACATAGATAAAATTTGGTGCATAGGTTTAATATCCATAGAGTTCAAACCTATGGAATTCTGAGCCAAATTCAGCGTGAGGTTGGTCATCTATCGATTTGAACATTCGGAAACATGTAAACGCGGTGACCAATGACAAAATCCCAATGACTTAAATAAATTTGGTATGGGATGTCGTCATTTTAAATGAAATTATGGGTCATTTTTTTTTTCAATTGGTGGAGAAATAATTTTCTGAAACACAATTTGATTTTTGAATCTGTATTCTAGGAATTAAGGATTAATCGCCCAAACCTGGCCAAGGATGACACGATAGATTCTGTAAAAATGCTAAAATCATACCAAAAGGGGATATTTATTAATTATTGTATCCCAATTTCATACAAGAACGTAAAAGAAAGTTTCATGTTACTCTGGTTATTTATTAGTTATGTATTGTATCCCAATTTCATGCAACAATACAAGAAAAAGTTTTATGTTATTCTGGTTATTTATTAGCTATCATATTATTAGTTTCTTAACCCTCCAAGCGGTGGAGTCGTTTTTTTCTGGAAGGCACATCCCCTCCGAAACGGGCGTAACCGTGTTTTTTCGCTCTGGTCAGTTGTTTCCGAGACGGGCGCAAACGGTTTTTTCCTACTTTCAGTTGAAGCGTCGAAAAGGGCGAAGACGTGTTTTTTCTTCTGTGCCGTCCCCCTCCGTTAATGACCTTCTTGTCAGTGATAGATTACTTTACGATAACCCCCTAAAGAGAGCCGCCTAGAAGCACTTAGCGGTCATAAAAGATTTCCTTATCGTTAAATGATTTAAGTAGGAAGTATTTCATGTGGTTTTCGGAAACTTATGGGAAAAAAAATCTTCTCACTAAATTTTACTTACCAAAATAATAACTTAAGAACTCCTTCCTTAATAAAGAAAAATATTTCTAAATATATTTCCCAGTAAAATGTTGCTATTAAACAATTTTAAAATACGTCTAACGCCTTCAAAAAATAACAAAAATAAGAGGAATTTATTTTATATAGTTATTTAACTATTTTGCCTCAAAATTCATGACATGAATACGTTGACAGATTTTCAGTTAAGAAATCAAGACTGTTTGTTAAAATTTAATTTTTGACCTAAAAATGTTTCAATTTTCTTTTTCGTTTTTTAAAAAAAATACGGCATAAAGACTTGCAAGAAATTTCATGTTTTAATTTAATTATTTGTGTTTAAATTAATTTTTTTGTGTGTTTTATTTAATTTAGTTCTCAGTAATGTAAATTTATATTATAGCTTCCGAATCAAAAATTGTAGTATATTTATAATAGGCATATTGTTAAATTCGTTTTTTGTAAATCGCGAGAAGCGAAAATCACCAAAAAATTAGAAAACAGCTAGAAAACAAAATAAACAAAAAATTAACATAAACAGCTGGTCCTGGATTTATAAAATTTGGTACATAATTACTTCCTGACCAATAAATAATCAATAATTAGTATCTTTTTTAAAATTTCTAATTTCTTATTTATTAAATCTTAATTTAAATTTAATAAAGCAGAAACGCTTATTGGCAATTGTTGTGTCACATTAAAATTCAAAAGATCAACTTTCCAAAGACAAAATTTTAGTTTTCGGGACAATTTTTATTCCAGTTTTATAAACAATTCAGAATTTTAGAAATAATTTGTAACATTTCTTTTTTATAGAAATGAAGTTGAAATCATTTTTGTTATTTTACCGTAACGTTCCGTCGTTACTTTCTTAACGTTGAAAACAATATCTGCTTTTTTTAAACAGTAACTTCAGTTAAAATTTTTAAGAACTTTTTAATAGCTTATTTAAACAACTCGATGTATGAATCTTTCTCATGATATGCTATTATTGATGAAATCAAGATTAACGGCATCATAAAGACTTTGATGATGAATGAATGAATGTTTTAATGAGCACTTTAAAATATTTAGGAAACTATTTTTTAAATGTGATATATGAGATACTTTATATTCATTGCAACTAATCCCAATTCGAAATAATAGTTCTCTAAAACTATTTAAAAAAATTTCTATAATTTCAAATGATATCATACTAATAGTTTCTAAATATTTGCAAAGATTAAATTTTGAAAAGAAAAAAAAATCTTACGTTTTAGTGACTCTTTCTGGAGTATCATGAAGAAATAGGAATCGTCAGCGCAATGATTATAATCAAATGAACATTAGCTTGAAAATAGAAATAAAATGCTCAATGAAAATTAAATTTTCACTACTTTATTAAATTTAATTTCGGATTTATACCTGATTCTGTTAGTGATTAATGTACCGTATTCTATACATTAATCACTGTATTATTTCTGCATTCAGTACGTTATTAATAAATCACTCAAATAAGCTGTAGATTTTTGAACAATATATAAATTAAACAAATAGTAATTAAATATGAAGAACTTATTCTCAAAAATACTTCAGTTTTTTTCAAGATCAGATTCTTTGAATAAGAAAAATATTAAAAAATTTGTTTGAAGAATCAACTCAAAAATTTTATTTGAATATTAGTAAAATTATTTTGAAACTTGTTTAGTTGCTACAAACATGCTCTTGTTATCATCCCCAATAGCCTTCATTTCGGTTTATATTCTGTTTTGCCTTGATATCACTTAGGAATATGACAAGTACGAAATTAATTAATTTGGAACATTCGATTCATACACTTGCACATTCTGTCATTCAGAACTTTTAAATAAATGTGCCTATCTGTTAACTCTGATATTTTCAAAGATAGATTCTAAGACATATTGTGCTGAAGCACTGAAAAGTTTATGCCAAAAGCGATATTTGATTTAAAAACAAAACTGTATTTAAACTGACAAATAACTTTTTATTCAAAACAAGTAGAAATATATTAAGTAATTTTTTTTAATTACATTTTTTAAAAATCACAATTTATTATTTTTACAAAGAAGTTTTGATTTCATATAAATATTTAGATAGCTAAGGCTATAAGACCTTTACATATAAAATAAATCTCGAATACTACTGTGAGAGAATTGCAATTAATATCGCTTCATATCTCACTAAAAACTGATTTCATCAGTTGGAAATTTTAAAAAAAAATAGTGAA
This sequence comes from Argiope trifasciata, assembly GCA_026543055.1. Taxonomy (NCBI): domain Eukaryota; kingdom Metazoa; phylum Arthropoda; class Arachnida; order Araneae; family Araneidae; genus Argiope; species Argiope trifasciata. Next base: position 203,854 of record JAPMOQ010042728.1, read on the forward strand.
AAATCTCTTTTCAAATTCTTTTGAAAATTGTCTTACAATTTTGAGTTAGAAACAAAAATATCCTATTAATATTAAATGCAAGAACACCTTGAGTGATATTTTCCAACATTTATATAAATTCCAAAAGCTTTAAAATGCAGCTTTGAAAAGTCTGTCAAAAAATTATCGAAGCATATGCTTCTCTATGAAAGAGCAACGACACTAATTGGTGTGATGTTATAACTAAGATGCAAATTTTTCACCTCTCAGTGAAAAAGATATCTTGAATTACGTCTCTAAAAATAAATTATAGGAAACACAAATTTTAAAAATTATATGCGCTCTGAAAAAAGAATATTTATTTACATTAAATATTACTTATATAATATGCAGAAAAAGTGTAAATGACTTTAGCACATTTATGTTTCTAAATGCTTTTCTTCTTATATATATATATATATATATATATATATATATATATATATATA
>JAPMOQ010042728.1:214408-282919 GCA_026543055.1 Argiope trifasciata
ATTAAACTAGCGACTAGCATGTTAATTAAACTAGCGACTAGCATGTTGAAGCATTTATTATTATTATTATTTGAATTTCAAAGATATAATACTTCCTAAATGGAAATAATAATTAATTCTGTCGAAGATTTCGTGTACTCCGGTAAATGCTCATAATTTTTGACATACATTAGTTATGTGCAGTAGCACATATGGAATTTAGAACACATGTGTTGGGTTGCTACATTACAAGTCCCTCATTATTGGGTACATTTTCAGAAACCTTTTCTATCTGGGCACTTACCCTCCTCTCGTAGAGGGCCGTTCTCCTCTCCTCTGCCATTCTGCGGAGGAAAGAGAGGTACTTCTTCATGTCGTCGGGGTTATCTTTCATCCGGCCGTCCGGCTCCACCAGGTTGTGCCGGAACAGCTCCCGGAACAGGGAGCGGCTCAAGAGGTGGTCGCGATAAGTGGACGGACCAGGAGCCTCCTCAGATGACATGCTGGAGTGATTAGATGATATCTGAAAACAACCAGAAAGTAGATAAAAGAGAAATCTAGATTAAAAAATATTGTTACGGATTTTGCGCCTTATCTTAATCCGTCGGGTTCGTTTACTTGCTTAGTGCGTATGTATGGTATAGAAGATTAACACAACATGACCCAGTCCTTCAGCACGAAAACACAAAGACGGCGTTTAATTGCAAGACGAAGACAAGACAGCACATGACAAATATTTACAGCACAACAACTATGTACAGAAGACAGATTGCATATCTTAAAACAAATATCTCGAGTAGTTAGTAGGCAATTGAGTGAAATATACTGTTATGGATTTCCTATTCTTTCGTTTATATGCATTGGGGTGTATGGTGTGATATACACACAATAAACCAGTTCTTTTTTAGAAAAACACAGCGACAGCGTTTATTTACACGACAACAGGGCAGCACAAAGACGACAAGTATGTACAGAAGATAACTATATAAATCGAGACGAACACATAGAACAGCATACGGCTGCACTATACATCAGATAGTCGTCCACATGCAGAAATTCCGTTGTGACAACATCCACGGCACACAAAGCGGCCAGACAGGATTCAGCAGGAGAGGGAATCTTTAAGGGATTCTCTTCTACGCTCAGGTAGGTCTCACCGGAACAGGCTGAAACTACTCCTCTGTCTCTACTTGCTTTCGCTGTCAACTACTTTACACAACGGGACTACTCCTCAGTTCAGGACTGCTCCGTTCCTGACGACGACACAACGGGCTACGACACACGACACAGGCTTCGTCAAAATACCTCATACAGCGATTCAGCCCTCCTACGTTGCTTCGGTATTCTCACGACGACTCCTCCATTCAAGACTCCTTTTCAAGGTTCAAGTCTACTCGGTTCCACCATACACCGCTGAAGCTTCAGATTGACGGCCTTATATAGCGGTGGAAGGCGGGGCTAACAGTTTCCCACCAATCAGGACATTCTGGATGTATCACGACTCCTAATGGACGGATAGGAAAAATTGTTGGTTTTTCAGGTATTATCCATTTTGTTACCAAAGTCACCAAATGGTCTCTAATTTTGTCACCAAGCTCTGGAATCTGATGTGACACCGGGCGCCATTTAATACAGACGACTGTAAATCAGTCTTCTTTACGATGACATTATTAGCGCAGGAAAGCAAAATTACAGTTTCGTAACCATATCTTTATGATTATGAAATAGAAATTGAATATTTCGTCTATATGCTATAAATATGTTAGAATATTTTGCAGACTATTTTCCTGGTACTTTGGGATCATCCCGTTGACCTATCAATACACGCGAAAATGCGCCAATCCTCGTGAAATGTGCCAAAGGAAATGAAAGGAATGAAAAGCAATTTAATGAAAAATTAAAACCAATTTTATTGCATGTTATATAAAAAAAATGTGAAATGTAATATTTTCTTAATATTAATGTCAATGTTTACGAAAATAAAGAAAATTGTATTTGGAAACGCAAGAAGTCGTATATTGTTTGTTCCAGGACAACCATAAAGCGACGATTCTACCTAAATTAGAATTAATATTCGGAATGATGAGCACACTTCTAGAATTTACTTTATAATTAAATTTAAGCCTCTCCTCCTTTCATTCTTCTTCTCGTCCTTATTTTTCCGAAATTAAACCATCCTAATGCAAGCGGAAAAGCGTAGAAGAATTTTTAAATCCATTGACAAAGAATACATTACAAATTTCTTTGGTTGGCCGCTCTATTGAGTGCTTAACTTTCGTGACTTCAAAGAAATCCAAGTTGCCGATTTTGCATTAGTATTGCAGTGCCGCTTCACTGCAATATTTGTCTCAGCAGCTGTTTTGCTTTTTTCTTTCTCATATACGTAGTATAGTGAAAGTATAGTAATCATCGAAAAATTCGAACTCGATATTTTGATGAATCTTCAAGTTTTGGACACAGTTTTGAGAAAAGTCCGTCAATCCATCTGCATGTGATAAAGTAACTCACAAACTCTTTGATCTTGACGGAGGAAATTTAGTATTCAGTTACACAAAATTTGAAGATTTCAATCAAATTCTGAGAAAAATTTGTTCAGAAAATAATTCCGATATAAAACTTGGAGAACAATCAAAATATAGAATTCACACTTTTTGATTATTACAACTGATGCTCCCTATATACTTCATATACAAGAAAGTTCCCTTCTAAACATGGAATAAAATGCCATTTCTTCGTATCTTGATTAGAAACAATCAATAAATGCCAGGAAGAAATAATTATTGCAATATAGAGAAAGATTCGATGGATAAATATTGTTTCAAAACATGCTTAAAATATTTTTCTATCTAACGGGAGTAATTTTTCCAGAACTCTGAAAAACAAAATAATAATAATAATAATAATATGCTACATCTTCAGTCACGTCACGAATGCTGTGCGAATAATTGATACAAAATATTGATATTTGACGTTAATTTAGAATATTTATTGAATCTATCGCGAGCCCCTGTCAATTTTTTAACTATTGATCCCTGGCATTTAGGAAAGTATACACAAAAATCGATATTCTACTTTAAAGGTTTTGTTTTCAACCAATTGGTACCAAAAGTTTGACTACCAGAACTGCAATTATCGCCATAGAATAATGCACAAAATTTTATTGATTTAAATCATTTCATTCTCATTTACATGAATGAAATGTACAGATGGATGTAAAGTCAACATTTTTATAGAATTGGTTCTATGCTTGATAATCTTGTATTTTAGATGTTAAATCTGTGCACCTAATTTTATCCACTTCTTTTCCTAATTATCTTGGTAATTCACATCACAAACAATGAAAATCGCCAAAGTAGCAGAGATATAACTCAAAAATACAAAAAATTAATGAACAAATGGGCAATAGAATTGTTTGAACTTTTCATCTTCTTTCCTTGGATTTCCATATTGACGGCAAGCTTAAAAACGGCATAAATTTCTGCTAATATTTTTAGCAGCATAGATTCGGCAAATTTTCTGGCATTAGGTGATGCTTATTTTTGCTGATAAAAATCCCAATTTATCTATTTCAGCAATAATAATTCAACAAAATTCTGAGTAAAAGCTTTAAACGCAATAACTTCGTACTGTGAATTCAGTGAGAAACTACGTTTACTGTTATTATTAGGAACAAAATTTCATAAATGAGGCTCTATTTTTAAAGGAGCAGAGTTCACAGAAATGTGTTTGATGTTCATATAAGTAGATCAGAGAAGTGTTGAAAATAATAATTGAAATCACATTTGAAATTTATTTGGCAACTTTGATATACCGCCCCAAAAATTACGCGCCAATCTGGCACACCCTACGGACTTTTTAGGGTTGCTGTTTCTTATTTTGGTGTTGCCAATTTAGGTTTTTTCAGCTAGAATTCATCTTGGCAAGAAAAAAAGGCGCTAAAAACAGGTATTTTGCTTGGCGAGAAAAAAAATCGCCAAATTTCCGATGTAGGAGGGCATATAAAAGTAGTTCCAAAAGTTTAAAACTGGGTACCCCTTGATTTTTTGGCGATTTTTTGACACCAAGATCGGCGCCGAGGGGATTCTTGGTCAATAACCCAACAGTAGCGTCAATGAAAACAAAACATTACGGAAGCCAGAAGTAGTGCTCATCGCTAAAATTTATTGCCAACCGAAGGGACACCCAATTCATTAGAGCCTTAATTTACACTGGCAACATGTTATTTATTGTGAAGAAAAAGTTAAATAATAATAAACACCATAAACAGATATTCGTTTAATTTTCTTAAATCAGAAGCGCACTCATAGATTGGCTTGTTTTGGTGATACATTTGGCGATTTCTTGCGCTTTCACCGTTAATTGATAAGTACTGAATATTGTAATTAAGTCTTTTGAATTCTTAATTAGGAATTTTTTGTTTTTTAACATAAGGAATACATTTCTTAGTAGTCTTTTATCATAAATTTTTAAGGCGAATCTTAGAAAATTTTAATGTGTCGAAAATTTATTTCTTACCTTTTTTTCTTTAAATATTTACTTCGTATTAAAAATCCAAACCTCTGACGCAAGAACTGAGTAAACAATTGCTTTAAAATTGTGTTAAGTACACGAATCGTGTAAAGCTCGCACTGCGAGAATTCAAAAGAATGAGCTGATAGACTATAAATAAAAAATGAACGAGGTAAAACGAAAGAGAAAAAAATCAAAAACTCTTGAAATGCGTTCTTTGCTTTCGTATATTTAAAAACGACTTTGTCAACAATATTATAAAATGTGTGTACAGACGACATACAAGGTTGAGAAAAACCCCAAAGGAGCAAAAATTTCCTTGGCGAAAATTTACATTTCTTTGAAAGAAAGTATCATTGAAGTAATATATAGATAAATTGGGATATTTTTTTATCATTTTCGACAATGACGTCAAATTATTTCGAAATAGCTATTGAGAAAAATATTAACTCTAATTTTCCGTTAAAATGTTGTTGTTACAAAAGTTGGTTAAGATTATATAAATTCATTCTTCAGTATACAAGCCTTAGAGAATTTTAAAGATTTAAAAAATATATATTATTTTAATGTTTCTCTTATAGCATTTTTTTGAAGAAAATGTAACAACTAAAGACCATTGATTTCAAAAATATATAATTCAAATTTAAGAAATATAAGGGTTGCCCAAATGTACAAGCTGAAAAAAAAGTGCACAGGCTAAATGAACAGAATACCTTTATTGGAAATAAAAAAAAAATGCCATGGGGGTTACAACACTTGTTCTATCGTTTAGGAAGCAAGACTATGCCTTTGCTATAGAAAGATGGTGGTCAATCCTTGAAGATATTTGGCATAGCTTTCTTTACTTTGCCGTCCGAATGGAAACGTGTCCTCTGCAATATTCTCTTAAGTGTGTGGTGACATCTTAATAAGCCAGTAACAGCCAATGGACATGAGCGTACGCTTTTGTCGAGTGGTTAAATTAGGCGACTTCAAACTCAAACATCAAAACAGCTGTCGTGGCGCCACCTACCTGCAGCAAATGCAACCAACACAAAGTCTTTAGACTCACTTGACGCAGCAGCAACTTTCTTCGCTCGCCATAACTCTTGGTGGTACCGAAACACTCACTTCACTCGCCATAACGCTTGGCGGTATCGATACACTCTCTTTGCTCGCCATAACACTTGGAGCTATAAAAATTGTTTGCCTTCTACCGACTGGTAGGGGTGCATTGTGGTGACATCTTAATTAGCTAACGACAGTCAATAGACGTGAAAGCTTTTGTCGAATAGTTAAGTTACGCGGCTTCAAACCCAAACATTGCAGGTTTGATCCTTGGCGGAGTACAACCTACACATTGGCACAATTCCGCCAACACCATCGCCACAAGTGGTCCAAAGATGTGATAAATTAGAACAGTGTGACGGGCATTTCAACACTTCTCAACGGAATTGCTCTAAGATTGTCTGGTTTTCAAGAGAGAAGTGTGTTCGGGCATTGACATGGAGAAGGATTACTTGTTTCCCCCAGAGTACTGTAGTTTGGTTTGGTTTGAAGTTTTATGGCACAAGAAACAACAAGAAGGTTATACTGCTCCAAACAAGTTTATTCCTAATACAAAGTTTAATAAAAACAGTTTCTAGAAAAGTATTTCCATTGAAAAAAGGTAATAAATTACAAAATGTCAAAAAGAAATCGAAAAAGGCAGTTCAGATTAAGAAAAACAAAAACCTATAGATTTTTAAAAAGCAAAAAGATTTTTAAGTGGATTTTTGCTAACCAACAAGGACAAAGTTACTGCCGGGGTTTTGAAGTAAAATAAGCGTTGAGCATTAAAATATGGACAGTCAATAAGGATATGATAAATTGTTATCCCACAATCACAATGTGGGAATATTGGGAATCGATCGCTTAATAATAGATGTCTGTGTGTAATTCTAGTGGGACCGATTCTCAGGCAAGTTAAAGCTGTGTCATGTTATCTACAATTCAAAGAAGGACAAATTTCTGTGACAGGTTTGCAAGTATGAAGTTTGCTTAGAGTTTCCAAATCCCGCTGAGTTTGTCAGTTTATGTAAAGATAGCTTTTAGCCTGTTTCTTCAAATCGCATGCTGGTATGGGTATTTCTAAAAAATAGGTTACAGGTTTGGCACTTTTATCAGCCTTTTCATTGGCCCGTATTCCCACACGGGATGGTATCCAGCAGAATAGAATTGTAACGCCGCAAAGCGATAACCTCATAAAATACAGTCTAAAATCTTTAAAATATACAGAGTATTGTAGTATTTTGTTGAATTGATAATATTGTGATGAATATTTAAATAAACACACTGTTAGCTTTAAACTAACAAACAAGTTTATTGAAGGAAAGTAGCCACTTGCAACTTTACCAGAAAGAGAAGTTGCCCACGACTAGTGGGTACCAGCGTTTATACAAGAACAGAATATTCTAGAAACAACTAATTTATATAACAAAGAAAGGTCTAGAGAACATAAGGAAAAAAACTAAAACTCTTGCTTTGGATATAAAATTCATGGCGAGCTTTGGATATAAAATTCATGACCCTCAAACTCTGGGTTTGGATGGCATGCTTTGACCATTCCGCCACTGAGCTCGTGGTAAACTCTCTTTATACTGCAATATTCCTATGAGACAGGAAGTCAGTGAAGAGTGATCCATTGCAATCGAAGGATTCTGAAACTCTACTACCGTGCTCTGTTCCAATCTTGATTCACCTCCTACCGCCCTTTATATCCCTAATCGATGGAGCTGCTATATTTGCAAATATTCTGATGCAACCACAAGTGCCAGCTTTTCTTTAGGTCAGTCTTCAAATTACCTTAAGAATGAGTAATCAGTTATAAACAGAAAAAAGATTAAAGAATTTGAATATTAAAAAAAAACCTTATACAATTTTAAGGAATATTAGAGATTTTGCCTATTGTTATTCGCATACTAGTAATTTCAATCGCATTTAACAATTTCAATGAAATTTTATATACAACATCTAATCATCACAAATGACGGAGCTATTTTTTTTATAGTTTCAAAATAAATATTCAGAATTTTGGTTAATTAGGTGTTCCTTCAAAGTTACAAAAGCGGTACGGACCATGGGTCACCATTTGCCTTGGGAAGTACATCTTCTCAATCATAGGAAGTAGCTGACCCCGAAATTTTTCTGTACCCACCAGAATGGCTAGAATTAACCACCATACAGGAAATTTTTAATTATGAGGTGCAACAAGTTGGAGGGTTCAGTTGTCTAGGTTAAAGCATTATATTATGGTTATTTCTCATAGCTCTTTTTGCTGTTGTTGCTATTTTTTTCTCCTAAAAAGTGGAGACATATGGTAAAGATTAAGCAATCGTCATAATTTATCAGAGTCATAAGTTAAAATTAATTATTTGTGACAATTTATTCCTTCAAATATTTAATTGAAGAAAAAATTAAAATCTACTATTACAAATTTCATGTCATCTTAGAAGAACGTTATTATTTTTTAAGTTATTGTTTGTCTTAATTAATTTTGGTAATTAAACCAGTTTAAACTGATTTGAAAGAAACACGTGTCTATCAGACGGCGTATGCATCGATATTTAGAAAACAATGGAGTTTTTTCCCCACGTTTCAAAATCTTTTGAGCTCTAAAATTTTACCTTGAGACCAGAATTAGGAAACTACTTACCACATGCCAAGGATCAATGACCGAAACTCCAGACTAGAATCACACGACTGGTTCAATAAAAATGCTAAATTCCTACCAAACTTTAATATTTTGATGCCTATTGTACACCTATCCTAAGCAAATTGTTCTCTGTGGTAGAGCTCTATTAGAAAGAGCTGTATAAGTGAAAAAGTTTTGAGAGGACTACACCTACTAACTATAATGATGGACATAGTTCAATAGTAGCTTTTTCTTGGAAGTATGCGAGAATTGGGGAGACCACTTCCTCTGGTCTGGGAATCACACTGATTTGTTTTTACTCATTCCGCATTAGTGGAATTATAAAACAATGAAAGTAAAAAACATTGAAAGATTGATCAACCCCAAACATTGATTACAATTTGATCTTCTGTAATTTTTTAATACATGTATCGAAATTCATACTCTCTGTTCAATAAATCACAACGTTACTTTTTATTTTTCGCAAAATATTTGACCTCCTTCAGTGAATCCCTTTCAACTTCTGTAGAATAAATTAGCGCATAAACTTAGTTAACTCTTCATTGCATAATGCAGGTAATTTCATCACATCCACGCATATTAAATTCGCTTTCATTTCATTTTACTTTGGAGCAGCCAAAAGGATTCCCTAAGGCAGATTAATGCAGGCCAGAGAAATTCTTAATCAGATCTTCCTCGATTTGCATCCCTTCTTGCTTACTTGTAATTAACCGCGCAAGAAAAAAGCCTTTTTGCACTTCTTCCTATGGTTTCTTTACTTAAAGTTTGGAAAAGCATTTCGTTTGTGGTTAAATTGATTATGAGAATTGGAATTTTTAAATTATGGAAAAAATTGTCTTTATTTTCCATATTCAATCGTACTTTTGCCTGCTGGCAGTTTAAATACACAAGTTTGTAAACTAGAGTGGAAAGTATAGAACCTGTTTTCATTTAATATCGTAAAAACTTAGTTTAAAAATGCTTGGTGACCTGTGATTGTACGTAGACTTTGTGACATAGATTAAAAGATTCTTTCCACTAGTGTATTGTTTTTAAGATTTGCTTTATATTTTAAATTTTAAATCTCAAAATCTCAGACCTAATACCATTCCTCAAGTCTGTTGTGGAATTTCTGTTATTCTTGATTTGTAGCATCAAGTTAGGATATTTATAAATGGTGAATGAATTTTATTTCAAATGTAACCTTATAAGTTAACATTAAATAACCGAAATTTAATTTTAACCGTCATATATTTGTCTTTAAATATTAAAATTAGAAATTATAAAGTGTGTTTCAGTTAAGAATGAATGAACATAGATACAAGGAATTTGGAGAAATTTGAGCTAAATAGTTTTTTTTAATGAATGCAATATAGAAATTTCCTTAAGTCAGTCACAAAAGTGATTTTTGTAGACCATTAGCCAGCGTTTCTGGTATTAATCGCCAAAATTCGCCAAGAATGGGATGAAACAGTCAGTAAAAATTGCAAATTCACGTCAATTCAAAGATGGATGTTTCGTAACTATTGTGTGTCAATATTTATAGTGTCGAGACTTTCTCTGGGTAAAACTTTTATTAGAAAGTATGCAAGAAATTGCATACTTTGAGGAGACAAACTGCATTGTATTGAGGAGACTATTCCCTCTAATTACTTCTTTTCTTCCCACATTTTCCTTTTCAACTGCTCTTTTTTTCTAGTGATGATTCCTTCTTCATATCTTTGCTTAATCACTTAACTGCTTTGCCCGAGTGCCATACGTGGATCGATTTACTGAATTTTGATAGTTTTAAGCAAAAAAACCTATTCATAATGATTAAAATTCAATATTAAAATTACTTAGAATACATAGATAAGTCAAATGCTCAATAGATTTCCATTTGAAACAAAATGGGAAAATATTCCCAAAATAGAAGGTGTCATCTTATTAGCTAGTGAAGAAACTAAAACAGGTGAAGGATTAAAAGGCGATCAATAATTTATAAAGAATCATTGTTGAGATCGGCAATTTTCAGTCTCTTTTATCCTAAATCAGGGTTCTCCAAACTTTTAAATACTGCGACCCACTTTTTAGAAGTCGAATTTCTAGTGAGCATCTTCAGCCTCAGGGTATTAACATTTTTTTCAAAGGCAGACAATACGTTTTTTTTAGAAAAGTTTCTACCGTTAGCTCGGCGCAGCATGGTCAAATAGGGTTTTTGCGCCAGAAAAAATCAATACAACCAATCGAGTAAGGTTTCTACAAGCCAAAAAGAAATTTCTAAAAATACAAACATGTATTTTTCATTGTAAAATTTGTTTATAAGCAAATGATATCGAATGGAATACACAAAGGACAACGAACAGTTTTGAAATTAATGCATACTGATAGTGAATTGAGCCTTCATATTGTAAAGAACTTTCTGAACAAGAAAACGAGATAAGAGGTTTTAGTTTGGATAAGTTATATTAACGTTCCATTTTGAAGCAACACAAGGGCTATTTAGAAAAGGACCTCGTAATTTTGAGCCGCTGTCAGATGAAGAAAAATGAATTACCTTATTGAAAATAATAAGTCAACTTAAGATTATTTCATTTTGTTTAGTTTAATGTCTTGGTCAAATTGGAATCATTTTTTTATTTTTGCTTCACTCATAAAGTAAATACTTCTAATACGTGTATTAACATTTTGTACGTGTATTAACATACGTGCATTAACTTCTAATACGTGTATTAATATTATTTAATTTCCTACCCACAACAAAGTTGTGGGTAGGAAATTAAATTTGATGATTTCCGGATTAATTCTATGCAATTATACTTTCTCGCATACTCTTTAATAACTGATAGCGAGATCGCTCTTACTGCTTTTGATAAGGAACAGATTTCAAGATCAATGGTTCTTAGTGATTCCCAAGTAACAGCAATTACCAGTGATAGTTGAAGTTACAAATACAGAAAGTTGTAATAAAAGGAAGATTTCAATATGTTCATTGTCTTAACAATCACAAAATTTCATAGTGATACGAATTTATATGTGCATGGCACAAGTGTAGCTATTAGCTTAGTTATATTAACGTCCTGTTATACACTGAAGTGACAAAAGTCATGGAATAGCAATATGCAAATATACAGATGGCAGTAGTATCGCAGCGAAAAAGTAAAAATGCGCAGTTCGTTTTCCAGAGCTTTCATTTGTGTTCAAGTTATTCATGTGAACAGGTTTTTCGTGATTTATGGCGGCACGACGAGAATTAACAGACTTTGAACGTGGAATGTTAGATGGAGCTAGACGCACGGGTCCTTCCATTGCGGATATCGTTAGTGAATTCAACATTCCGAGATCCACAGTATCAAGAGTGTGCCGAGAGTATGAAATTTCAGGCATCACATCCCATCATGGACAGCGCAGTGGGGGACCACCTGCACTTAACGACCGAGACCGCCGACGTCTGTGTAGAATGGCCAATGTTAATAGACACGCAACACTTCGAGCATTTATGGGAAATCATCGATAGGTGCCCAAACTGCTGCACCATCCACACTTTCACAATTATGGACGTCTATACAGACAGCATGGCTCAATATTCGTGCAGAGGACTTCCAACGACTTGTGGACTCCATGACACGTCTAGTTGTTGCACTTCGCCGGGCAAAAGGAGGACCGACACGATATTAACAGTCATCCCATGACTTTTGTCACTTCAGTGTAAAACAACACTAGGGCTATTTTGGGACCAGCCTTATAATTCTGAACCATATTCAGATGACACCCGAGCAGGCACCCTCCCTCTTCAAACACCCTCACCACACCAGCGGGAGGACGTTTGAACCTACGGATTTAAACCAGAACGCCCACTTGCAGGTTCTGCGGTATCGGGTCTTGAACCTGAAATCCTCCAGTTCCGAAGCCGAGACCATACAACCAGGCTACAGCGGCCAACGAGATATGAGGAACATCATAGAAACGAAATATTAAACGAACTAGAAAATTAGAACAAAAGGTAACAAATACAACAGATTGCATAAAAGTTCAGAAGCTGTTAATATTTATATCAATGATTTAAACTAAGGAGTAGAAAGAAAAAATAATTAGAATAAGAAATATTTTAAATGTACAAATAGATGTGGGTTTTAAAAATATGTTTCTTTAAATTTTTTTTTAAACATTTTTGTAATGATATCGCTAAATTTAAATTAATGAGTAGATAATGAAAGGTTTTAGAAAGATAATGTTGCTATATAAAATAATAAACGACACTTCAACAATAAGATGATAAAAACGATTTTTACGTATAATAATGTGAAATTAGTTGATTATGTTGCCATCAGAAGAAGCTGAAAAATCAGTACTATACAAATAATTATACTATTAAGCAAATAGTATAATTTATGAACTATATAATCTTGAAACACAAACTAAAAATGCAATGATATGAAATTAATAATAAATTATGACAAACGAAAATAATTTGCAATTAACTAATTATTAACAAGTAAATATGACGCTAATTTTCTAAATTAATTATGAAAATATTATCAGATTATTATTATAATTAGAACAGATTCAGAATTTTTTGAAATTTTATTTAATCAGCTACAAATATTTTCAAAACTGATTAAATAAAATTACTACTGAATTATTTATAAAAATATTATTATATTAATTTTGAAAATAAAAAAATTATGGATTAATAAAACGAAATTAACTTAATTTTTTTAAAATTAGTACTAGAATTAAATAAAATTAATGATAAATTAAATGTGCAAATTCTATTAAATAAAACCAAATTATTACTAAAATAATTATAAGAATTTTACTGGGTTAATTTGAATACTAAATATAGAAGGGAGAACATAATTTTAAACTAAATTAAATTATTATCCATTTAATATTATATCCAAAATTCGAAATCTACAATGATGAAAAATGGAAACTCTACTATGCAATATCGATCAAAGAATTTGAAAGATCTATTTTTTAAAACTTTAGAATTATACGTTTTGATGAAAAACGTTTGGAAAGTGATTCTAAATTATAAACAGGAGTATTCGTGCAGAAAATTCGTATAAATTTGTAAACAAGCTTTGCATTTTTCATTGAACTTAGGTCTTTAGAGAAAACTGAAATGAATTTTAAAATAAAAATACGTACAGAACTTTTTCCTTGAATTTCACGTCTAATTTCATAGAATAATTTAGATTTATCTTTTGACAAAAACAGCAAAAAAACTATCGAAAAAAGCAACGGTTGTTGAAGTAATCCCTTTATATCACCATCAAGCACCGTAAGATTAAATTTAATAAAGCTGTCAAGTATGTCAAAATACTTATCTTCTGCCTATTCGATGAATCGAAAGGCTTAAAATTAAACAAGCATCGAAATATTGCGTTAAAATCAAATTATTTTATAATATCAGAATTTTTCTCCAGCAGATATATCAACTTAAGCCTAAATTTAATTTATGTCGCCGGCACACATTGAGCAAATAATAAGCGACAAATAAGATTTTTAAAAAATTTATCATTTTTCATTTTTCGGCTTTAAAATAGAAGTGTTTTGCTTAAAAATTGTTCTTCAGATTATTAAATATTTTTTTAAAAAAATGACAGAGTTAAGAGATGTTAGAGGAGTTAATTTAACACTGCTAAAACTTCGCTTCAATATTAAATTAAAATCAAACAAATTTTGAGATATTGTTTATGTTAATATTGTTGCAAAAATTATTAATAGTGTTCTTGTAATATTGATATTTTAGCTATATTATTGTATTGTATTATTAATTTTATAAATGTGTATCATTAAAAAATGTGTTGTGAGGTACAGTCCACGTCCCGGTATCCGGCCTAATGTGGCGAAAGTCTGGCCAGATAGGCCAGACTTTCACACAATTAAGCAGGATGCATATTCGCATCCAAATCATATTTGGGCAAAATTCGCTAGCTCAAACTTTAATGGTCGATCCAGTAAAGCGTAATACATCCAAAATGTCAAAGAAGAACAGAGATACACATACATTATATTTTATTATCAATAGATACATAGATTTAAACAAATTTCATTGTAATATATAAATTCTTAAACGCAATATCATTCTTTTACTTGTAACTTCACAAAACCAACAAGTGTTATATATTTCTCATTTCCAATCTCCATTCCTCGTTTCTCTATTGCAAAACCCAAGATACATTGTTTAGGTATATTCCATCCCATACCTATAACTCAACAATTCTCCATCACCTTTATAAAACCCAGCCCGCCAAAAAAGAAATTAGGCTGACCCAACACAATATCGAATCACCCATGTCTGCTTTAGGCAATAACTTTCGTGCCTGGTGTCCCTGCTAATGTCCATCCACCCCCCCCCTCTCTGGCCATCTATAGCTGCCGAAATTGCAGCTGGAGGGCGTGAAAGCAAAACAAGAATCCGCCCTCCAGGGAAAAGTGGACACCTGTAAAGCTATTTTATGGACCCCGACGTGTCTCCGTAGATCGAACATGGGGGTAATAAATAAAAGATGTAATACCCCACGATAATGTAATAAATTATTTTCCTTGTCCAGGCGATGGGGTTTCGTCTTCCGTGGAAAATACAAGCATTTTATCAAGAAAGAAAGGAAAATAGTCTGAATTGCATGGATTCTTTGTTTTATATGTTTTGATAGTTTAATTCCATACATAATTCCAGCTTCTTTTCGTATTTCTCCTACACGTATTTATCATGGTTTTGTTTTCAATGAAGTAAGTCAAGAATTGACTATACTACACCAAATAAGATCATACAAATGATTTAGTTTAGTTTAGTTATATTAACGTGCCATTTTAAAGCAATTATAAGACTGTTTAGGGACGGATTCGTCATTTTGAACTGCGGTCAAATGACGGTGACGGCATCTGAGGTGGAACATCTTTTTCAAGCTTCCTATACTACACCAGGACCTTTCACCCTGTAGGACTTAAAGTGCACCAGAAATCCTCATACGACGATTCTTCGGTGGAATTGGGTCTCGAACCTAAAATCTATCGGTTTCAAGGCTGAGACCGTACCACCAGGTTCTTTGCATATAAAGCTGTCATAAAATGTCATATATGAAAACATAAATTCTAATTTGATGTCATGTATGAAAACATTAATTATAATTTTGATTAATCCTAATTCCATGTCATATATGAATACATAAATTTTTAATTTTTATTAATTTAATTTGATATAATATATGAAAACATAAATTTTAATTTTGATTAGTCCTAATTCCATGCCATATATGAAAACATAAATTCTAATTTTAATTAATTTAATTTGATGTCATATATGAAAACATAAATTCTTGTATCATGTGTGATTAATTCCATACATGATACGAGTTTCTTCTTTATTCATTTCTTGGTCCTTTTTTACTTTCTCTTATACAGAGTTAAGGAATGTATTGTTATCGTCAAAACAATCCGAACTGGAAATTTTGATGCATCTTCAGTTTTAAGATTTCCCTGAATTCCAAAAGTCACGTTTATGGAATTATGACTGTCTATTAGTCTATCGGTGAGCTCTATAATTCAAAAACAATTTGAACTAGTAGTTGAAATTTGATACATGGAACAAACAGGAAGTTTTCCGATTTTTTTTATCAACCTTTTTACTTTACATACGGTGTAGACAAAGGAATGTATTATTATCGTAAAAAAATTGAGTTCAAAATTGTGATGAATCTTCATTTTTAAGACATTCCTTAATCCCAAAGACACAAGTATAAATTTATATTTGCCTATTTGTCTATCAGTGAATACGATAATTCAAAAACAGTTTGAACTAGGTTGGTGAAATAAGATATATGAAATTAACAGCAAATTTCTCGATTTTTTTTATTTATCAAAATGCCTTTTTACCTTTTTTGTGTAAAAAGTAAACAAAAAATCTATTGTTATCTCTGGAAATAACTGGAAATTTTATCACTTTTAAGACTTTGTTCCATCCAAAAGACGCATTTATGAAACTACTTCTGTTTGTCTGTCTACTTGTGAACACGATAACCCAAAAATACTTGGAACTAAACAGGTTAAGTTTGATATATGAAATTAAATGCAATTGTACTACAAATTGTATTTTGTAGAATTTTTTTATCAAATCTTGAAAGAGAGGTATTTAGGGGAAGTCCATTTTTCTGAATATCTGTGTGCAATTAAGCGTAAAAATTTCAAAACATAAAAAGAAACATAAAATTTACTAGAAATGTTTAGCATCTAAAATTCAGATCCCTATCAAAATTCTAACCAAATTCGACAAAATGATTACTATCTTTTGGTCTCTTCCTTTCTTTAACGACTGTAGTTTGCCTGAAAGTTCGGTAAAATGATAGATTTCTATCAAATTTTGGCAGAAATATAAAGTATACACACAAAAAAAACGATCCGATCTTCTACTTGCATGACATTCATTCGGAGAGTGCCATGAAACAGATTATGAAATTTGAAATATTGTTTAGTAGAAAAATCAGCTAATTCTGCAAATGTTTTTTTTTCTCATTTTTGAAATTCTGCCTATATTTATGAATCACATTTTTGAATTAACTGCATTTCTTGCACTATATATATATTTTTACTGTATGCTTATAACTATATATATATATATATAATTTCGTGAAACAATTTACAGCTTTTTATAAAAAAGAACTGGATTTTATGCCTCGATGATGCGAAACATTGCAATTGTATATTTGTCTTAAGCCACAATTCTCCTGGATTAAACTTTCAGTTTGAGGCCAGAATTTTGATCTTATTTTCACTTGCTTCCTTTGATTGAATTGAGGTTTCGGTGACATTGAACCGAGTGTCCTTTTACCGAGAATTTCTAATAATATTTAATTTAATGGAGAGTACTCACAAGGAGTCATTGCTCTATAAAAAATATAAATGTCCAATTCATCTAAACTTTCATGGTGTTGCAACTTCATTTGTTTCATTTCAATTCGTTCAATTTCCTTTAAACTTCACTGAGTCCGAAGTCTATTCTATTTTTCTATATTATCTTTATTTCCTCTATTATATTTCTTATTCTCTTTTATAGTTCATATTTATTCTCATGTTGGTATTTAGCTATAATTATTTAGTGTGTAAAATTACATATTTTCAGGTAAGACACCTATATAAATAAAATTAAAAAGTAAAACCTTATTTAAATATAAAATTTAACCTACATCATTAGAACCTTTTCTGAAAGACATGAAATAAATAAATTTATATGTATATATATACAAGAATTGCTGTTTTAAAGTTATAAAATATGTCTGACGAACAATTGATCTTTAAAGTGATTTGTTTATTTTTTTAAATAATATTTTCTATAATGACTATAAGAAAAAATATTCAGATGTTGAATTATTTTATTCCAAACATTTTCTAAACCAACAATTCAGAGCAATTATTACACATTTTATTTTCTGTAATATCAGTGGAATTATCTCTTAAGAAACAGTATGATTCGAAGAATAAGAAATGAAGTGTTCTCTTGTAACTATTTATTTGAAATTGTTAATTATAAAGTTATTATTACTTACGACAGAGTAATTTTATTACGATTCATTATCTTATAATTCCTGCATTATCTCTTTATTTATATTTTATTATGAAGATTTTCTTGTTTTGAATCGTTTTGTTTCTTTTTTCTAGAGTTGGTTTCACTTTCGCTGCTAAGTTGCTGATCCAAAGTAAGATCTTTAATTTCTTCGTTGCTTTCTTCATCTTTATTTTGAGATTCTTCTGGTTTAATTTGGTCTGCATTCTCTGGAAGATCGCTTCTTCCTGCAAGATTTGCTTTATTAATATTATCATCATTTTTTGGATTGTTTGTATTGGGGTTCCCTTTTATTCCTTCTTTATTCCTTTTCGAACTGATTTCACTTTCCCGACTCAGTTGTTGATCCAAAGTAAGAACTTCACTGATTTCAGGTTTTTTTTCAGCAGAATTCGTTTTTTCTTTTTCTGATTTTACACTTTTTTCATCGTTGATATTTGAATCATCTTCATTTTTAGACTTGGGGTCTCTCTTTTCCATTTCATATCGTTGCGCAAGCTGGAAATCTTTCTCTAGTTCTGAGTCTTTACCTTTTGTAAGAACTTGATCTTTCTCCGATTCTTCTTGTAAACGATTTTTGATTGTTTCACCATCATAGTTTTTATTATTTATAGCTGCATCTTTTAATTTAGGACTTTTCTCAATATTCCTTCCATCGTCATCTTCTGAACTATCTTCTTTTTTCTTGCTATTTTCTTCTTTATTATCTGTTGCTTGTTTACTTTTGCCTTCGTCAAAATCATCTTTGTTTTGCTCAGTACGTTGAGCCATTTCAAAATCTTTTTCGATTCTCCGTTGTCTTTCCAAATAAAGGGCCTCATCTTCTTTAGGTTCTATTTCTGGGTGGTATTTAACGTTTTTATCTCGCAGTTCATCGTGATTTTTATTGTCCAGTTTGCCTTGGGTAAGATTAGGCTTTCTATTAACTTGAAGCTTGTTTTCATCTTTAGAGTCCATTGTTTTCAAAATGCCTTTCTTTTCATCTTTAGTTTCCTTAGCGTCAATTATCTTTCGTTGATTATCGATTTTTGCTTTACTTTCATCGTTATCTTTGTCGACAGGCTTAACTTCTTTTTCTCCTTGGGTGGTTCCTGGAATCATTTTTTTCAGCAAAGAAGACAATTTTGTTGTTTTTCTACCTTTACTGTCTTCTGATGACTGTCGTTTGGATATTGGTCCATTTTTACGATCTTCCTTTTCAACATAACCTTCTTTTGATGCCCGGTTATCGTCCTTTGGTTTCATGCTGCCAATCTTGTTTTTACCAGAGCTAGACACATCTATTTTTTTCCTGTTCACTCTTAAAACACCTCTCTTCTGGCTGTCAGATCCAGATGGCTCTTCTCTATCGTCTACTTTTATGGTTATTTGGGTAGGTTTACCTTTTTTAGAATATTTCATTGTTTTTACATCGACTTCTTCTAAATCGTCTTTCAATAAGAATTCTGTTATTTTTCCACCTTCTTCAGATATGATAATGCACTGTTTGATGCTGTCAATAATCGATTCTGTGCCCTTATCTTCCAACAACGAGTCGCTTTTGTGCTTTTTGCTTTTCAAAGCAACATCAGAATCGTATCTCGATCTCACCATGATTGGTTCGCTTACATACGTTTCGATGTCTTTGGTAGGGAGGAATTTGAAGTCTTCGTCAACATCCGATGCAACTCCCGACTGGACGTCAATTTTCTCTGTGGCCGTGCTTTTTTTCACCCTTAAGCTGGATTCAACTTTCAAGATGCCAGAATCGAATATATTTCTCGCCAAATCCATCTCCTTCCGTGTGACTTTATCGGGGGTGAGAAGGAGAAAACTAGAAGCGGCAGTGACAAAAGAGTCAACAGATTCCGTTTTCTGAACCGTTGTGGAAGCGGCATCTTTTTTAAAGCGTACTCGTCCAGGGTGATCTTTATGGGCTAGTGTTCTTTTTATGTTTTTGAGGTTTTCAACGTCGTATTTTGCAATGAGGTGACGACGTGCTCGTTCCATGTCCTGATTGCGTCCTATGAGGTAAAAGCAGATATATTTTAGCGTTATAGACTGGTATATATAAATGATATAATATACAGGGAGATTCTAAAACTCTATTCCAATATATGACACCACAACTATCATTCTGTTCATTGTAATGGAATAAAATCATGGTTCAAAGTATTTTGTGGCATGTGCTAATGGATCAGGTTGTCTGTCGCTTATCCCCATTGGATTGAACACCTGTTCAGACCAAGACAAGAGATCTGGAAAAGAGGGGTGCAGTAGCTTCTGAGGGTAAAGAAGAAAGCAGAAGCTTGACTTTATCTCGAATGAAGATGACACTCACACATTCGCTTGCTCAACCCCTTTTTACAGGGAGGGTCTTTCACACACCGAACCAGGACTCGACGCGAGACAGCCAGAGCATGATTAAGACGCGCTACCCCTAGACCCAAACGCCAGCTCATATAAAAAGACTAACTAACATTCAACTAAATCGTTGAAAAGCTACATGTAGCATGAAAATAACAAGCGATAGAAAAGCTAAGAAGAAAAAAACAAATGTAGTTTGTTGAATAGGAGACGCGAATTTCAACAGATTCCATTCGGCATGGCACCTGCTTTGGTTCTAGGTACCATCTACTACACGCACAGGACCATCGTGTTTTAAATATGTAGTATATTAATAATACAAAAAATGTTATTCATAACACTTAAATATGGAAAATTTGTGAAATACAATAAAATGCTTTTTTTGTTGTTGTTTCTCTACTGTTATTGGCTATTTTCTTCTTCTTGGTCTCTCTAACGATAGGAATATTTGTACTACAGGTACCATTCCAGTGCTATTTATTGGGTTTTGCTCAGTAAAAAAGATTTTGTGGCCATTTGTAATTTTGTCACTGCAACTGTTAGAGCTTAGCTGTTATTTTTCATATGATTCTTGAGCGCATGTCTCGAAACACCTGGAACCAAGATTTTAATCCGTTCCTGTAAGTGATATGACAGTTACGATCTCTTATATCGGGATAATTTTTTTATAATCACCCTGCAGAACTTGCAATGAAATCCTCTGTCGAGAAGACCATAAAATTTATAATTACCTGTGTTAATAACTGGTTATTTTTTGGAAGGTAGATACTCAATAAGAAGAGAATTTTAATTATATTTTTATTTGTTTTAAAATTAATATTGAAACTTTTTTATTTGCATTAAAATAAACTTTTTTATTTGTATTAAAATAAATATAATAAATATTTAAGTTTATTAAAATTAATATTGGGATTTTTCTCAGTGACATCGGAGTGAGTGTGAGTTTTAAATGGCTTGAATAAAATCTATTTGTATATGTCTTAAAAATTTTAAACTTTTGATTTTTTTATTCATATCAATATTATTTGAATTTGCTTAAAATTCCTTTTTTAATCTTAGAATATATTCCCAATTCATTATTCAACAGATTTTTCAACGATATTTTAATGTACTTGTAATGGCATTGGAATCAACTTGGTTGTCTTGTTAAAACCTCTCTCTGTGGTGTTTTTCTTTATTACATTTCAAATGTTGCTTTCTTTGGAGTTTGGGATCAAAAAGTGGAGTATTTGTTTAAAATGAACATTATCAGAGTGATAGTTTTCTTATTCAATTCCTACTAATAGTTCACGCTCTCGCTATATTTATTTATTTATATATATTGTTCAAATTTTCAGTCATTCGTAAAATATTTTTTATTTAACCCCTCGAATACAAGTAAATTTTTTATAACTTGTAATGGATGACACTGGATGTTAATACAATTATTCATTCATTAAATTTAATTCATTTTATTACTTTAAATAGAGTTTTAGCAGTTTGTAACGCAAATTGAAATCGATAGGCCGTAGATTAGTTGATACAATGCAAGGATTTAAGCATTTCTCACGTGAAGGTTAAGAATGCGAGTTCGATTCTTGAGAGAATCAATAATTTTTTGATACTTAACATTATTTTTTTTGATAATTTTTTTAAAGTAACTGGAAAAAAATTTCTTTGTTTACCTAAGTAGGAATCGCATTTAAAAAAGATTTTATTACTTCTTAAGCATTTGCTCCTATTTTATATTAAATGATCCAATTATTCCATTGTTTACTTTAAGCAATTTATCGGTAAAAATTTTAAAAAATAATTGTGATAAGTATATCTATAAATTTTTACTGTTCACAGAATATAGATGCCTAATTTTACCGAATAATTCTAATTCCATATCTAAACACTTCACAACATCAATTATTATCTCGAGCTCGAATTGTTTGAAGATTACAATGTTTTCTTAATTCCACGTATACGAGAAAATGAAAAGGAACAGAGAAAACTATTTAAAAATCTACTTATTACTACTAGATGGAAGCCTAAATGAAACAGGTGTCAATGATATGTTTTATTTATTTATTCACTGCTTCGATTGCTGTTTTCTGTTCCGATGAGCAGATGCAAAATTCGAATTTCAAAATAATTGACGATTCGCGCCAAACCTGAAAAAGAATCGTCTGCCTTCGAAAAATTTTATTATGTTAGCAGATTGTTAGACAATGTTTATGAGAGGCCAAATTAAATCTTCTGTTTTGCATAATCCTTATAATCATTCAAAAAAAATTTTATTTTGTATTTGTTGAGTACAAGTCACAGCCGTATAAGGAAAAATTTAGTTATCGGTCAATGTATATTAAATTTAAGTAGAATGTGAAATAATAATACATATGTTGAAAGGAAATTTACTAATCCTGGAATTGAAGGGGATGAAAGTTTTTAAGAGGTAAGATTTCTACTGAATTAATTTTATCACATCATTTAGTAATATTATTGTAATTAAAAGAGGTTAATTTTGATGTTTAAATTGTTATGCAGTAGTTTTCTATTAATTTGTGGCTTTAAATTGAATATGGAATTCAAAATAACGAACTCTGAAGTCTCGTTATTCCGCTTTTATGTTGGATGGTCGGTTATAAAGTTTGATGTTCCTAAATCATCGTTTCTATATAATTCCAATAAAAAAATATCAAACATCATCTAATAAATGAAAAAATAAACGCAAAATCAAAAAATTGATGCTTTGGTTTTATATGATAGAAAAAAAAAATGTTTTTTCCTGATACAGTGGAGGATTTGAGACTAGCTAAGTTAAATATTTGCATGTTCAGAAAAATGACAATGTTGATTAGAAAATTTTAGTGATTTTTTGCAAAATAAATAAATTTGCAATAAATACTAATTAAATAAATTATAAAATATTTAGCTCTGTGTGCTTTCATTGTGAAGCCCTTATTTGATAAATTAAAGTTTAAATAATTACTTTCTATGATACATTGGGTGATTAATTATTCATTCAACTGTTTATTTTTCTCTCAAAATATATTTCAAAATAATAACTTTTCTATTCAAAATAATATAATTTGTTTGAAGTTTATTTAAATGATAATTTGTTTGAAATTTATTTCGTTATAAACTCTTGCTGGTAAAGAGCATTTATTCGAACTATATATATTCTAATTCCTTTGGGCAAACATAAAAAAAAAGTTTTTTAAAAATAAAAGAACGCCATTTTATTCGTAATTAATGTGTACGTACATAGTAGAAGATTTTTTTTTTTTTTTGAAATTATAACTTTAAAAATCCAATTTTTCGAAAGCAAGTCATTAAAGAATGTTTAAACTCATATCAGTTAGAAAAAAACATATTACACCGATTATTAATTAATTGATTAATATTTAATTAATTAATTAGCATATTTCTTACAATATGATATCTTAAATTCTAATTCGTACATACACACAATTCTAGTAGGGAATTATACCTAAAATTAGTCTTCATATTTTCTGCCTCAATCCAGTTATAAAATTATATAGTTTTATAACACAATTTTTTCATCAATGACGAATAGAAAAGGCACGATTTATTCTATCCTTTTAACTTTTAAATAGCTATTAAAAAATTTTTTCTGTAAATAGAACTTTGATTGAGGCACAAAACAGCCGCTGTTTCATACAGATTATTTTGATATAAAAATTAATAGTATATTTGATTAATTTTTTGCTGAGTTATGATTGTTTGAATGAAGAAACATTGTGGAAAAATATCATTCTTCACGAAATTAATTTAAAAAATACAGAAATTTGAATTTTTAGTGAAAATACCTCAAAAAAATCTTTACAACTCGAGAAATATTCCGAAATATGACAACATTTTGTTATCATTTGAAAGCTAAAGAATCAGAAAACATTTTGAACGCAGAACGATTTTCGAATTTTCAAGTGTGTACACACACTTTAAATATAAAAGAGGGATGTGAAAGTGACCATAAAGAAATATCCTATTTAAATAAGTAATATCATTTAAAAAATTAAGTCAATTCCTTTCTTAGGTCAACAAAGAAAAATTTTGTTTTAGATACTTTTTATTAAATAAGTACAGTTAATATAAATATGTATATGCATATGACATAATCACAATATTAAGTGGCAAAAGAAGTTTTTTTTCCAGCTTTCTACACTAACGATATTTATTCCTAAATTTATATCATGCTAAATATCTTATAAAAGATAATTTTTTCTCCCATATAAAAGGAAAATTAATTAATTTATCAAAGAATTATTGATTTTCGCAAGATCTGAACTCGCATTCTTCCTCTTTACGTGAAAAATTCTGATGTTTTTACATTTTACCGTTTGAACTACTACCTCTCTATTTCAATCATCATTACAAACTGCTGAAACTCTATTTAAAGTATTGAAAATTAATTAAATTGAATTAATCAATATTTAAAAAAATTCTATTTAGATCAAGTGTCATGCATTGCAAGTTTTTAAAAATATATGTGAACTGTGGTGGATGAATAAAAAGTATTTTATTACCGACTGAAAATTTAAGAAATTCAGAGAGAGAGAGTGAACTAATAATAAAACTTGAAAGAAGAAAAGCACTTAAAACTAAAATAATATCCTACATTTGAAATTATTTCTCTTTACATGTATTTAGAAATGAAATATTTACCAGAATGTTTTCCCACTAATCTAGAAATTTATTCATGAATTTCAGAAGATAAATCAATTTAAATTCTAAAATTGAAACAGATACTTCTTATATTTTCTGCTTTATATGTCATTTGTGAAAAGAAATTTTATAATTCCATTTAGATGAGTATAATAAAAATAGGAAAAAACTGTCTTAAAATTTGGACTTGAAATTCAAGTAATTATTTTCCCTAAGTGATAATATAAATGCTCATTATACAAACAGCTTATTTCCCTCTGCAGATGAATTGATATGCCAGATTCAGTACTAAAACTTTCGAATTCACCCCCTTCCGCTCTGCAGGGGATGGGTTTTGATCATTTTGTAGGTTGATATTCTACTTCTTGTTTTGATCCCATGTCATAGCTGAAATTAGTGCTAATAAAGAAACACTAAAACAACAATTGAAAAAGCGATTGAGAAAAAGAACATAATGTGCAGTGCAGACCATCTTTCATTTAGAAACGTGCGCGCTGATGATCACTTAGTTTACTTGGATCGAAATTTACATTACAGTAAAATGCCTAATTTCAAATATGAAACCAAACGTGTTTAAAAATCAATAGTGTCAGAGTATGAATTCCTACTATACAATAGGACGAATCAAAGTTATAGCAGCGTTCCATTGGCCAAGGCTAGGGGCTCGAATAACTTTAAGGTTTTTCAAGTTTTGCGAGATGAAGGATCGAACTTTCTGGAAATTCCTCAAATTTCAAGAGCCAATCTTCACTTAACTTCGAGATCTCGCACTTTCCAAACAAATGTTTGTCACCAAATTTGTTTGCCAGACATTATGTCGAGTCAAATCAGCCAAAATAATATGTTCCATTGACTAAAAATATGGAGAATCATTTCCCAATATCACCAACAAATCTCTTTATTAAAATAGCTTTTATAGTTCCATTTGGACTTGAAATTATTTGATACGGCATTGAATAAAGTATGTCATTACCAAATGTAGTTTTATTTTGGCTATTTTTTAGTTACAGTCCACAATCATTAATTAAATTTAAAATTAAAGTAGAATTTCCCTGGCAAACTTTCAAAATGATCTCGACCGCTTGAAATTCCACGCTGAACATAACACATCACGGATAGCCAAAAATATATATTTCTATGAGAAACGTACAATTTTTGTTTAGTAAGAATGCAATTCAAATTTTCTGGATTATATTTCTGGGGATGTTGTTTGAAAAAATAATTGTTTGGCAACCGTACCGTGATACATATTTATTAGCAAAAGGTTAATCGTGCCCAAAAATCGAAATTGTGTTTTAAAAGTAATTTCCCTCCACCCGATTGAAATAAAAATTTAACATAAAATTACACTTATAATCAGAAAATCGCATACCAAATTTGACATATTTATATAATTTTTTTTAGTCATCGCTTTTATATATTTCAAAAAGTACGGTCAATCAGTGAATAGAACGTCTATCTATAGCTGGCTCAAAATGGTATCTAGCTATAGACAAATTCTGTGAATCGAATTTTATATATTTTTTGTAGTTATCGTTTTATATTATATTCTAACTGCCTGAAAGACAGACTTCCTCTGAATAAATTTTACTAAAATGTTGACAAGAATCAACAAAATGGCATGTACCAAATTTGTATTGTCTGGCTCAAAATGTTTTCGAGTTCTGTTTGTCACAGACGGGTGGACATTTTTTCAAAAATCTGTTCTTCGACCTCAGGAAAGTCTAAAACGTAGAGATTCGTGAAAATCTCGAGCTTTAGTTTTTTGACGATTATATTTTCTCTATGCTACGTATATGAGAACGTAAAAATGTTCCCAAAATATAAATGCACCTTTATTAAAGAGTATTCGAGAAAGTTTAGGGAAGACCAGTTATTTTTGCTTGTATTAAAATTGGGTTTAATAGAGGGTTAAACATTGATTGAAATATATTTTGCAAATTTCTTCGATAAATTCATTAAAATGAAGGGAAGCGGTGGCCTGGTGGTAAGGTCTCGGCTTCGGAACCGCAGGGTTTCAGGTTCGAGACTCGATTCCATCGAAGATCCGTCGTGTGAGGGGGTCTCTTGCACGTTAAATCTGTCAGGCCAAACGTCCTCCAGCTGGTGTGGTGTGGTGTGGAGAGGGGGGTGCCACTTCAAGTGTCGTCCTCGTCATCTGACCGTGGTTCAAAATTACAAGGTCCGTCCCAAAATAGCCCTCGTGTTGCTTTAAATAGGACGTTAATATAACTAAACTAAAACTAAACATTAAAATGAAAGCAAAAAGCTTCGTTATTGGATTATTGCATCGGTAAATCAACTCTCAGAAAAATACATTTTGAAAACAAGTAGAATTTCTTGGTTGACTTATTTACGGAAAGAAAGCTTAAATGTGCTGACGCATATAATTAAAATACTTTTATTTACTAGTTAATATTAGAGCAACATTTTTTGCACCTGAAAACTGAGTTACTTATTTTTCATTTTAACAAAATTTTTATAACATGCATTTAGCATTTTTTACTTTAACAAAATATAAGATTTATAAAATATTAACACGATTTCATATCACGTCTTTAGTCTCCATTTTTTTATTTAATGCCACGTGCTTATTTGACATTTTTTTTTTTTTTTTTGTGCAGAAACAGACGTTTGCGAAATTTTTTTTGCTACTTTGCGACATATGAAACAAAGAGACGACAACTATTGTTTTAATACAAAACAGATTCGGGACAATTATTTATTTGACATATAACACCGAAAAAGAGAAGTTTCTAATTCCAATAAAAATTAATTGTCTATGTTTATCTAAAGACACAAGTAAAGTAAAAGTAAACTTATTATAAACTTATTGTGTTAATCATGTGTCTAGACAATCTAATATTATTTTTAATTATCCAATAAAGTTTATATGATACTTAGCAAACAAAAGTGCATGTCTAAACATTTAGAAATACTAAGAAAATTGACTGAAAAATATCAAGATCAAGTCTCAAGGTCGACTTTTCTCTTTCGACTTTTATTTAGACAGGCTTAACGCAGAAAGTATCAACTCATTAATTTAAGATTATAGACTTTATTTTAACTGTACTTACTTAAGTTTATTTTTTAATCCTCTAGATATCATATGTTCACAAGAAATCTGTTGTTTACTTTGAACTAAATTTTAAAGAATGGAAAAGACGTTTATTTAATATTAAAGGACGAATTTTTAAATTAAATGATATTTATAAAATATCATGACCCATTCCCAGTTAACTATGAATATATTAACCGTAATCATTTCTTGAGACATATTAATAAGACATATTAATATTGAGACTTATATTAGTAAAACATATTAATATTGAGACTTATATTAATAAGAAAGATTAAAATATTCATTGATACTGAGAGACTAAATATTTATTTTAATTTTGTGTTTTAAAAATATTAATTTTGTTTTAAATAAACGAATAATAAATTATTCGTTTTAAACCTAAATATCATAAATTTATAATTTTAAATGAAGAATTATTGTTTTATTTTTATTTATACACATGTCGTGATCCATAAAATGAAATATGACGATAAAACTTTTAAGGTCCTATTTTATGACAAATTTATATGCAAAGCTACATTTGTTAATTCTACACAGTCATATATAAAACAGAATTTTTAATGGATTGTTCCTGATTGTGTTAATTCAAGGTAGAAAAAGTTGAAAATTTTCAGAATGTATTATTATGAATTATCAAAGAATTTTGAAGGTTATTTAATCTGTTCGACTTACTTTGTGATGAACATTTAAAAGGTAGTTTTTAATTTCCTTTGCACTAAGTACAAAGGAGAAAATATTGTTAAAAAAACGTAGAAATTTAAATGTTACGCGAACGAAATCTAGAGATTAAAAATAAATTCAATAACCTAAATGTAGATAATCTGATAAATTTATATGTTTCAGACTTCAGTCTGGAAATACCATCTTTGGAATCATGTATGTCCATCTGTTCATCGATCTATAAACATGATAAACCAATTGTTCCCTAAGTTAGAAACGCTTAATAACTATTCGATGAATTAAATTTAAAATGTCTGGCTTATTTCTTTTCGAAAGAAATGAAAAGTTCTAAGCACCAAGGGTGTGGTCTTCGCAAAGTCTTCTCGCATACTCTCTAATTAACTTTTGACAAGGAATTTTTACATGGCACTGACGTACAAAATTTAAGAAATATAAACTTTCGGGGTGAATTTAGTATTTTTAACTGAATCTATCATGACATTTTTGACGAGTTATTTAGCAATTAATTCATGGTTTTAGTTTAGTTTCATTAGTTCTAATCTGTTATGTCATTTTTCGTAAGTTATTTAGCTATTAATTTATGGCTTTAGTTTAGTTTGTTTAGTTCTAATTTATCTTTTCGCTTTTGGCTAGTTATTTAGCTATTAATCCATGGCTTTAGTTTCGTTTCGTTAGTTCTGCTTTATCTGGGACAAATAAAGCAGAACTAGGATTATTTTGGGACGGACCTCGTAATTTCGAAACGTGGTCAGGTGAGGAGGACATTACCTGAGCTGAAACCTCCCTCTTCACAACACACCATGCCAGTAGATTAATTCATGGCATAAACCTAAAAATCGAATTTGTATTTTATGCATGTTTTTCTCAACCAATCGAAACAATAAGGAAATACGAAACTGCAATTGCAATCACAAAATTCAATGCCGAATTTAATATTAGTCAATGTTTTTTTGAATTATCGCTTTTACATATTTCTGAAAATACAAATCGGTAGACAATCAACCCGTAGTTTGATTTAGAATAAAATTTTATAGATGTCTATACTATAGATGTTAGATCCGTGTTCTGAATTTTCTACATCTAGTTCCCCTCGGTTTGTAATTATAATGTTAACTTATATTCAAACTGAGTGCATAGATGGAATCCACAAAACAGAAGTTACTCAAAATTTGATAGAAATCTTAAACCTTGGCATAAAGACCGCATGTCAAATTTTATCCATCTTACTCAAAGCGTTTTTAGCTTACCTTTTTCACAAACAGACGAATATTTGCAAAAAAAAATGTATTTCAGACACAGGGAGGTTTTAAAACTTGAAGTTCGTCAAAACTTCAAATTCAAAATTTCTTTGAGGATTACACTACTTTCTCTATACGACATATACGAAAATGTAAAAGACCGCGGTGGCCTGGTGGTAAGGAATTTGAGGGTTGCAGGTTCGAGACTCGATTCCACCGAAGAACCTGTAGTATAAGGGAGTCTCTTGCACGTTAAATCTGTCATGTTAACGTCCTCCCGTTGGTGTGGAGAAGTGAGGAGCCAACTCAAGTGTCTTCCTTGTCATCTCACCGTGGCTCTGAATTACAATGTCCGTCCCAAAATAGTCCTACAACGGGGCATTAATATAGCTAAACGAAACGAAAAAGTAAAAATGATCATATTAACAGTTAATAAATAATTTTGTGATTAAGAACTACTTGTTGTGTCTTTTACATCATGTGGTCCCAGGCAGCACAGTCTGTTGAGCTATATTGTACAACATTGTGCGATATTATATGATATTATATGATATTATACAATATTCCACAATATTGAGAAATATTGATCAATGTCGTACAATATTGTAAAATATTTGTGTGCTACTAGGGGCCTAACGACTAATATTAAATGCTGTCCTGCTTGCGAACGAAATGCGAAATGGGAGTGTTGAAATAACTTCTTGTTAAGAAGGTAATAAATACTAAAACCATTTGATTATGCATATAACAACAAATTCAAAGTTAAATAACCCACTGTTCGTTCTTGCTCTGTACCGCATCTCATCCCTCTTTGAGTCGGCCGGCAGTCTGATGGCGGACTTGTGGACTCTGGCCCGGGGTTCGTTGATGTCGCTCAGCCATTGGTCGAGTTCCTTCAAATCGTGTCGAAGCACCTTGAAGGCAACAAAACACAGATCAGTTATTAACACAGAAAATAGGCTCAAAAGGCTAAATTTATTTAAGGAGTGAAAGAAGTCTAAGAAAATGGAAAGAGTATGAGGTTCAAGATCCGATTTCCATCAAGGAACCGTCCTCTAAGCGGGTAGGATTAGTTGGAGGCCAACGTCCTCACTCTAGTGTAGTATGGAAATTTGGAGAGGGGAGAGGTGACAGCTCACGTGACGTCCCCCTCATCTGACTGCGGTTAAAAATTACGAGATCCCCTATAGTTGCTATTAATATAACTAAACGAACAAACTTTGATACAATCTTTATTTATTTCCATTTTACGATCATCGGAAGATAAAAATAAGCAAAAAAGCATATATTTGAACACTATTTGTCGAATACAAGCGCAAAGTGGTGACAGCTGTTCATCGTGAAGCAAGATCTACGAATGGATAGGGCGCTTCAAACAGGGAAAAAATTAAATTCTTTATGTGACGAAGAAAGATTGGACGGACCATCTACAGCAACCGACCACAACAAATCCTGTCGATACTGCTACGTTCAGTGGTGGCGGGGTGGTCGGATGTATGCAAGAAGAAGAAGGACTGTCGACACCATGCACTTCTGACAATTTGACTCAAGTCGTTGAGGGTATATAGTTAAGAGTGGTTATATAGAAAAATAATGTGTTTCAGTTTTCTATCGTTAAAATAAATGCGTCTTTTCTCAAATACCCCTTTACTTTTTTACTCTCTCTCGAATATTTGTTTCATATTTCAAATTTTATGTTCGTGCAGAAGGTTCAGTTTAAGTATATTAACGTTACGTTTTAAAGCAACTCTATGGCTAATTTAGGACAGACCTCGTAATTTTGAGCCGTGATCAGATCATAAGGACAATACCTGAACTGCCATCCCTTCTCCAAACTTCCCCATTACACCAGCTGGTGGACGTTTAGCCCCGACTGATTTAGTGTACTCCAGATCCGCTTACACGATTGCTCTTTGTTTGAATCAGGTCTCAAACCTGCACTCTTGTTGATTTATTACCGGGCCACGGCAATCCTTAAATCTTGATGTTAAAGCAAATGATGCGAATAATACACTGCATTTTTTATTATTGTCATAGAATTAATTTGAAAAATAATTTTTATGCCTATTTCATTACCGCTTTTTTTCTAATTATTTAATTCGAATTATTTCTTCTTTATCATTTTCACAATTCAGTCTTGAAATTTTCAATTCAAATAGAAAGCATCGGCAGTAAATTTTCTTCGTAACCATGGAAAAAATATTTTATACTTTGAGATATTATTCTGATTTATTAACTTTGATCAAAATACTAACCGTATATTTATCGCCTCTCAATAGCGCACAAAACTACGAAATCAAAGAAGATATTTCTTATTATCAAGTGAGAACATGATGCTGTTTTAGTTTGAGCTTTTCGAAATCTCAAAATGAATAGGCAACAAATTGGCTTTTATCGCTATAGTGGCCTCAATTTCTCCCTATTTGTGCTATTAGAAAATAATGCTGAAGGTTGTCACATTTGGCGATTTATCGCCAGCTAAAGTTACAACCTGATTTCCAAATTATTGATTATCTGACTTCTTACAAATTGTTTTAATTAATTTAAGTCATTTATTAGTTTTAACCGGTTTGAACTAATAACAAGAATATCAAAATACGCATGCATCGCTATTTAGAAAAATGATGGGTTTTTTTTTTTTTTTTTTTATATATATATATAATTTTAAAATCGGTCGAGCTTCAAAATTCTGTTTGTCAGTTAGAAAAATTGAAAATGAAAGTTTAAAAAATATTATCATTTAATATATATAGAGAGAAGAAGGGGAGGAGAAAAAACAATAGAGAAGTCACGTGATTGTTTCAAACTGGTATAAACGGGCAACAGTCGCGGTAGCCTGGTTGGTAGAACATCAGTCTCGTAACCGAAAGGTAACGATTTCTGTCCTCGTCTCGGCTAAAGATCGACGTTTTGGCTAATGGTAATTGGGGAGCGTTAAATAAGTCGTGACTGCAAAGTCCTGAAAGTTTCCACAACAAATCATACCTCTGTGGGTATTGAATCAGGAATGAGTCTGTTTCTGATTTGGATCAAAATTCTGACTTGCGGATGGATAAATGAGTGTATGAATGAGTTCGACCGCCCCCTAAAAAGGGTTGTGTCGTGTGTGTTCGAGCAAAGTCATGCCTTCACCTTAACGGAGCTCATTAACAACGAAAGGCGTTCACTTTTGTATTAATTCGAAATAGCTCCGCTCATTCGAGCCTGGTATGACCAAGTGGCACTAGACCCACCACCATCATAAACTGGTTAATGGCCTAAATTAATTAAAACAAACATGGCTTAATAATTATGTTCTCACATAATAAATTGAAATTTGTGATCGTCGATTTTTTTTAATGTTTTGAATCTATAATAGGAAAATCGATATCCATACTAGAATGATTTCTTTCACCTCCAAAATATCTAAAACAAAATTAAATCATTACTTTATTCTGAATAAATTTCTTGTTTCCTATTATATTTTTTGTTTAAACCTTTATTTATGAGAAAACAAATCCTGTTCTATATTCATTCATTACTTTTGTTTCCTGATCTACATCTCACTTCCGCCTTGACCAGCAAATTTCTATGAATCTTATTAAAACAATTTCAAAAGGATTGCTTCTTTGTGCTTTCCAATAAAAAATATCAACAAAATATACACTTTAATCCTACTTTAAATGCATATTTAAACTTCCTTTTCCGGGTTACGAACAAAAGCAGCCAGATCTTCCAATTCATTGGTTCCATTTAATATCATTTTATCGTTAAGAAAGCTTCGTGTGTTTGCTCGCGTGTAATGTTTTAATTAATTATCCGATCGGGAAATGTTTGCTAAACTATTTGATACGTGTGTTTTCCCTGTTTCAATTAATTAAGCACAACGGATTTAATTTGAAGAAAGTTGCGGCTCTCCGAGCATTAATTTAATAAAAATCGGAAGTGTGTGCGAGGCATTTTTCATTCGCATATAAGTCCACAATTAATTAATTAGTTAATGGGGAGATACATCTAGAATACTGCTAATTTCAATATTTAATTGATTTGTATGGATATATGTGCTAAAAATTCGTATTTGGTGATCCGATTCAATTCAATATTGTTTAGTCTACCATAACATTTTAAGTTTTGTTTGTTTGTCTACTTTAGTTGTATTAACGTGCCGTTTAAAGCAACATTAGGGCTATTCTGGGATGGACCTCGTCATTTTGAACCACTGTCAGATGACGAAGACGACACCTGAACTGGCATCCCCCTCTCCACCCCACCCCACACCAGCGGGAGGACGTAATAACATTTTAAGAAAAAATTGTTCGAATGGTTTTATCATGCACCAAATGTTTGACTATATTGATAAACGTTGTTTAACCCTAAAATACGTGACTTTTTTATTTCTTACTAAAACGATATGTTTTTGAATAGCAGCATACAATTTAGAAAACTTATCTAAAAAAATGTTTAACACACTGGCTGCCAACTACAAAATAACTCGTAGATTGCATTCTTTTCTAGGACCAAACCATCTGTGTTATTAGATGACAGTTAAAAGATAGCGAAGAAGGGGGCATCTAGTTAGATAGATGGTACTGATATCAGGCGAGAGTAGTGGCGGTGAACGTATTCAATTGATTTTTGGGGGGAGATTAAAAAATAAATAAGCATATTCATGGGCAGTACGACCTCAGGCTCAAGGTCATGAAAATGATAAGGCAGGACTCCTTACGAAGTAAAACGGCTGGATTCGTTCTGACCTATCACGTAATTTTATAACTATGAGCTGTGACGCTACGCCTATAGTATGAAATTTAATAGTGTCTCGCCAAAACTGTACTGTCCAGCAACGTGTTAAAATGTGCCAGATGGCTGCATTACGAATTAAGTAGTATCCAATGTCACAAATCCCATTATAACGATTTCGCCATTAAAACAGAAGTCCTTTTTTTTACTAATATATTTTTTACAATTAAAAAATAATACTTTGGTAGTATCTTTAATGATACGAAGTCTGACCCCCCCCCCCGTAAAAAAAATGCAAGCAGCAGTATTCGGAAAGTAAAAATTGTGAATGCTAATGTTGTTACCCAGAGTGGTGATAGAGAACGCTACTTGTCTTAGACTGGCCTTCCGAGGAGATGGTGTCAGTGCTGAGACTTGCCGAGCCATGATACGATTTCTAAAGGCCAAGAATATGTCCCCATCGGATATTCACAAACAAATCGTTGAAGTTTATATGGGGGAGCGAAGCAATGAGTGGACAACAAGTGGCAAAATAGCCTCGTCTTTTGAAGTGGACAGAGATACTGCTGGAAATGTTTAGGTGAAAGATCTGGAGTTATCTCCCGCCGTTATGGCCCGGATTTGGCTCTCGGTGAATATTTCCTTTTTCCTGCATTGAAGAAACATTTATTCGAAACAAGGTTCATATCAGACGGCGATGTTCAAAATGCTGCTGAGAATTGGTCAGCCAGGATCTGATTATAACTAAACTAGGTGACAACTAGGACATGATTATTACCCAGACGGGTTAAACAAATGGGTCCTGTGATGTGATAAATGCCGCAACCTGTTTGGTTATTACGTAGAGAAGTGACCGAAACATATGTCTCTTAATTACCATTTGTATCCTGTGTCTCTTGTTAATAAAACATTTTTCCTTTGCCTCGTAAATGTTTTTTGGATCATCCCTCTGAAGTAGTTAAAAATTACTAAATCTATATATAGTATAAAATGAAGTGTCCTGAAAACGTTTATTTGCACCACAAAAACTCGAGAAATAGTTAATAGTGGAATACTGGAGATATCTGTACCATTTTATTGAACATTTATAGGGGAAGGTTTTAGTGCATCAAATTCATATCAAAATAAAAAAAGAGACTTTTATAATTGTGATTTTAATTATTCCGCGCACATGTGCGAATAGCTCAAATTGTGCATGTGCAAACTGCAAGAGCTATGGTATGCATGTGCGATACGGTTTTTTTTGTTGTTGTTGTTTACGTCTGATTTCAAACTGGAATTTAAATTTCATTATGTGAAGTAAATCCAACCTTGGCCGAAACACATTAAATGGCAAAAAGCTTCGTTCTACAAAAAATTGTTTTGTAGTTCTTTCTGACCATTTTTAAATATATTTTTATGTTTGTCTGACGTTGCGTAACATGCCCATGTCATATCGGGTGGAAGCTAGACAAGTTTAAAGCTAAGTTTTATTCCTGGATGCTATCCCACGGACAACGCCGGGTGGGTACTACTACTATAATAACTAATTGCGAATCGTCAAAATCTCGATTTCCAATTTTTTTCAATACTATAATACAATTCCTTAGACTTCGTTTCCGAGAAAGTGAAAAAGGTATACATGGACACTGTTATTCCTCTAATTCATTAATCTTTTCAAAACGTCTAATTGTTCTTCGCCATTTTACAACGAGGCTCAAGAGTCTCATGTATGAGGGGGAACCTGAAACTAAAAGCATACTACCCATAGCATATACGACCCATAGCATAAAAGCATATTACCCATAGCCTCTATAGCATAAGAGTATCCATACCGTAAAAGCATATTACCCATAGTCTCTATAGCATAGGAATATCCATACCATAAAGCATATTATCCATTGCCTCTATAGTACAAGAGTATCCATTGCATAAAAGCATATTATCCATAGCCTCTATAGCATAAGAGTATCCATAGCATATACGACATTGTCCAGATTCTACAATTTATACCTAAGCTGAGGAATAATAAAATCTGTATCACAGAGTAAGTTTCCGAAAAGCCACTCCTGCTATTTTCCATTCTTCCAAAAAAATCTTACATTTTGTAAGTGATTCCATTCGATTGCCTACCTCTAGTCTCCTTTCTTCGGCCAGCAGCTGCCTCTCCCAGATGCTTTTATTCGGTTCGGATGTCCCCAGATAGCTGGGTTCCCGTTCTTCCGGTTCCTCGTCCTCAAGAAGGCCCTCCGGAGTGATTTTCAGATTCAACCTGAAGAAAGAAAGAATCGGATTTTGACTTTAAAGGGAATCCATCTGATCCAAAACTCAAATATTTACAAAAAATGATTTAAAGTTTTCAAGAATTTATTAACCTTGCAGTTCGAACAAGTCGATGCAACAATTTTTATCAAAAGCCGTTTGGGAAATTTAGATTTTTAGAAAGGTATTTGAGCATTAATCACTTAGCATTTGTTGAATTTTAAACTTGCATGCATACCCTTGGCAAATGTAGTAATCAGTCTATCCCCGTTTTCCATGATGATGGAATTTTCCTTCATAACATTTTGTAAACAAAAAATCATAATGTCCTGCTTCAGGAGTAGAGCGTGATCTGGGCTTGCTGGATGCAGGCATGATTGTTCTCTACCCTCTGTGTCTATCTGTGAGGTATGTGAAAGAGGGCAGTGCAAGCGAATGTGTGTGTCAAATTCGTCAGAGGCTCGAAGTCTGACCTCTGACCTCGGGTTCTCAGGGATCTTTATCCTAAGAAGCTACTGTGCCCTCTTTTTGTGGTAACGTGAACAAAACATCATCAAAAAATTGTACTCGAGGCAGGTGTACTATAAGTTAACTGTTACTGGCAACTTTTTTCACGACAATTGAGCAATAAAGAACGTAGCTTCAAAAAAATGGAATGAACTGGAGTGAACCCCCTTGTTGAGGTTCCAATGGTGAAAGAATTTATTGAAGCATGTGGAATACGAAATACACCTTCTTCTTCTTCTTGTATACAGCCTACCACCCCGCCACCACTGATCGTAGCAGTATCGACAGTATTTGCTGGGGTCGACTGCTGAATAAGTATTGTCCAACCTTACATGGACCGAACAGTCAAACTAGCATTCCTTTCGGGGTAGTAAATAGCTGTCTTTCTCCCCATGCTGCGCCCTCTCAAACAGTTGGAATGAAACTATCAATCTTTGGCATCATATCCTTCAGGGTTTTGAGATGACCTGGTACCATCAGTACTGTACTTAAATCCTTATTGATAATCTTCAGGTCCTTCTTTCACTCTGAGATCTCCATACATTCCATTAAATAGTGGTAAACAGTACCAATTTCTCCACAAATGCATTTATTTTCCTGAGCTCTTCCAAATCTTTGGAAAAATGCAGGGAATCTCCCATGTCCAAATATTATTTGGATTATAAATGGATTGCATCTTCTTATTTTAACTTCTGGATTAGGAATAAAGTCGAAAGTGACTCTTCCTTTTTTGGACATCTACCATTTGTGAAACCATTATAGTTTTATTTCACGCACTACCCATAGATCAAGAAGGACACATGTAGTTTTAGAGTTCTACAAATGCTCCATTTTTTACTATTGATTGTCATGCTTTGCCTTCAGTGCATCGTACTTCCTTTTTGAACAAAGCATCAAATTATTTATTAATGTTGATTATCTTTGAGGAATTACACTTATAATTCCAGCTGAAAATACTGTTTTGAATTATTCTTACACAATAAGGAGAAATAATTTTTATTCGTTAGCTCAGCACACAAAGTGGCGAAATCACTTGGCAATAAAATCTGAAAATTCACTCTAACTGTTGTAGACGTAGTTTTATTTTGGGAACTTTCTCTAAAAAGAGTCTGAAGTTGAACCATTGTTGACATATCTAAGCGTCGTGAGTTTTTAAATAAATAAAAGATTGGCGAAATCTGTCTTATAATCGATGCTAAGTAATCTGTTTCTTAATTGTGCTATTTATTTAAAACTAGCCGCCTTTGGCGACCAGCTGGCTCGCCATGTGTAATGGGTTCTAAAATTTTCAATTAAATCACATATTCATTAGCCTTAAAGTAACTCCGGGCATTGATTCGCCTGAAATTAATATTTTCTTTAAGATGATGGACGGAAAGCTCTAAAAGAACGCGTTTTCCTAATAATATTCTTTAATTTTATAAATCAGTCAGTTTTAATGATTGATTTAGAAGACTGATTGATGTAGCAACTTTTATTTAAAATATTTTGTAAAATATGGCTCACAGAGCAAAGTATGAAGAAATCTCAAACTCATTATTCGTAAATGCATTGTTTGACTCAAACTACATAAAATGTAATTATTTACTTCATTTAGATCAAATTAATAGTATTAAACAATATGTATGCCTATTAATAATATTTTACAAATCGGCTATTGGAAAAGAAATTTGAATACATATCCTGTATAAATAAAGATAATTTATTCAAATAATCATTTAAATATTGCAAAAGATCATAGAATCCTTTGCGCTGCATTTTTTAAAGGAAATATCACATTTTATATTTATTTTATTTTATCCAGTCACGTGCTAAAAGTTGCATTTCTTCAGATTTAATTTTCAATGATAGTTTTTCTTTCTTTTAAATTTGAACTTCCGTCAAAATGATGGCAACACGGTGATAAAAACTAATTTTTTCCCTTTGACGTGCTCTTGCAGATTTTATAGAAGCCTTAGCTTTGCATTTATTTTTTTAGAAACTATCACATTTTATAATGAAAAAAAAATATTGAATTAATGATACAGATATTGCAAACGATAATAGAAATATGCCATTAAGTCGGGATTCCAATGCATATCCTGACTAAATTCCATCAAGTTTACCGTAAAGAAGATTTATTGAATTAATTATTTACCTTCATAGAATCCTTTTACGATCATAGAATCCTTTGCTTTGAATTTATTTTTTTAGAAAATATCACATTTTATATTTCTTTTTTTTTATCCAGTCACGTGTTAAAAGTTGCATTTCTTTAGATTTATTTTGTGATGATAGTTTTTTTATTCGAACTTCCGTCATTCTTTTATTTTATCCAGTCACGTGATAAAAACATGGTTAAAATATTTCTTTAAAAATTCGTTAAAAATAGACGCTTGCGTTATAAACTAAAAAAACTGATACCGTTAGAAAGCTAACTTTTTATCTTTAAATTGATATAAAAATCATGTTTGTGCAATAATATTTTCGGAAGTTATAACGGAAAAACGTCGAAATTTCGTTAAAATTTTAATTTCCAATTCTAATTAAAAATTCGAAAAAAGGGCTCCCAAGTGCACATTCCTGACCTCCAAGGTTTACGTGTACCAAATTTGGTAGCTGTAGGTCCAACGATCTGGCCTGTAGAGTGCCAACACACACACACACACACGCACACACACACACACACACACATTGAGCTTTATTATAAGTATAGATAAATGGGTAATGATACTTTAGGGCTAGAAATTTTTCGGTAACTTAAGCTATAAAACTAGCGTTAGTTGACAACACAAAACTTTCAAACATATTCTCAAACAAAAGTTTCATTCCAGAGAACGCATTACATAATATTGGCGTATAATAGTCAACAGATATTAACTTTTGGCATGAATTTAGCATTTTTATTCGATCCACCATGTCATCCTTGGCGAGTTATTTGGCGATAAATCACTGGCATGTGGTAATGGTAAGCAAAAACCAAATTTGTGTTTTAGAAGCGTTTTTCTCGATTGATTAAAACAAAAATTAGGCACAAAAACTGTATTTTTAGTTATAAAATTCCACGCCAAATTTAATATATTTAATTCATATCGTTTTCTGAGTTATCGCGTTTTTAAATATTTAAAAGTACAGACAAACAGACTATCAACTCTTTATTTAACCTGACACTAAAATTCATAGGTCTCTACTCTGAAATTTAGAGACCTAAATTTCAGTGTAGAGTGAAATTAAGAAACCTTTCATGTTCTGAATTCTATTAATCTAGATCTCTTCGTTTTGTAGTTTAGTTCATATAGACTTATATTCAAAAAGCTGGATAAACAGACTTCTTTTGAACAGATTTCAGTCGAAATTCGAGAAAAATCTGCAAATTTGAGCTGTAAACTGGATTTCTTTCTTCTAGTTTAAAGGGGTTTTGAGTTATTTTTGTCACAGACAGACGGACATTTCCCCCAAAATGAGTTTTCTGAATTCAAGAAGTCTAAAATATGGAAATTCATCAAAATCTCGAGTTCTAATTTTTTTATGATTAATGTACTTTTTTTATGCTACGTATTCGGGAAAATAAAAAATTTTTGATATATAAAGCCATGACTGATGCAATCAGAATACGTGAAGATGTGAGAAACAAATGGAGCCTAAATCTGCAAAGATATTTTGTACTAAATTTTTTAAACTTAAGGATATTTTGAAGTAAATTCAATAACAAACAGTTTTTGAAAGCTTTCTTACTTAAACCAAAATTTTGTTTCTTATGGCACTTGTGATTGGACAAGCCCGATGATACGAAGACAACGATTTAAGTTGATAGGGTGAGTCTCTTGTTTTAGTAGCCAAGCGTTCGACTTTGCCACTCACACATTCCTCATTCACTTGCACAATCTCTTTTTAGTGGAGGGAGCATTCACACATCTCACAGATAGAACAGAGTAAAAACAGTCGTGCATGAATAAGGGCTTGTACCCAGAACACGGAATAGATGCCCTATCCCTATACCAGGACGCCGGCCTTAAAACAACAAAAACATATGTATTAGATGTAGATTTATATTTATGTTAAATAACAGTCTTTTAGAAGTAAATTTTTATGCAGTCAAAGCTTAAAGCTAATTTTTAAGAATGTTATTATAAAAAATTGGTAAAAAACATCTGCTGCACTAGAAATTACAAACATAATTAATAAAGAATGAACCTTCTTACTGGTGCAGTAACAAAATGAGCTTTTTTGTATCATGCAATGAGAGTGCGTCCTCTTTCAATAGCCTGCTCACTTCATTGACTACTTCTTTCTGCACAAAAAGAAAGAAAACATGTAAAAACATAAAGGAAAAAATTAAATATGGTATTGCAATCATCAAATTCTCACATAAGAACATTTGAGACTCGATTCCACCGAAGAAACGTTGTGTGAGCGGCTCGGGAGCACTTTAAATCCGTCAAGGCCAAATGTCCTCCCGTTCGTGTGGTAAGGAAGTTTGGAGAGAGGGGTGCTAGTTCAGCTGTCATCCTCGTCATCTGACCACGGTTTTAAATTAGGATGCCCGACCCAAAATAGCCATAATGATGCTTTAAAATGGTACATGAATGTAAGTAAACTAAATAACTCATATGAAAACATGTTTATTAATTACACAATTTTGACTATCTTATTTGTGTCTTTAAAAAGGCAATTACGCATTGTTCAATGGAACTGAAATATTTTGAACCCGTGGAAGTAGTCTTCCCAAAACATTATCGTATTCTCTGTAATAATAGAGTGTCTTGTATTAGCATACAATAGTTGCGAAATTTAAATAATGTTTGGCATGAATTTGTCATTTTTACTGAATCTATTTTGTCATCCTTGACGAGTGCTTAGCGACTGATCCCTAGCATCTAATAGCATTATATTTCATGGGCGTTTTCCCCTGTCGACTGAAACGTAAATCTGGCACAAAATGGAGCTTGTAGTCACAAAATCCCTTACCAAATTCAATATATTTAAGTCATTGCTTTTTCAGTTACTGCGTTTACATATTTCTAAAGGTACAAACCGACAAAGGTCAACCATTTCTTAGATTTGGCTTAAAATTTGTGAGGTGTCTATGTGGCGAGTTGTATTGTGGTGTCACGCCAATGTGAAGGTTAAAATCAGCCAAAAATGGAATTCGCAACCTTCCGATTTGCAGCTGCATAACATATCCCCTATACAAAAGTGATCACCAATGTTTAGTGTATGTTACTGGCTTGTTAAGATATCACCACATCTAGACATTAGATGTTATCTCAAGCATGAATATGAATCTCAGTATTGAGTTTTATCTACCTAGTTCTTCGACTTGTAGTCTTAGTATTAAAATATATTCGAACAGCTGCACAAACAGAATTCCACTGAAATAATTTTACTGGAAAGTCGATCGAATACAGATTAAGTATAAAATCCGTATGCGAAAGTTCATCGGTCTACTGAAAACGATTGTTTTTTTTTTTTTTTTTTTTTTTTTTTTTAGTTTCCTTTGTCACAGACAGACAGACATTTAAAAAAATGTTTATCGATCTGAAAGATGCAGACTTATCAAAATCTTGAGTTTTATTATTATTTGATCGAATTATTCGACGACTACAATATTTTCCCTATATTATGTATAAAAGAAAGTAAAAATTTAGATAGAGGTTTTTGTCATAAATTTTAATATTGAAGGATTTTCATTTATTTGATTAGAGTACTAAGAAAAGAAAGTAAATTATATTACTGTATAATTTCAAAAAGTAAATTATATTAGTTTATAATTGCACAAAACTCAGGCGTTTTGATTTCGGCAAATATTTTGGCAAATTTGAGTTTAAAAAATATATATTGTGACAAATTTGGGCTGAAAACTAAAAGAAGAAATAATGTACTTTGACAAATTTAGATTGGAAACTAATATAAAAAATGATATATTTTGACAAATTTCAATGAAAAAATGATATAAGAAATAATATATTTTAGCAAATTTGGGTTGAAAAATAATACAAGAAATTGCATGTTTTGACAAACACAAGCATTTAAGTATTTGCACTTCACTTATACAGCAAATTATCACTAAATTCTTAATTTATTGTATAATAAAGTCATTCCTTGCCTTTACTATTTCACACAATAAAAAGCAAATAAACATCTCTAGTTTTCTATGCAGTCTAAGTAGAATGAATGCGAAAACCCATTCACGAAAGAAAAGCCTGATAAGATGGCAGAGTAAACGAAGCATTCCGAGAATTAAGTGGTCATTCTTTCTGTCCCCTTGTTTTGTTCCAGAGCACCCCGATTGCCCGTACGTGATATT
The DNA here is from genome assembly GCA_026543055.1 of Argiope trifasciata. Classification (NCBI taxonomy): domain Eukaryota; kingdom Metazoa; phylum Arthropoda; class Arachnida; order Araneae; family Araneidae; genus Argiope; species Argiope trifasciata. Next base: position 257,849 of record JAPMOQ010042728.1, read on the forward strand.
TCTAGAAGCTAATCTTTTCCCCTCTTATGAGAATTGAAAATAAGGATTTTATATCGATAACAATTAGTAAAAGCCTTGTATTTTGTTTTTCACTGAAGTTTTTGTAGGAAAGCAATAGATTTGCACTACAAAAACTTATCTTAAGAAGAAATTTTCACTCGTGGATATTTAGTACTAATCCCCATCAAACTTTTATTGAAGAAATAAATTTTTAACTTTATTGATACTGGCGGTCAATGACGTTCAGCGGAGCTACATTTTGGTATAGTTATGTTAACATCCCGTTTCAAACCAACACTGTCTATTTTGGGACGGAACTCGTAATTCTGATCAGATGACGAGAACGACTTCTGAGCTTATATACCCTCTCCAAACTTCCACACCACACTAATGAGAGAGGCTCTGGCCCCGACGGTTTTAACGTGCACCAGACCAGCTTATTCGAAGACTCTTCGATGGAATCGAGCCTGGAATCTGCAATCCTCCGGTTTCGAGGCAGAGACCTTAGCAGAGAGGTTTCTTCTGCAGTCGAAACTTACAATCAGGTCACCACGGCCCTTAGGAGTTATGGAAACCACATCTTTCTCCTGAATATCAGAGCCAAATTCCTCGTCATTTCGTTAAGTGTAATTGAATAAACACTACCTGCTCGTGCTTTGTTCGTTAGAAGCGCTCTCCTTTTGGGATAGTGTGGATTATTTCTATGAACACTCAGGGGATATCCCAGCATACATTTGCTAAATAGTAATCAACTAAGCGCATGAGATTATATCAACCATGTATATCAAACCTTTAAGAACAAGCTGTTTTTGAGGGATTTTTGAAAAGGCAAGAGAATTTTTCTAATCTTTGAAAAAGAATATGAAACGCTTCAATAATCTGAGATAGCTGCATTAAAATGATAATGAAGAGGATCAAGAAGAGGGCTGAATTTTTTTTAAAAAAAATTACATATTAACCTCTTGCTAGTAAATAGTAACCCCAAAAAATCGTCAAAGATCTATGTTAATAAGTCCTTTTAAATCTAAAAGTATACTTTATTCAAAAGGTATAAGATCAGTATTATTACGAGCTTGTAGTATTTCTTTCTTTATTAGTTAGCTTCTCAGTAAGAAATACATTTTTCATATATAGTAATGGATATCTAATCAATGATCTCCGTTATTGCTGAATATTCGGCAACTTAGCAATGAGTTTGAAGGCTTTGTGAAAATGAAGTGAGAATGAAATTTTCAAAATGAAGTACCCAGAATATTCGAGAATCGTGTAAATAGCTCCTTCGGGATTTCAGTTCCAGCTTTTGTTCTAAAACATTCGCTCAATATTTCAACATTTTACTCTCAAGGGTTAATAGTTGATATTAGTAGAAATATATGAATAGTTGAACAAATTCTTTCTTGGATAGTTGATATCTTGCAGCTCTATCTGAGCGTTGTGTTTTTGTGTAGAGTAAAGTCCTTTTATTTGTTATTGAACTTGCTGAACTTTTTCACCGCACAACTCACAAACTGATTTTGATTTCTCTATAATTAATAAAATTTAAAATTAACATTTAATAAAATTGACTTTCTGGAGTTTTATTTGCATTTTAAGATGTAATGTGTAATTTCAGTTTATTAAATTTTGCCGATAACTCTTTGGGTTATATGAAGGAAAGAACTTGAACACCATTATTTATCTCTTACCCATCATGATCTGTATATTTTATTCGATTTTGATACAATCCTTCCTCTCGGTAAATTTCGGTACTTTTCCGTTGGCTGGGGGCGGCGAGAAATCGCCAAATAATGTAGTATTCCGCCAAATTTCTTACAAACGTAAGTGAAATATTCGTTTGGCGGCTTGGCTCGCATTTGGTTTACATTGGTGACATTTGCTCCCGGCTAACGGAAAAGCAACCAAATTTCTACATCGTAGATAAAAACATAAATTTACAGGTATAAAAGCGTTTTAAATGAAGCAAAAAATTTTGTTTTACTTTGTTAGGAGGATTAAATATACTGAGGAAAATATTACTAGATCTCATTTGCCAAATTTTAATCAAATGACCGAATGTGGCACAAACTGCAACAACAGCGTTTGCAATCATTTCCAAGATTACATTCTTTACTTAACTTGTTCTATTGTGTTTTCGGTAACGCCGTATTCTGAGTCAGATGTGTTTGGTGATAACATACTTGAAAGATGTGAATATGTGAAAATACATCGAAATAAGATGAATACGAAAACAAAGCACAGTTGAAGAGTAGCAAAACGCAAACAGAAAAAAATAGCAGCAATGTAACTCTAAACAAAGCGCCACCGAAACATTGCCAAGGTTATAAGACTTCAAATAACTGTATATAAAAGTTTAGCCATGCTTTTTTTTATCTCTTTTCAAGGAAAACGTGGTAAATATCTAGATTTTCAATGGGTAAAAGTTTACAATTGATTGCCGCTTGATTTATTGGCGAATTTTTTTGACGCCAAGACCCAATTCGGTAATCGAAGAGTAGCATCAATGGAAACAAAACAGAAGCAGCATTTCATCACTGAAATTTGTCGCCAATAGAAGGGACACCCAAATCTACACTTGAACCGATGAATGATGCATATAATTGACAAAATCGTCTTTGTAGCCATCTTCAATTTAGACTTTTTTCGACTGGCGCCGTTGATTTAATTGAAAATGGGAGCATTAAAATGGATTTTTACCTTAATTAGCACAAATCTTGGTAAAGGTTTAAAACTGGATGCACTTGATCTTTTGGCAATATTTTTGACACTAAAATGGTACGACCGGAGTTTAACCCCTCGCTTGGCGGAATGTTCAAAAATCACCAACCATGGTTTTGCGCCGCAGTTTTCATAATCCAGCCATAGCCAGTAATAAGGACGAAAGATAATATTGTTACCAGAATAGAGAAAACTGCCAGTTTTGGTGCGTCATTGTCAACTTGGCGAAGAAAGGGATTAAACCATGGTTCACCCGCCAAAATTGTCGCCAAGGGAATTATTGCTCGATGTTCCACCTGTAACGTCAATGAAAACAAAACAGGTAAAATCCTATTTTAGCCCACCTCTGGCGACTTTTTCAAAATCTCGCCAATTTTTCAAAATCTTGCCAAATCGAAAGTATTTGAATTAAAAGGTTAAGAAAAAAGAATTCTTACCTTTCGCCAAAAAATTCTTATTATTCGCCAAAGGTGGGCTAAAATAAGATCGATCCAACAAAACATTATGGAAACCAGAAGTAATATTTCATCGCTGAAATTTACCGCCAGTCCAAAGAGCACCCTATTCTACACTAGAACAAACATCTTTAAGGATACCTAAAGGATTAAGTACCCTTAAATCTTAAAATAGAACCCAAATTGAAGGTTTACGTGATCTTTCTTACTCTTCTTCTGTACAAATCCGTTGTCTTGTCCCTGGCTTGGTGCACAAGGAACTGCCGGAAGGCCATGAGCTGTTCATCGTTCGCTTTTACGTAACCGTCACTAGAGACCAAATTGTGCTGGAAGAGAGTGTCGAACAGGGAGCTACTGAATAAGTGGTTCTTGGACATTATGGGATATTGTTGAGGTTCCACTATTGGATATGGATTGATGGCGTGAAGCTATTTTATCCGGGAACTCTTGAATTTTTGTTTTGGGTACAAATGTGAGATGTTTACGAAGGTTACAGTTAAAGCATCTCGAATAGTTTATAAGAGTAAATAATTTTTTCTCGTGAGATTATATAACATTCTCAAAATAATTTTTTTTAAATTAATGCTACATTTTTATTTTCTGTGTGTGTGTGTGTGTGTGTGTTATTAATTATACAAATATTTAAAACTTCTCAACATGAAATGACTTTTTTATAGTTAAGAATAAAAAAATGCGGGGATAAACAGTATTTATTACAGAATATTTTAAGTTTATCAGGAAATTAAAATATATAGACTAACTGAATTTTAATAACTTTTATCATTTGTAACATAACACGAAAAAAGTTAAGGGGTTTACACGAGGTTAACTATTGCGCGTAATAGAAGATCATGCCTGCTATCGGAAAATCACGCGACCTCAACGGGACAATGGCAAATAGTTTTCCCGTCGGGACAACCGTTGTTTATTGTCCCAATAACGTTGTCTCAAGTGTTCATAAGAGGACAATAAAGAGACAACAGCAGAGGGACAAAGATTGCGCGCAATAGTTAGCCTAGTATGAAACCACCTTTATTGCCAGTATAGTTTAATTTTTGTTGAAATGTACTGGAGTAAATTCATGACCACATGATGCTAACGCCACGTTTACTCCATTAATTTAATTTTAAATACAATTAATGCTTTTTATTTAGTTATTAGACATATTTTTTCCCCAGAAAGAGTTGCAAACATTAAAACGTATGGGAGTAGTCTCCTAAAATCTTTCTCGTGTTCTCCTTAATAAAGATGTCATTCCTTTCTCATCACAGGGATTTAAAGTCCCGGTTTGTATGTTTAATCTATGTACAGTCTTCATATATGTATCCAAATATAGCATTTTCCATTCTAAGCGTATTTTGTTTTGTAAGCATTTTTATCTTTATTCCCTCCAAGATCCATTATATATCCATATTATGTACATCTTGTTAGTGTGGTGTGGAAATTAGAAAATACAGTGAGAGATATGTAAAATGGGCTATCCTCGTTATCTGATACCGAAATAAAAGTAGAATATTCTTTTTATTTAAAAACAGAATGATATTGTAACCAAACCATTCAATCTTTTTTTAATCGAAATATTATTTAAAAATTTTTTTTCTTTATATGTCAATCCATTTAACATGTTAATTCGTCGAATAAATGTATTAATTTTAGGTGGAAATATCAGAAATAAATTAAATTCTTGCTCCAAATTAGAAATAAAAGAGTATTTTTTTCCTCACCTATGAAAAATACAAAAAAAGAAGCATTGTAATCATCAAAAATCTTGATTTTCTTGTATAATTCATATTTGAGACAGTAAAACCGAAACTTTTATTTGATCATAAGTCCATATTCATTTTAAATGCTCCCCTTGCCTTTTTTTTTTTAAATTCAAAAAAACTATCACATTATTAAAAAAAATTATTATTAAACACAAGGAAACGAAACGAAACAAAATATGTAGGTTTTAAGTTGAATTTTTAATTCGTTTATGGGTGTAAAAACATTTAGTCTACTATCCCGAGTTATGTCTGGCGAATGAAGAAAAGTTAAATATTAGTCTTTGTGTGATGGTTTTTGAAACAAGGGACAACACAAAGTGATACTTGACATTCTGTACACTGGTAACTGGTCTCTTTTTTTACTGGATTATGGAAGCACAGACTACATTGTCTTGTTGGATTTGATTATTTTTTTCAGTATTGGAATCACTATATTCATAATCAGTATCTGAAAAATCATTGTTTCCGCTATCTTGCATCATTGTCATTATTTTATTTTATTTCTAACGAAAGCATCCTTCGTTATACAATACTGATCCACAAGTAGACATGTACTATACAATAGGGAAACACGTGACCAGTCCCACCAAAAGAGCCGCGAAACGAACAGAACTTGGTAAACTGCCAATCATAACTGACTATTTCCTTTCCTCCAAGCCGAGTAAAACCGTGATCAAAGAAGTCGTACTAACAAATTCTACTTCGTCTGAGTTTTACCGGAATGATAATTAACTGCAATGTGTACAAAACTAAAATAACTCGGGATGATCAGCCAAGCCAAAATCCTGAATATGTCATATTTCTATGGATAAAAAAACATGATTAAAAAGGTGGCGGATCCAATGCCACTACCACTAATGGTCACACCAAACCCGAATGAGCGGAGCTCTTTCGAATTAAAGCAGAGATGTGCGTGTTTCGTTGTTAACGAGCACCGTTAAGGAGAAAATGCGACTTTGCTTGAACACACACGATACAACCCTTTTTAGGGAGCAGTCGAACTCATTCATAAACTCATTCATCCATCCATCCACAAGTCAGAATTGAGATCCAAGACTCATCCTTGATTCAGTGCCTCCAGAGGTATAATTTGTTATGGGAACTTGGAGGACTTTGCAGTCACGACCTCTTTAACGTGCTCCAACTGCCATTAGCCAACACGGCTGTCTTTGGTGGAGACGAGGGCAGAACTCGTTACCTTTCGGTTACGAGACTGATGCTGTACCAACCAGGCTACCGCGGCCATTAAAAAGGTGTGCTGCATAAATGATGTAGCTCCTGTTAGAGGAATTTGGAGTTGCGTGTATTATCATTTTATAAAATAAAAATGTGTTCGTATGGTGGCAGAAAGATATAGCACCAAACGTTAGTCTTGCTTTAACTTAAGCGATGGAGCTGTTTGTCTTATTAGTTTGTTGCAAAGTACAGGTATTGTTGCAAGGTATTCGTTAGAGGTAACTCCTGGTGCTACCGCCGGTTTTCTGCAAACTGGAATAATTGGTGCAACCATCTTTTTGCAGCAAACTAATTTCATACAGGTAATGTCGTCCTTTGCAGCTGTTCAGATCTGCATGGATTTAAAAAAAAATACATAATATTATTCTGGAAACCCCCGCCATTTTTCAAAAATACAAAATAATCGTAAAGTACGTAAGTTTCATATAATAAATAAATGCAAAGCTCGTATACTCCCCAAAAGTTATTCATTTTTCCATTTTTCTTACCGTTTAACCGACGATTTACGAATTCCGGGAAACTGAAGACCATAAAAATCCGATCGATTTTTGAGTTTTTCGCTTGTCATAGATGATGGATGAATATTTTCCAAGAAAGAATGATGAAAGCGGGAGAAAAAAAAATTGCGAATTCTTATTTCCTATCCCTTTTTTTATAATAATTCGCAGTAAGAAAAAAAATGCAACTCCATAATATCTTGTCCTTTTATTTATTATATGAGGATAGTTTTTGGAGAAAAGGAGAAAAAAATTATGATTATTTCCTCACATTAAAACGAATTAAATGCATTTGCGTGTCTTGTGTGGATTACATACGGATGGAATTTTTTTTTCTCATAAAGTTTGTGATTGCATCAATTTAATTAGAATATAGTACCAAAAATAAAAATGAGAATTCTTGTTTCCCTAAAATTTTCAGACGGAAATTATCTAGCGCATTTTTTTCTGTTTGAAAAGAAAATATGTAATAAGCTTCTTTTTCTACTTATTGAAATAAAAATGCATTTAATAAAGAAAGAAAAATGCATATGTTTCTATTTGTTGCCTATACATTAAACTATTTATCCAACGGAACTATTACGCATCTACTGTTACAAAATGTGGTACAATTTGACCTTGAAATACCTTGAAGGTAAGAATAGGTTGTTTGGAACAATATTTTAATGTTAAATAGAATTTAAATTGAAATAATTAGAATTTATATTAAATTATTCAGTAAAAATAATTCTCATATAGTTTTTAAATAAATTAAATATGTTTTCTATGATTTTACTTTATTTACTATTTATCGAAATGAAATAGAAATATGTCTAATAATAATTAATTATTACGCACTGACTGTTACGAAAATGGTACAAATACGCCTTAAAGGTAAGAATAGGTTGTTTGGAACGATATTTTAATTTTAAATAGAATTTTAATTTAAAAAAATTAGAAATTAAATAAAATTATTCAGTAAAATTAATTTTCATACAGTTTTTAAATAAATAAAAAATTATCTTTTTGTGATTTTACTTTATTTACTATTTATTAAAATAGAAATATCTCTAATAATTATTATAAGTGTTGGAAAAGACCGTGTGTTTCTGCGTTTGTTAGTATTATAGGCACCACATTTTTTGTCCCGGAGTTGCCAAATATGGTACAAATGTGCCTTGAAAGTTAAGAATATGTTGCCGCCGAAGTGATATTTTAATTTTAATTAAAATTTAAAGTGTAGTGCATGAAAGCTAATTCATAGTTACTTTTTTAGAGTTACGCAACAATTTCTGAAATATTATTGTATAAAATAATTTCATACAATTTTTTTAAATTTAAAATTTTATCTCTTTTGTGATTGTACTCCATTTACTGCATATTGAAATAGAAATATCTCTGATAATAATAAAAGAGAGAAAGACACATATGTTTCTTTGTGTGTGTCGGTACTCTATGCAACAACTGGTTTGCAATAGAGTTATAAAATATAGTACAAAAGCACCTTGGCACTTACGAATAGGCTGCTAGAAGCAATATTTTAATTTTAATTAAAAATAAAATACTAATAGGGTTACTTCGCAACAACTTCTGAAAATATTATTGTATAAATATAATTTTCATACTGTTTAAAAAAAATAGAAATTATCTTTTTTGTAATTTTACATTACTTATAGAAAATAGAAATATCTCTAGTAATTATAATAATAGTTTGAAAAATACACGTGTTTCAATGTTTGTTTATGTTATATGCACCTAACTGTTTGTCCTAAAGTTATGAGATATGGCACAAATGTGCCTTGAAGGTTAGAAATAGGCTTCTTAGAATGATTTTTGAAGGCATAGAAATGAATCCTTATCACATGGCAAAAAATCGTCCGCAATTTTCGTCAGCAAACCACAACGAAAGCAACGTTACTTGTGTGGCGTAACTTTAAAGTTTCACTTGATTGGTTGAATTTCGTTTGCTGAATTTCGTTTTCCGTCACTATCGTCTGCATTTTCAAGCTGTTTAAAAAAGTTTACAATGACGAAAAACTTGCTTGACCGGTTTTTGAAGGTAGAAACAGAAAATTGCCTTATCTCCTTGTGATAATTCCTTAAAGGCCTTATCACGTGGCAAAATATCTTCGGCACTTTTCGTCAGCAAACGACAAGGAAAGTGACGTCACGTGTGACGCCACTTCAAACTTTCATATGATTGGTTGAATTTCGTTTGCGGACAATATTTCGACAATATTTTCGAACAGGTTCGAAAGAGTAGTCGATTATGAAACTTGCTCGACCGGTTTTTAAAGGTTGAAACGAAAAACTGCTGGCGAAATTTCACTGTGTGATAAGGCCTTAATACCACCACATTCTCTGACCTTGAAACCGAGTAAATTGTCTTTATGATTATTGCGTAGATGAACTTTTCTAATGGAGACACTCCCGTAACATCGTAGCATTATTAAAGTTGTATTCTGACCTAGGGGCAGCGCGTCTTCCGATTGATCCGGGCCTCCCGGGTTCGATTCCTGGTCTGGGCATGATTGTTCTTTACCCTATTTTCAATCTGCGTAGCGTGTGTGAAAGAGCCTCCTTGTAAAAAGGGGTTGTGCAAGCGAGTGTTTGAGTGTCATCTTCATGCGAACTAGATTTCAAACTTCTTTATTCGAGTGCTCAGGCGCTTTACCCTCAGAAGGTACAACACAAATTCAGCTTAAATCGCTGACTTTGTCAACGAATTTGTCTATGGCAAGTGCCATAAGTAGCAACAAGACATCCGAATTCCGTTTATCTATTTTCTGAAATTTCCGATATTGCTCTAGTAGTACACATATATAGTATAACACTGTATGATATTAAACAATATTCCCAATATTGTGGAGTATTAGTATATTAAATCATATAATATAATAATAGCTATTACCCACGACTCTGTTCGCGTGGAAATTTTGATGTACATGTTCGAAAGACTATCAAATAATGACAAATATAAAAAAATAAACCTAACTTAAAAACGATACATTTAAAAGTATGAGCATGTACGAAAAATATATAACATAAATACAACTTAATAAGAAAAACGCACAACTAACGTAAAAGCAATTTATTTACTTTGTATACCCAAATAAAACAAAACAGTAAATCAAGTCTGGTAAAATCCATTTTATTTATTGATCGAGATTAAGATAGTTATAACAGTGTTATACATATAATTTTTAAACTTTTCATTTGAATGAAAACACAGTTGTCAACAATCACGCGCGAACTTTTAACGCCAGTTAGAGCTAAGCAATGCAAAGTAGAATTTTCTTTCTTTTATTCTTTTTGCTTTTAATTTAAAAGTACTTCAGAATGAACACAGAAGATCGATTCATGAGCAACATTTGATTTTAAATACATCAAACACCAAAAAAATAAACATAATCATTTGAAATAATCAGTCGAAATTCTGCTAACTCTAACATCAACTATGTTGAGAAAAAAACTGGAGCCTTATTTATCTTTGGCAGGATCTGGTCTCAGCTTTGTGGCGCGAAAGTTAGTTTTTAATTGGTGAAAAAATTAACCACTCAATGAACCTGAATAAAAAGTAGCCTGTGTTCTTTTCGTGACCATAATTTATCTTTGTGCTAGATTTCACCCAATTCTGTTCAGCCGCTCTGGTGTGATTGAGTAACAAACATCCATCCATCTATCCATCCAAATATCCAAACTTTCACAGTTATAATGTTAGTATATATTATTTAATATTGTACAACAGAATGTGCTTGCTACCTGATTTTAAATTCAATTATTATTCCTTCTTTAGGGCTCAACAACGTAAGAAAAAAATCTCTCTGAAATAACTGTACATGTTAAATAAGAATTCTGAGCGTTCTTTACAGAATTTTTACAAATCACTCGCACTCTTCGCTCCAAACTCCTTAATATCAATCCGCCCCCCGCTCAACTGTTCTTCTTTTCTTCACTTCACATCCTTTTTTGAACGGACAGAACAGTCCCGTGGTATTTAGAGACATGACACACTCGATAAAGTAATTTATGAAACAATGAAAAATGGTTTGCATTTGAGGATGAATATTAAACCTAATATTAATAATAATAATAAAATTACTTTTTAAAAATTCCTAAAATTCAACAAAAATCTGCACGACTATTAAATTAGCCTTATTTAAAAAACATTTTTTTAAACTGTATAAAATTCATTTTTGTGCAGTAATACTTTGAGAAATTATCGTGAAAAACATCAAAATTCGACTTAATTTTTAATTAGTTTGAAATTATAATTGAAATTTTTTTAAAAAAATCGCTCTATATCTGTACATATTCCCATCATTTAAGTTATATGCTTAGAATTTGATAACTTCTTGCATACAGCCGACTACCCCGCCACCACTGAACGTAGCAGTATCGACAGGATTTGTAGTGGTCGACTAGAATTTGATAGCTATACGTCAAAAGTTCTGGCAGGCATATACATACACATACATTCATCTTAATTATTAATAAATATAGATAATAATCATGGATACATTGTACATATATTCGATTCAATATAAAAACATTAAAAATAGACATCATTTTTTCTTTAATTTATTAATTAATTACTTCCGAAGAATGGTGTTTTCAATATCTTCCTACAAAGAAGCTTGTTACGCAGTTTAAAAAAACTCATGAATGAAAAAGATACAGCTGGAATAATTATTCTTTTCAAACTTCATCATTTTCGAATCATAAAACGTAATAGAATCGAATTACAAATTCTTTTGAAAAATTAATTACAAAACGGAAGTCAACGAATTCTTAACGGAAAGAGAGAAGTTCAATGAACTACGGAATTATCGCTACAAATAAAATTATAAAAAATGAATCCCTTTGATGTTTGATCGCAAGCGATTAATAATTAATTATATCTGATTAGTTACAAACTTGCTATTAAGACTTCAGTTTAAGAAAAATGGTTGTCATGGATACGAAAAGGTCAAAAATTTGTTATCATGTTAATTCTTAGATATTATTATATTATTCTTTTGTAAGCAGTTGTTGAATTTTCGGCTGTGTTAAAATTAAATCTTTTCATCGAATTTAATTTCCCATTAAAATGCATGTCCTAAACAGTCTAACGTAATACGTCGCCTTTATTTTAAATCTGAAACAAGCAACATTTATGCGCTTATGATAACTCCAAGGTATGCGTAAGAATGTTATAATTGCTTGCAGTAAGCTTAATGAGAATAAATATGCGCTACGCATCGTTAACTTGGAATATAACCGAATTTAAAGTGTGCAAGCCCCTCTAATTGATACGGAGTCTAAAATCATATAATAGTTGGTAAACAAAAGTTAGTGGTAAGAGAAACAGAATGCTAATTTAACGAAGTTTGTGTCGTAGTCATGTTTAAATTACTTTATGTTATTAATTTATTTAATTCTTTTATAATGATTATGCTAAAGAATAACAACATGAATTACATACTTTTAACAGGTTCATAATATGTTGTTTAATGAGTTTATATATTAAATAATGTATATTATATATGTTTATTTATAAGTAATGATTTCTGTTAACCATATTATAATATTTAAATAATTTATATTTAACTTATTCGTATTTGCTTCTATAGTATAAATTATCGGAAATAATGTGTTTGTGGCGGTTTATATTGTGGTGTCGCGCCAATAAGAAGATTGAATTCCGCCAAGAATCGAATTCGCGACCTTACGATTAGCAGAAGTGTAACATATCCACTAGACAAAAAGTGATCACCAATGTTTAGTGGCTGTTACTGGTTTATTAAGATACCACTACAATAATACCCCCCAGTTAGTCTGTAAAGAAACGAACGATTTTATAGCTCCAAACGTTATGACGAGCAATGAGCGTATTCATTGTCGATGGTTACCAATATGGCAGGTTGTATTGTGGTGACGAGCCAAGGTAGAGATTGAATTCCGCCAAGGATCGAACTCGCAACCCTACTATTTGTAGCAGCGTAATATATCCGTAAGACAAAAGGGATCACTAATGTTTAGTGGCTTATTAAGATACCATTACATGTTAAACCACTTGGTTGTTTTCCCCGAATGCCATACGTGCATCGATTTATCAAATTTTGATAGTTGTAAGCAAAAAAAAAAAAAACATTCATAACGATTATAATTCAATATTAAAATACTTCGAATACGTAAATAAGTCAAGTATTCAAAGGCTTTCCCTTTGTATATTCCAAAACTTGAAGATGCCGTCTTATTTTTTAGTAAAGAAAATAAAACAGTTAAGCGGTTTGATAAAAAGGATAAATTTATCGGTCAATTTTTGTTGCACAATCTTCAAAATAATCTCGTCTTACTGCATCAAGAGACTACAAATAATCAAAGAAAACATTACATATAAAATTGGATGTTGAATGGATTTTTTTTTTTATCTTTTATGTCTTGATACCAGAAGACATAACTTATGATGCTTGAACATATTTAAAAAACTTAGAATCACACAAAGTAGCCTTTTAAGATATAAAACAATATTAAGGCATAATATTTACAAACGCAAAATGAGTGAAGATTTTCAAAGCATCATCGTAGAAGAAAAGTTCCAAGGATTTCGTAAACAAAGATGTTCAAAATTAACGATTATACCGGGTGCGTAGCAATAAAGTTCTACAAGAATAAAGCACTTTTTAAGCACCTTTGTACATGCACACTTATATAAACCAGTGTTTTTTTCTAATTCTAAGTAATTTTCTGTTTATTATAATGGATAATGTTATTAAAATTTAAATGTGCATTTTTTTAAATTTTAATATTTATCGATTTATTTTCATAATATTTTGTCAATGTTTTCTATTGTGAAACAAATTATGTCCCTTTGGTTCTGGCAAAAACAGAAAAGAGCAATAAAAATGAAAAGAAACCTTATCATTACCAAAAATTAAAGTCAACTTTTATAAGAAGAGAACTATTTAGAACACTGCATATAAAAGAAATTCAAATGTTTTTCGCGCTGCAACAAGTTCGGCATATTTCGCTTTTTCGGAATAACCATTCCAATATTTCAATACGGTGCCCAATGTCGAAAAAAAGAATGGAAAAATGTTCATTGTTGCAACTGTGATCAGTGGTGGTGTTTAAATGAAGAATTTCCAAACCTCAGTGCATTTAGATATTTTTTATTGGGAACAACAACAAAGTTAATACTCATAGTAAATTCCATTACTGGTAAGATCCGTGCCTACCACGCAAATTCCCTATTCACGTTGGTGGGTGTTTACAAACATTAAGTAAACAACAGGCGGGAGCGCCATTTATACACATTCCGCAACAATCAATAACCATTATCTTAACATAGGTTAAAAATCTTGTATCCCTTCACCGAATGCTTCCCTTTCATCAGTTTTCTTTTATGATTTACCCAGAAAACAAATATTTATGACAATTATCTATTTAGCGCATTCGTCGTATGCGGAAACAATAAGGGAATATCTTTTACTGAAACAAAAAAGAATATCTTGTTTGCACTTCTCGCGAAAATTTAAGGTGCTCACTTTTAAGGTGCTTAAAAATGTTTTCCAAAATTAAGCTCTTTATAAGGACTCTCCATGGCGCTATGCACCTTGATATAGAATTAAAAAATATATATTCGATAATTTCACGAAAATTCAACTTTCCCAACGTAGTCATAACAGTCATAGTCGTATACCTTTAAGCATATATTATAAAGTGAGTAAAAGAAGAAATATCAATAAAGATATCAGGTAAAGCAAGCTCTATGTATACCTTAAAAGTACTTAGAGGTTATAGTAGGAACGTTTAAAGCAAGGATAAAGAATTCAAGTACGTTTTTTCCGTATCCTAAGTATCACAGTCTGCTGCACTATATTGTACAATAATGTACGATATTATATAGTAAACGATATTCCACAATATTTAATATTATAGTGAATATTGATCATTGTCATGCAACATTTGTGCGCTACTTCCCAGGCAGCACAACCTGTTGCCTAATATTGTAAAATGTTGTTCGATATTACATGATAGTAAACAATATTCCACAATATTCAGCAACATTGCGAATATTGAACAATGCCATACAATATTGTACAATATTTGTGTGCTATTATCCAGGCAGCTCAGCCTGTTGCATAATATTGTACAATTTTGTGTTATATTATATAATATTTAACAATGTTGCGAATATTGATCAGTGTCATACAATATTTTACAATATTTGTTGCTACTACCCAGACACAACAGTCTATTGCATAATATTCTATAATATTATAATATTAAACAATATTTCACAATATTGTACACTATTGCGCATATTGATCATTGTCATACAATATTGCACAGTATTTGTGTGCAAATACCTAGGTAGCACAGCCTATTCCATAATATTGGGCGATATTATATGATAAACAGTATTTCACAATATTAAACATTATTGCGAATAGTGTATGATATTATATGATATTAAACAATATTTCGAGTATTGTTCATCATATAATATTGTACAATATTTGTATGCTACTAGAGATGTTCAGCGATATTAGTTTTTAATCTAATACCACATGTCCACAATGTCACAGAATACTTAAAAAGCTCTGTGGCAAGACCCGCTATTGAAACCCAAACAATTCACCGAGCCATTTTGTGTTTGTCCACTCCCTCTGATCCATTTCGCTTAGCCAATCGTGCTCAATTAACCTCATTTCCCCGACATCCACCTTCGCTTTCACAAACCCACTCTTCACCTTTCAAACTGAAGCCCGGGCAGTGTCCACAACAACTGGATTTCCGACCTGTTTGACCACGAGCGCCCCAGCCTGTTGCACCGAGGGGCGATCGATAGCTGTCCGGCAAAACGAAGGGAGGGCGTCCGGCCTTCCGTGATGTCGCCAGTTCAGGAAAAGCAATTATGAAACCTCACGCGACGGCACTCTTTGTTTATCACGAAAAACCCGAATCGCGCAAAAATGGTCGAGGCTTTCGATTGTTTAGGTTTAACAAAAGAGTTCTGTGATAGAATCGGGTTTCAGAGAAAGTGAGAAGCTTCGGTTTTAGGAATTCTAGGTTTAATTTTGTGAATTTAGGATTTCTCCTACACGTAGTGTACGGTTGGTTGTTTGGTTGTTGATCGGTAGTTTTATGGCGTAAGAGCCAGAATTGGCTATGCAGTGCCTAGACATATGGTTTGAATATAACTATACCATTAAAATTGTCTCCTCCAGGCTAAAAATTGATAAAAAGGTTTTTTTTCAAAGATGTACTTATAAGAAATATACAAAGCTCATATGAGATAAAATATAGGGTTAAAACAAAGGTTTTCCTTAAATAATGAAATTTATATGAAATCAATAAATTTAACAGCTCTTAAAAATATGAGAACGTTACGATGAGGTTGTTCTCCAACAAGTTCATGCAAATTCAATGATAATGGATTAAAGAAATGCACTCGATAAAAATTAAATCTGGGGCATTCAATTAAAATATGTGAAACTGTGAGATTAACTTGACAATCCGAACACATCGGAACCCTCTCACCAAACAAAAGATGTTTGTGAGACCTCGTTGTGTACGAGAATGTAAAAAAGTGGCACTTTTTCATTCCATGAGCAGAGTTACAGTTAAAATATCAAAAATGTCTATAGTAAAAAAACTTTCAAATTTATTTTTTTGAAGAAACAACTGGCAACACAGATAATAATAAATACGAAAAAAGTATATAATTCCATGCTGCTATTTCCAATTTAAGTTTAGAATTATCTGATACAAATAAAAAAGAAATTATTTTACAAAAACTCATTTCAAAATACTAGACAATTTTATCTATCTTCATATGCATATATGTGATCAATTCACTTCATCTATAAGCATAAAAATCCGTCCCTTTCATCTTTTTATCAATTAAATGCCTTTTTTAATAAGCTTGATTATACTTGAATTTATGAATGAGGTTAAATCAATTTTTATCAAGTTTTTTTAAAATCTAATTACTGTAATTTTCCCTGTCTGGAAATATTAATTTATCTTGGCTTCACCCATCACTAGACTCAAAATTTAAACGAATATGCAAGAAACTCTCATTTCAGTTTAATAAAAACTGCGCATGCCTTGCTAATTATCTCTTTCTACGGTTTTACTTCTCTATCGGCTCGATTGAATTTTATTCAAAACTGATTGTCTTCGATATGTTTTACATAAAATTAACTTTCATTAATATGTCATAATTCAAATAAACTGATTTTCGAATTGCATCAACTTCAAATACTTTTTTTACAATGCATGTCTACTCAACTGACCCTTGTAAACTTTTATATATGAAACAAGTAAAATATTATATTATATATATATATATATATATATACATATATATTGTATATATAAAAATATATATATATACCTATTTATTTTCTTATATTATCTATGTATATCTTATACTATTTTATATTGTTTAGGATCAGGGAGTCCGTCAGTAATCTCAAAGTTTGGCGACCATTTAACGACTTTGGCAAAAAATAATTAGGGAAAAAATTTAATTAATGAGTTAATATTTGAAAAAAAAAACTTTATTGGCATCGTGTCATTCACTACAACTTTTTAAGAAATTTACTTGAACTCGAGTGGATGAGCAAAAACTAATTTAACAACGACTGAAAATCTGAACAAGATATATAAATAAATACAGTGAGAGTGTGAATTAATAGTGGGAAATCAAAGTAGAAACTATACTTATTAATTAGGGTCTGATGAAGTGAAGATTCTTTGGCGATAAGTTTTTGGTGAAAAAAAAAATAAATAAATGAACACGATTTTCTTCCCGCAAACTTTGAATAAATAACGTAAAGAAATGCTTGTTTTTGTCCAGTAAGCTTGAAACTAGTTCACAGGATTACAATTTGATTTTAATGCTGCATTTGGCGATTTTTGGCTTGCTCATCGTTTATTAATGTCCAAAAAACTCGCATAATTTTATGATAAGACTGCTTCTCGCACAAAATCTTTTGCTACAGTAGATTCATAAAAAAAATCCTGCGAGGCAAATATCACTCTACTGAAGTCTATTAAAACTCTGAAGATTCTAACATAAGAAACTCTAAAAAAACCTTCTCATAAAAATAAAGGAAAAAAATAATAATAACATTCTTTACAATATAGATAAAGAAAGGTCAACGTGGACGGAATAGCCTGGTTAGTATGGTGTTAGACTCATGTCTGTTACTTTACGTGTTCGAATCCACCAGCCGAAGATTCCCGTGTATGGTGGTGGCTGACGCACATATAAATCTGTCGTGGTCTCAAATTCCTCCACGTCGAGAGTGATATCAATGTGAGCACTGGTTCACAGGTGATCGTTCCCTGATTCAGGTCTAAATGACGATCTGTGGTTGAGAGAATGAAAATGCAGTTCTTAGACAAGTTAATATTCCTTTAGAAATAATTTATTAGTGGTTTCAGTACTAAACGATGTAAAAAAAGTATGTTATTTAATATTTGAGCATCAATATTTAAAGAACAGTTAGAAACACAGTTTAAATTTCAGTTCAGGAACTAGATAAAATCTTGCATATAGCTTATTAAATATACTAATCAAATCGTTTGTTGAATCTATATTAAAGGATTTTAAGAGGATGATTGAAAGACCACCCCTTAAATAGATTTGTGAGGCATGAGTGAATACTCTTGGCCCTAATTGGTGCCACTGAAAAAATTAAGCACCCTATTGGCTACAATCTTTATCTACGTCACTGCCGGCTTATCCAATGGTAAGTGTCAGAAGTAACAACACAACAACAGAAAGGTCAACGATTAAGAAATGGCCTTCCTACTGCCGCGATGGATTCCCTTCAAATAAAATACCATTAAAAGGTAAAAAAAGGTTTTACAATGACTAATTGAAGTATCGAACAAATCTTTTATAAAGAATCTTCACATTCATAATCGCAAGAATAAAAAAAGAAATTGTACGTCAGAGATGAATATCCTGATACTAACGATAACCTTCTTCCCAGTACAGCACCCCTTCCCCCTCCCTCCCCCTTCAACTTTCACGATTCGAAACACTAAGTGGAAATCTATTCAAATTGCTGCTCCCCGGAACAGCAAATGACACTGCTCGCACCAAGGCAAATGATTTCCTGTCTGTCCATCCCAAAGAAAGAAATAAAAAAGATCCCGATATATCGAGCTTGATTCAATGATCTTAACACATTTACATGAGAGAGAGAGAGAAAAAAAGGATCTCATAGTCAAGGATCTCCCAACAGAATGGATGTCGTTGTCAACAGAATGGAGACACGGCTTAATGGTTCATTAAGCGCGGAATCAAATTCCGGTTCGCCGACCTGCTGCTTTGAATGCGCGTGAAATGCAAATTTTGGAGGTTTTTTTTATTCAGTCGACAGATGCTGTCGAGATGCGTTTGATGGGGAGTCGGCACTTCTAAGGATTGATTGGCTTTCTTTGGTGGGTGGCTTTTGGGAATTCATTTGTGTTTGATACGGTGTAAAAGTGGAAGGAGGAAAATAAAAAATTCATTTAGAGGCACCCCTTTTATTCTATCCCTATTATTAGTTCACACTCTCCTTATATATATATTGATTTAAATATCTTGCTCAAATTTTCAATCGTTAATAAAATACATTTCATTCATCCACTCGATTTCAAATACATTTTTTTAAACTCGAAGTAGTTGACACTAGATGTTAATACATTTTTTTTTTCAAATATTAATTCATTATTAATACTTAAGAGTTTTAGCAGTTTGTAATGAAAGTTGAAATCCGCGGGCAGTAGCATAGTTGGTAAAATGCAAGGATTTCAGAAGTTTTCACTTGAAGGTGAAGAATGCGATTTCGATTCTTGCGAAAATCAATTTTTTAAAAATAAATTTTCTGTTGTTGTTTTCCAATGGCACTTGTTATTGACAAACATGCTGATCGCTGTCAGCGATTTTAAGCCTAAATTAGCGTCCCTTGTTTTTCAGTAGCTCCAAGAGTACGACTTAGCTACTTCATGCTTCACATTCGCTTTCACAACCCCCTTTTTACAGAGGGACACATTCACCCTACTCACAGATAGGACATAAATAAACAACCATGCCCGAACCGGACTAGAACCTGGGACGCCCAGAACACTAGGAAGACACGTTACCCCTAAGCCAGGAAGCAGGGTAGACACAAGTATTTAATTATTTAATTTTAGTTTTATATGGAGGAAAAATTCTCTTATAAAAGCAGGATATAAATTTAAGACTAAATACCGTCAGTGACGAAGCATGTAGATCGCTGGAAGAAAATTTCTTTTGCCACTTAGTATTGTGATTATGCCCAATGTATATACATATTTGTATTAATTGTAATTATTTAATAAAAATTAACTAAAATAAAAATTTGCTATGTTGCCCTAAGCAAGAATTGACTTTCAAAAAATTTTATATTACTTTTTATCAATAAGATGTGCGTCAAAATACGATTATAAAAGCGCATGAGGAAAACATTCAACAGAGGGCAGGGATAGCCTAGTTGGTAGTTCTTTGGACTTGGGTAGCGAATTCAAAACCCGCCTGCTGAAGACTCTCCTAGGGTAAGGTGGCTAGTGCACGTATATATCTGCCATGGTCACTAAGTCCTCCAAGTTGAGATAATATCACTGAGGGTGCTGGTTCTAAGATAATCGTTCGCCGTTTCAGGCCTCTGATGATTGAAGTTCATCCCTTAAAAAGGGTTATGACGCATGAGTAGTTAAATCTTACTTTTGACCCTAGATGGTGGTATTGAAACAAAAGATGCTAAAAAATTGTTACTTAAAATCGCTGATTTTGTCAGCAGACTTGTCTATTGTAATTGCGATTAGAAGCGGTAATACATTCCACAGAGATAAGTAAAAAGGATTAATTTTAATTTTTAAACCAAACAACTTATATTTCTCTTTTTTTTTCTTTCTTTTCCCTTTTTCTCAGTGGGCTCCTTGGAACAATGAATATTTTGAGGGTTTTAATCGCTTAGAAGTCTGTCCCAAGAGTTTTATGGTAAAGCTTTCATCTTCTCGCATTCATATTTGTTTGGTCCTCTCCCGACAAAATCTTATTGACAATCCGTTATTAATGTCGGACTTCTTCAGGTTGGAAAATTTCATAGACTTGATATAACTCTGCTGTGTTTGGGTATATACAACGACAAGATATTCCCGTTTTTGAAATTGGCAATTTTCTATTAGCGTATGTGTACTTTGTACAAAACTGTCTTTTAGAATTGGAAAACTGTCTTTTCAATATGGATTTCTAAGGAATAATTTTTAAAGGGCTGTTTGTTCGTGATTCTGCGTATAAAAACTCTAAGCAATTAGAATGGCTTGACTTTCTCATGTAAAGAATTATAAATTTATATTGGAATACTAATAACTTACTATAGTGATGAACTTAGACCCGTTCTTCCACACATACAAACAAAACATATAGCATGAAAAAGTTCGAGATTTTTACGGATCTCCACATTTTAAACCTCCCTAAGTTTGAAAAACACTTTTTTGGAAGATATGCGTTTGTCTGTCTCTCTTACGTGACAAATATAACTAAAAAACGCTTTGATATAAACGGATAAAAAATTTTACATGGTCTCCATTAGACTTTTATTATTAGATTTTTTTTATCAAATTTCGAGTAAAATCCGCTTAGAAAAATTCTATCCGTTCGACTGTGTGAATATAATTTAATATGATATCTACAAAACTAAGAATACTAGATAGATAAGCCCGTTACACTGAATAAACATCTATAAGTTGTCTAGACACATCTCAAATTGCGAGCCAAATCCTACAAGGGATTGATCGTCGATTGGTATTTGCTTTTTTAAAACATATAAACGCGATAACTCAAAGACGAATATATCAAAAATTTTAATATATCAAATTTGGTTTGTCTCTTTCATCTACATGTACGGTTTAGTGTCAAATTTTTGTTTTAATCGATGAGTAGAAACGCTTCCAAAACATAAATTTGGTTTTCAGATACTGTTAATTGCATACCAAGGATTTATCGCCAGATAAGGTGCCACTGGGGCCTGGTGGTAAGGTATCGGCTTCGGAACTGGGATTGCAGGCTCGAGGCCCGATTCTACCAAAGAATCACTGTGAAAGCTGGTCTACGTTAAATCTGTCAGAGCCAAACGTCCTAAATATATAATAACATCATCACGTGAATATCTAATAACACCATAAAGTAAAAACATAAATATCAGGTTAAAATATCATCAAAATTTCTCAGTACGGTAATTTCGCTTTTTTTTTTCATTCATCTTTTAAACTTAGAAGATATGAAACCGAATCCGTCTTTCTTAACTGTCTACAAATCTATAAATTATGGGATTAAATACTTGATTAAACACTAAAAAGGATTTGAATTTCAAAGCGTCAATTTTATTTATTGTTAAAATTTAAAAAGAAAACATTTTTTTAATAATGGCAAAATTCAACAAAAATTTCATGATAGTTAGATCTGTACCATTAAAAAGATAATTTTAAAAATTTTAAAACGGTATAAAATTCAGTTTTGTACAACATTATTTTGTTATTTTAGTGTTTTTGCTGGTAAATACCTGCATTCAGCTTAATATTTAATTAATTTTAACTGTAGTTAACATTAAAAAACAATCTATCTAAAATTCTTGTTTATATCTTTTACAGTGTGGCTTGTAGAACGTAACACACACATAGACAAGCACGTTAATCTTTATTATTCATTTAGATATTCATAAATTATTTTGGGAACTAATCATTTTAATTTCAATGTTTGGAACAATGCTTAAAATTTTTCAGTCAAAATGAGATATTAACTTTGAAGTAAAACATTTATTATTTTTCGAAGTCTCAAAATTTAATTTTTGGCACACTCAAAACATCAATGTTTTAGACTTTTAAATCAATAAAAAATGAAATACAGTCTCAAATTTTATTGGCATAATTAGAAACAACACTGTTTTATACTGACTTGGAAATCAATAAACATAGTCTCGTAATTTAATGGCATACTTGAAAATAAAAATATTGGCTTGGAAATATTTAATATTGGCTTGGAAATCAATAAAAAAATAAAATGTAGACCTTCTTGAGGTAACTGACTACGTTCGAAGGAATATTTTTGAACAATTGGATTTTTTAATTATTCAAAACTATAGTTTTTAAATGTATTGTCAATTATAATACAAAATACTATATATATGGCAAAATTATTTGAAAATATAATATATTTTGAGAAATAGAAAAATGTGTAGTAAATTTTACTGAAATTTAACCAAAACGTTTCATACTCTACCCAAAATTGTAATATAGCCATCTTATTTTTCTTTGTACACAATTTATGGAATATAATGATAAACGAAATGAACCAAAATATAAGAAAGATTTTCGGATGCAAAGAAGTTATAGCTAAAAATATACACACAGGTTCATTTTTTCCATATTATTTACAGCACCGGGTGTAATGTTTATGTAAATATATTTATTAGTTTTTAAGGTAACATGTTACCGGTGGAAAATTTTTAAGAAAATTTAATTTTTAAGTTTAGGAAGAGTGAAATTAAAGACAAATTTTAACTGAAAAATATGTAATCCTGGATGATATGTCTTCCTTTTTCTGGAAAAGATAGATTTTTTTGAGAAAAGGGAAGTCTGAACTACCAAAAATAGCTGTAAAAAAAAATTCGTCGATGTGCTCAATAACCAGTGTGTTTAGCGTAGTCGGATACCGTAAGCAAATCATCTGGTGTAAATGTACTAAAATAATTAAAGTTCAACTGCAAGATTTTGAAAGCGATTCGAAGTTACACTAAATTATGCGATTTTCCTCAAAGAATCCCTAACACAACTCAACTCCATCAACGAAATTAAAACGCTCTCTTCGAGACACTTAATTGAAACCATGAATTTCGAACAACAATCAATACACAATATCCTTTGAAGGTCAGATGAAAAATAATTCGATCTGAAATATTGCACTTGAGGAAAACTCAATTAAATTCCAGGGATCTGAGTAATTATGTCGAATTCCATGCTCAACAGGGGGTGTAATCGCCTTTCGAGCGGTTCCTTTGAAGTCGCAGATATCTCCATTCAGATTGGATGGCAACCTGCCAAGAACAAACACTTCGCAGAAGCTACTGAAGCACTCGGAATTCGCAGAAATGTCTTAATTTTTGTTTGCTTTTTCGGCTTTATGAAAGAACAAATAAAGCAAATATTGACAAAGAAGGCTGCAGCCAGAAACTAGGTGATGGAGAATCCAGGAATTCCAAGGAGAGTTCTTTGAACCTAAAAACTTTTTGGAACAAGAGCCAACAATTGTTTCTTGTCTGTTGTGATTCTTGATATAATGTAGGTCTTGATTTGTTTGATATCTGCATCAGGTTTACTTAGCTTTGATGCAGATTATTCATCCTGCTACTTCATATAATGCTACTCGGTAAGCAAATTCAGAAGTCAAAGTTTCTACCAGATGCATATGTGTATTGATGAGCATATACGATTATTAATATTTGTATTGATACATTTATTTAATATTTACATTGATGAGCATATACAATTGATTCATATTTGTATGGATGAGCATATACAATTGATTCATATGTGTATTGATGAGAATATACAATTGATTCATATGTGTATTGATGAGAATATACAATCGATTCGTTTGTGTGAGCATATATACAATTGCGTATTGATAAGCATATGCAATTCATATGAGTATTGATGAGCATATACAATTGATTCATATGTGTATTGATGAGAATATACAAGCGATTCGTGTGTGTATTGATGAGCATATATACAATTGCGTATTGATACGCATTTGCAATTGTTTATAAGCATATGCAATATTGATAAGCATATGCAATTGTTTATAAGCATATGCAATTCATATGTGTATTGTTGAGAATATACAATTGATTTATATGTGCATTGATGAGAACATACAATCGATTCATATATGTATTTATGTGCATATATACAATTACGTATTGATAAGCATATGCAGTTGTTTAATATATGTATGGATGAGCATATATAATTGATTCATTTGTGTATAGATGAGCATATACAATTGATTAATAAGTGTATAGAAGAGCATATACATTTGACTGATCTGAATTGTTATACTTACCTCCTGATCTATTCCCCGCAAAGTCGGGGTACCTCGAAATGAGGATGAGATGCCCCAGTATAGTGGCAGGCTATCGCCACCCGTAAGGGTACCCAAAAAGGTAGGTATTTGGCTAATTTCATAGATAACCGGACGTATTTCCTTCGAGAAGGGTTATAGCGAGGCCGGTGATGGCCTTTATTAGAATAAACTATGGTCACCACCAGTTTTGCCTGTTGATGCCGTCAGTTCGTCAGCTGTGTGTGTGTGTGTGTGTGTGTGTGTGTGTGTGTGTGTGTGTGTGT
>JAPMOQ010042728.1:282929-309202 GCA_026543055.1 Argiope trifasciata
TGTGTGTGTGTGTGTGTGTGTGTGTGTGTGTGTGTGTGTGTGTGTGTTACAGAGAATATCCTAATTTACACTGTAATGCTGGATTAAAAATTGTTGCTTTCAAGAATGTAAAATACTTTAGTTTATATTTGTCACGGATCATAATTTATTTAATAAATCGAAATACTAATGGTGTTGATTAGCAACAAAATTTTTCTTTGCTATAAAAAAAAAGGCTAGAAAGTAAGATTTCCCCAAAAAATCTTCTCATAATTTCATTGATGAGTTTGAAAAATAACCATTTAAACTCCATTTTGGAAAAAGTATTATTGCTTTAGTGTTAGATTTGACCAAACTAATGAATTCAGCTAAGCTTTGAGAATTCTGCACTATATGGGATTGTGGTTTTTATATATTGATATTTCGTGCTCTGTTAAGATTAAGCCTTTAGAAGTATAAGCATTTTTTTCCTTAAATATAAATTTGTAACATTTTAAAATGAATTAAATTATTTTAATCCAAAGAAGCATGAATCAAAATTTCTTTTCATAATGGAAAGATTTACATGGTGCAATAATGTATTACGAAATTATATCCCAAATTTTCTTGATCTACTTTCTTTTTTTAAAAAAAAGCCTTTATATTTTATAAGACAACATGGTGGTAAACAATTTTCATGTTAATTGATTTTATATTAATATTAATAGAAAATGGGCATTTTTTTTGTAAAATCTACATAAAATTGTAGAGGTTACATAACTCTAATGCCTTCTCATTCGATACAACAGATGGCGTTGCCTTATTAACATCAAGGTATAATTCCCACACTCCTTCTTGGGGGAGTAGATCATTATTAGATTGTATTCTAAATAAATGTCGTGCATTTTTTTTCTTTAGCGAAATGTGGAACTGAGAATATTGTCACGTAGATAGAACACAAGAAGACACAGGAAGTAGAGTTAAATCAATTTATTAACTCAACTCTGAACTAAGAATGCTGTGACTGAGAAATCTTCAGCTTTTATACAAGTAGGGAAAGTTCCAGAATACCTTTCTGGAGACAGTAAGGAAAGTACAGAGCTGGAAAGAATCTGGTACATTAAAGAAAAGCTCAGAATCTTCTGGAACACGAAATAAAGGAAAAATATTTAGACAGATTTTAAATCTACTGGGATTCGAACACATGATCTCCTGACTATCAGTCCAGAGTCATAACCATTCAACTATGCAGACTGGCCAAAGTTCCGTTTCAATGCAGCAATATAATTTAATAACTGTTTCTGATACTCGTCTATTATTTTCATCTATCTCATAATGAAAATAATAGACAAGTTATTATTTTCATCCATAAAGAGTCTCATCCCTCTACAGCAGAAATTAATTTCCATATTTTCTTATCTTTTGAATTACCGTGTTCAAAGGCAAATGGACCAATATTATTCTTAAAAACTATTCTAATGGTTTTAGAGTTAGTTTAGTTAGTTATATATTAACGTATCGTTTTTAAATCAACACTAGGGCTATGTTGGAACGGACATTGTAATTTTGAACCAGGTTCAGATGACGAGGATGACACCTGAGCTGGCACCCCCTCTCCACACCACACCACACCACTAATGTTTTTAGAGATCTGATATATGAAGATACAAGATTTCAATGCTGAATTCTTTTTGGGGGGAGAGGGGCATTACATTATTTTTTATATATATATTTCATGCACAAACCTCAAAAAGAAGAATTTTTTTTCCGAAAGTAAGTTTAGACCGAAAATCGAACATTTGGCAGCTTATGAAATACGTCACTTTTTTCCTTCCTCCTGTCCAAATAAAAATCCAATTCTTTAAATGTATATATATATATGTATATAAATATAAAGGAAATAAATTTCCAAGCGCAGAATTGATAAATTTTATGACATCTTGAAATCTGTGACATACAATTATTTCTTCTGTCACAAAGAAAAATTTTCCTTCACCGGCAGAAAAAAAAATATGAAATGGATTCGAATGAAAATGAAGATACTCAAACATGAAGTTCTGACAAATAAAAAAAAAAGATAAATCAGGTTTTTTTTATTTGATCAAACCTCCCCCCTTTTTTTTTTTTTTTAAAAAAAAAAAATTGTTACAGTTTTCTGAATTTAATTTTATCTTTGTAAGTTCCAAAGAGAAAGAAAATTTTTCGGGAGAATCGTTCAAATAAAATGAGAATTGTGAATTTGATGAAGTTAGGGAAAGATTTTTTGTTGTTGTTGAATCGCCGTTTAAAAATGAATTAATTTCGAAATCTCGCTGCTTCAATCACGAACGATGTTTGAACATTTTTTTGATACGATGAAGCAGTTTTAAAAATCCCCATAGCTTTCTTTCTTTAAAAATTGAAAATTTTCTCGAAATGTGGTTTTTATTCTAAAGGTTCGTCTTCTATACTTTGAAACATACAAATAATCTATATATTTTTACAATATACGTTGTATCTGTATCTATAATCTATAAAAAAGGGCAGCTATCGACCGGTGGTGAGGTCTCAGCTTCGGAACCGGAAGGCTTCAAGTTCGTGACCCTATTCCACCAAAGAACCCCCGCGTAAGCGGATCTGGTTCACGTTAAATCCGTCGGGGCCAAACGTCCTCCTGCTGGTGTGGTGTTGAAGTTGGGAGAAGGTTTGCCATCTCAGGTATCATTCTCGGCATCAGGCAGCGGTTCAAAATGACGAGGTCAGTCCCAAAATAGCCCTAGTGTTGCTTTAAAACGAGGCGTTAATATAAAAATATTCAACAGTTCTTAAAATCAAGGTTAACAAAAATGCCAAATAAGGCCATACCTGTGAGTTCTTGTGGTTCGAACTCACAACCATTGGATTGGTAGCCGTTTAACACAACCGCTAGATAGAAGTGTACACGCGTGTCCCGAGGTTGTTATCTGACTTATGAACTTACCACCACATTACTTCCCCTCCAGTGAGTTGCAGGGGAGGCGAATGATGTCATCACACCTAAAGTTTTTGGCGGGCGACTAATGATTTTATCGCTCCAAACATTATGGCGGGCGACAAACGTTTTTATTGCGCCAAGTGTTATGGCCGGCGACGAACGTTTCTTTGTCACGCCAAGCGTTATGGCGACTTTTGATACCGGTAGAGAAAGCCACAAAGGTTCTGTTTGTTAGTACAGAACCAGGATCACCAGTGTACATTTTTGAGGTTCGAACTCGGGACCATTGGGCCCATATCTTCGTAACATAACAGCTAGATAAAAGTGTACACTCATATCCGGAAGTTGTTATTTGAAGTTGTTGGAAGTTGTTATCTTATGAAGTTACCACCACATGCACTTGCGCAATGCACTTGCTAATGCCAAAACTTTCTATATAACTAATGACTTCAAAAAGCGAAAATATTTTTCAAGCCCGAGGCGCATTTTACTTTCGCAACACCCCAGTGTTTCTTTTAAAAAATAACGAAAAACTTTTCCCCCTCAACATTTTTGCCAATCAATTCAAAATTGGATATAATATGATATTCTTTAAAACCTTTTTTAATCAATAATTGTTTCAGAATTTAAAATTATTATCTCAGTTAATGCGAAAAACAATTTGTTGCATTAAATGAGTTACTTTAAATTATTCCATAGAATTTTTTCTCTTGTCTTAAAAAACGAATGCCCCATGCTTCTTTGAAATAGATCCACTAGCATAAACTGAATACATCAGAGCTAATATTTATTTATAATAAATTAATTATTTCTGTATAACCAGTCATTAGTTTCTTAAACATAATTTAAATAGAATCTATTGAAAATCGAGGCTTTTTGTCTGACGTCAGTTTTATTTCTTTCCTTCCTTTAAACAAGAATAAATTTTTAATACAAAAGAACATTTTCTTATCCCTTTCACTCTTTCTTTTGTAATCTAATTAAGATTCCTTTTTTTCTATATAGCTGAATTTTTACAAAACTAAATCCTCTTAATTCACTTTTCTTTTTGTGTAAAAGAACTTTTTTAACTATTAAACAAGATAAAAAAACATTCTAACGTATTACCACCATACCATAATAAGTAATCGTTCGGTTGTTAAGAGTTTCCTGAGAATTTAATAAAAAATAGTCGTCTGCAGTCTAAAATCCTTCAAAAGTTCCATGATGTATTTTTCTTCCTTTATTTAAACTTTAATTCATTAGTAGTTAATTTATTAGTTGGTTAATCAATTTTATTTCCCAGACTTGAAGTTAAAAAAGAATTCCTACCTCAGCCAAGACGCATGATGTTTAAATTTTATTAATTTAAATTCTTGAAAATTAACCCACTTGAGAGTTTAGTTTGGTTCTAGTTTAGTTATACTACCTTCCCGTTATAAAGCAACTCTAGGGCTATTTTGGGAAGGACTTATTCATTTTGAACGGCGGTCAGATGTCGAGGACGACACCTGAGCAGGCAACCCCCTCTTCAAGCCACACCGCACCAGTGGGAGGATGTTTGAACTGACAGATTTAACGTGCAAGAGACCCGTTTGCAAGACAGTTCTTCGATGAAATCGGGTCTCAAACCTGAGATCCTCCAGTTATGAAGCCGATAACTTACCACCAGACCACCGCTGTCCCTAACACTCTTAGGGGATATTTAAAGTAATAAAAATTGCCCTGTCATTGCTTCACAGTGGTCAAATCAAATAGTCTTTGAAAAATTCCTTGAAGGGATAAAAAATCTTCAGTTTAAACAATAATACTTTTAAGAGTAAAACTGTGGGATGGCCTTGTGGCAAGGTCTCGGCTTCGGAACCAAAGAGTTTCAGGTTCAAGATCCGAATCCACCTAAGGACCGTCGTGTAAGCAGATCCGTTGCACGTGAAATCTGTCGGGCCAAACGTCCTTTCAATAGTGTGGAGAGGGAGGTGCCACCTCAGGTGTCGTTTTCGTCAACTGACAGCGGCTTAAAATCTCGAGGTCCACCCCTAAATAGTCATAGTGTTGCTTTAAAGCTATGCGTCATTAATAACTAAACTAAACTAAGAGTAAACCTGAGTCATATCAGGTGTGATAATTTCATTAAACGTGGCAGTATGAATGTTTGTTGACAAGAGAGTTAACCCATACACAATATTTGTAAATATTCAACATCATATGATTCTAACTAAACGAATTTTTTTGTGTGTGCTTAAGAAATTTGAAGGAAAAAAAATTGTATTTTTCTATCGGAGGGATTTGTATTTTCCTTATGTTCCTTATGTTCTTTTCCCGATCCATTGAACTCTGAATATTAGGTTCAGATAATCACGGGCAACAATTGTGCTAAGGTCTGGAGTTCATTGATACCACATATTGAGATCTCAGGTATTATTCACGATATGCCAGGAGTTTTTAAAAATATTCTGTGGTCGATGCAACGGGCCATTTAACTTGTCCATTTAAATGACGCAGTTTTCATCATCTACTATAAAACAACTACTGGTAATGGATGTATTTTATTTTGTTGGAATAAAGGCCACAATCATTAGCACTTAATTTTGCTATTTCCATGCTCACTTCTTTTCGTCCCTGTAGGCGAAGTTTGCTGACATATTTTCCTCCGTGAAATCGATTTCTTGCGATATTGCCTACCACCCAAACAAATTTTAACGATAAGTTTTGAATCTTCCTGTATATGATCCGTTAAATTTCTTCAAAATCTTAGACTAAAGCAGTAAGATTCATCTACCTTCCTGCTGTAACATGCTGATGATCAGCCGTATGATAATGCCTTGGGAAATTTTAGGAGAGAAGCGAGTTATCTGCGCACGCGCTAATCTCGCTGTTGTCTGGAGTTAGCATTATGTTAGGCCCTTTTTAAGTGCTGAGTGTCGTGTTGTTCGCGTCGCGTCTTCAATACTAAATATATGTTAAAATTGTGTAAATAAATTATTTTCGGTCATGATTTGCCTCTTTACTGTGCCGTGTGTGTGTGTGTGTGTGTGTGTGTGTGTGTGTGTGTGTGTGTGTGTGTGTGTGTGTGTGTGTGTGTGTGAAAAAACGCACACACAAATTCGATTTTTGGATACTTTTATCCTCTTATCTTGGAATTAATCGCCAAAAAGACACGCCAATCATCACAATATAGATTCAGTAAAAATTTTAAATTCGCATCCAAGTTTCGCACCTTATAATTATAGTGCGCCAATGCCATGTAATTTGACATCTATTTACTGTGCCCAGTATATGTAAAAACTTTACTTAAAGCTTAAAAAAAAATATCGATTTTCTGAAAACAATGCATTTCCGATTAATAAAACGAACTCAAAATTAAACATTCGTTTTAAGCAAAAATATACTGTTTGGTCAGACATATCCTAGTTGAAAACCCTAATAGATCCCCTCCGGACTAATTCTTTCTCATCAAAGATGTCCCATGATTCGAAATGGAATAATAACCTTTTGTGCACCCTAAATCCACCGGAACAACGACTCCGGTGACATCTGGATTTATATGAAAAGTTCATTAATCGGCTGAAATGACTTCATTTTAAGGAATAAATATCCGATAATGGGGCTTATAGGTGTTCCTGCAACTCACCATCGGAGGAGGTCAAAGCTGGACGCATTATGCCGAGATAATGGTGCGCATAATCGCATCACTTCTCACAGTGTGGTTTCAGACACATGCCAAAACAGTGCTTATCACTGAAAGGTCGAGAATCGACGGGAATAAATTTAGGACGGTAATGAGTGGTTATGGTTGGGTTGAGTTTGATTAATGGTATTTGGTATTGTGTTTTAAAGGTGGCAAAGTTGATTCGCTTTCATGAGCATTTGTTATTTTTAGCAAGAGTTGTTGATGTTATACTCATAAACTTTTACTTTTTTACTTATATTTTATTGCCATAAACTTTTATTATTTTGCCGACTACTTTATACTTTTACTGTTTTGCCATAATCATTGTAATTTCATAATGATGTTGCAATTTAATTACTGGAGGGGCAATTTTTGTATTACAAGAAGTTTTTTGTACGCTTAATTTAACTGCAGAATGCTGTGATCTATTATTGGTGTAACAAATACTGTATGTTCAAGGTTTTAGGTTTTTTTTAGTTTAGTTATATTAACGTCCCGTTGTAAAGCAACACTAGGACTATTTTGTATTCTAATTACTGGCGGTGCATTAATTGTATTACAAGAAGTTTTTGTAGACTAAAATTAATTGCAGATTGTTTGTGATATATTATTGGTCTAACAATACTGTATGTTCAGGGTTTTAGTTTTTTTTTTTTTTTTTAGTTTAGTTTAGTTATATTAACGTCCCGTTGTAAAGCAATACTGGGGCTATTTTGGGACAGACCTCGTCATTTTGAACCACGGTCAGATGACGAGGACAACTCCTACGCTGGTACCCTTCACACCACACCAGCGGGAGGACGTTTGGCTTGACGGATTTAACTTGCAAGGGCCCCCTCACACGTGGGGGGCCCTTGCGGAATTGTACCAATGTGTAAGCTGAATTCCACCAACGACCGAACCTGCGATGTTTTGGATTGTGCCAGTAGTTTAATCCTTCAACAGAACGCTGATGTCTAGCGGCTGTTTCTGGCTTATTAAGATGTCACCACACACATGCTGTATGAAAATAATATTTATTTTATTTTTGTGTTGCGACCTCATAATGTTGTAACATTTTACCTAACAGTACATCTAGAGTTTATTTCAATGCATATAATTGCTCTAATCTCATAAAGATGTAGCACCTCAGCAGTTGTACGGATATATAAGCAGAATATTTTTTTTCTTACGTGAACAGTTGTTTTGATTTCATTACGTAATAGCTTTTTTATTACTGACAGTGCAATGTTGAACCACTAGGAGTATACGACTAACGAGAAGTGAAAACAAAAATGCACAGCAATTGAAACCGCGTCTGCTCTGATTGCAACTCCAGCGTCTCCAAATTCACAAAGGGAAAAGAATTACTTTCTTCAGTTAATCAAACAGGCAAATGCACAGTAGTCTTTCGTGCGTTTTACGTGGAATCGCCCAATTTGCATTACTCGTTTATTGCTTCATTTCCTGTCTTATTTTTAAATTTCTATTCATGAGGCCTTGGTGGCCTGGTGATAAAGCCTCAATCTTGGAACCGGAAGGTTTCAGGTTCGAGATCCTATTTCACCAAAGAATTGCCGTGTAAGCAGATCGGGCACACACTAAATTCCTCGGTTCTCACGCTAGTGAAATATGGAGACTTGGAGAGGGCATGACAGCTCAGGTGACGTCCTCTGCATCTGACCGCCCACTGGTGTGATGTGGAAGTTTGGAGAGGGGGTGCAAGCTCAGGTGTCTTCCTCGTCATCTAAAAGCGGTTCAAAATGACGAGATCCGTCCCAGAATAGCCCTAGTGTTGCTTCAAAACGGAACGTTAATATAACTAAATTGAACTAAACTCTTCACCTGACCATGATTCAGAATTATGATATCTGTCTTCTATCATTGCCTTAAAACAGTACATTAATATAATTAAATTTTAAAAAACTTTCATGTTGCTTTTTTTTTCAATTTTATGATCATTGGGAAGTAAGAGTAAAACAGTAAGCTAAGTACACCAAGATCGCAAAGTTACGAAAATTTGATGAAATGAAAAATTTAACTTTAAAAAAATAAGTTTAAGGAATAAGTAGGTAACGAATGAGTGCTGCTGTTGTGCTACAGTGATGGAAGAGCAGCTAGTAGCATATATTTGAGTTGTTATAAAAAAACAAATATTTTTCAGCTGATTTATAATAAAAACAACTCATCCTTTTTATGCAAACTAAACTTTGCATTTTATATAAACTTTTCTTGCAGAAAAATCCTCCTTATTTATAACTAAACTAAAGTTTCGAGAATATTCTTTATAGAATACACCTCAGATCTCTTAAGTTAGTGATATTGAAAATGCTGCCATAATTTTGGGGCCGAGGTGGTCTGGTGGTATTATCGCGGTTTCGAAACCGAAGGGCTGCAGGTTCGAGAGTCGATTCAACCAAAGAACAGCCGTGTGAGCGGTCTGATGGAAGTTAATCCATAGGGGCCAAATGTGCTCCCGCTGGTGCGGTGTAGAAGTTTTGAGAGGGTGGTGTCAGCTCAGGTGTCGTCCTTGTCATCTGACAGCTGTTCAAAATGACGAGGTCCGTCCAAAATAGCTCTAGTGTTTCTTCAAAATGGGACGTTAATATATCTCAACTAAACTAAACTTAAAAAAATAAAAGTTGTCATAATTTATCTTCAATTAGTTCTGTATCAGAAAATACATATGCAGAATTAAATAACAAGGGAAAAAAGGCCAAAAGATACCCCAGATTTGTTGTATTGATTTAAAATTTTGAACATAATCTAGTAGTTTTCTTATTCATTTAATTGATCTTTTTGAATTTATAATAACGTAAAATAAGAACGATCTTGTAATCTTACTCACATTTTCCCATAAGAAAAATAAATAAAGATTACTTTGTTACAGTTCAATTATTTTCTCTTCTTTAAAAATTTCTTCACGATATTGAATATAAGATGATCATTAAAAAAATACCGGGAGCTATTCATTTGTTAAATTAATTGAAGTTTTTAGTTTTTCTATGCTTGGAAAAATCAAAAGAAAGAATAACAGAATCAATGATTCCAGAATTCCGATTTGAGAAGTTTCATCTGGATTTTTAACTTTTGTATATGAACATCAGAATAAAGGGGCTTGAATTGATCTGTAAATTGAATAAAATAACTATGTAAATTTTTACTATCTCTGAAATGGTTTAGTTTGTTTATCTATATATTAAAATAAACAAAGAAAATCCATTAACAAGACGCCAGTTTTACTAACTGATTCGATTTCGCTCTTTTTTATTTCATATGAAATTCAGGGCTTCTGTTATCTGTCTTTCTAATGTTACGTGGCCATACCAAGCAGAATGAGCGGAGCTCTTTCGAATGAAGGCAGAAGTGTGCGCCTTTCGTTGTTAACGAGCACCGTTCAGGTGAAAGGAAGACTTTTCTCGAACACACACGACACAACTCTTCTTAGGGGGGGGGTCGAACTCATTCATAGATCCACAAGTCATAATTTAGATCCAAATCAGAGACCGACTCATCCCTGATTCAGTACCTCCAGAGGTGTCATTTTTTATGAGAACTTGGAGGACTTTGCAGTCACGACCTATTTAACGCGCTCCAACTGCCAACCGAGAAGAGGGCAGAACTCGCCACCTTTCGGTTACGAGACTGACGCTCTACCGACCTGGCTACCGTGCTCTTGGCTTTGTTATTGGCATTAAAAGCACTCTTCTCTCCTTTACCTTTCATTTTAAAGAGAGTTAAAACAGCTTTGTTTCCTTGTTCTTGCTCTACAGAGAAACCTCGAGATAGTTACCCAGTCACAATTACTTTATCAGTTTTAAAATGTTTCATTTCTGCGTTTTTTTTTTAAGTTCAAATTTAAAAACTTTGCCCCCTACAGATATATCACTCTCTATCGTCTACCATCCCCGCAAAATTTATATTTTCATGAGAATATCGAAGAATCTCTGAATAACTGACCATTCTATATGAAAAAATACCTACACACCAACCACAACCATAGGACTGATTTCGGAAACTTTTGCCTTGTATGAATACTGTTAACTTTCAGTTCCTTCATCAGTTATAGCGAATCCCTACCCTAATTCTCCATTTCGAGAGACACTATAAAATATCGACACCCCTCGACTGATTCCCCGAGGGGGCACCTCCAAATGAGGCCTAAAAATCGCCAAATAATGCAGAATCACGTCAAATTTCAAGTACTTATTCTTGGCCACTTTAAACGCTTTTTGTTCACATTGGTGACATTTGTTTTGTCATACGCTTCGCTTGGTGACTTGATTAGCATTTGACTCACATTGGCGACGTCCTGCACCCGTAAAAATGAAAAGTACTGTCTACCGCCCGGGGATACCTCGAAATTGAAGAAGAGATGTTTCCAGTTTGATGGTTGGATCTCGCCAACCCAGTGGGTACAATAATAGGTGGGGGTTCTGACTCCTCCCATCGACGACGAGACGTACTCCCTACGGAGAGGAATGTAACGGGGCCGGTAATGGTCTTTAGGAATCAACCACAGCTCCCGCCAATATCCCTGTAGAGGCGGTGCGGTCAGTCAGTGTTGCGAAGTTAATCCGTGTGCCTACGTTCGAGTCGGAGGTCAGTAATACGACTACCCCTCAACTTCTTCATCTTCATAGATTTTCAACGCCAACCCTTTTCAAAATAAGAAGACAGCTGAAGCAGGATACCAGTGGAACTGTAATTCGGTATCAACAACTTTTATGTAAAGCATTGGAAAAATATCAGTACAAAGGTTATGAACAAAGGATTGGAATTTTGGTTTTACTAATTTCTTTAAATCTCTAGATAGATAATAAGCAAAGAGTTGATGGTAGAATAAGGCTAATTAATAGTGTTTTTCAAATAAGATTAATAAACACTTAAAATACTCTGTAAGTAGAAAACTTCATTAAATTTGATATTTTAATAATTTAATGTTGCTGGTTAATGTAAAATAAAAGCAAGAATGTTTTTTCTTAATCATATTGTCTGTTTTCATTGAACAAAATACTCTGTATTTTATTTCTTTTCCAAATCAAAATAATCAGTGGAACATTTTGAATCTTTTGTCCATCAGATAACGTTCAAAATCTATGCAAATTCAAATTAAGGATCTAGTAATAAATATAAAAAAATTTCTGAATTTGTAAGTTCTGGGATTTGCATAGACAGAAATCAATAGACAGGCCATTTGACGATAATTTGCAGACAAATGTAGAGAGATTGTAGTCAGTTTTCTTGTAAAAATCAAGCTTTAGATTTCGTTCTTATTACTTGTGATTTTGAGTTATTACTACTGTATACACACTCAATGGACGAAGCTATAGTTAACCAAAAAGATCATTCATAATCGATACAATTCAGATAATGAATCATATCCAAAATTTAATCTAACTCTATTTGCGTTTTTGAGCTACTACGTTCAAAACCACACTGTAGGATAGACATTCGAATTTATCATTGACTCTTTTCATCCAAAATTTGATTAAAAAATAATCTATAATTATCACTTTTAACTCTATACCAAATTTCATTCGCCTAATATATTTCATTTTTGAGATATCACGTCCGGACAGATGGACATTAAAAGAATTCCAAAAGCTGAGACTGAGAAATCTAAACCTTAAAGATCCATTAAATATTTAAAGCTAAACATTTTTTTAAATATCATAATATTTTTCATAGGTAGAATAAGTCATATCACTGACCTTTGACCCTCCACTAAGGCACACGGATTAACCACGCAAGACTGAATGACCGAACCGCCGCTACAGCAACACTGGCGAGAACTGTGGTTGAGCCATAAGAGCCATCACCGGAGACGGTGCAACCCTCCCCGTAGGAAGTACGTCCCGTCGTCAATGGAAGGAGTCAGATCCCCCACCTTTTATTGTACCCACGGGTTGGCGGGATACAACCACCATCCTGGTAGCATCTCATCCTCATTTCGAGGTGCCCCCGGGGGTCTCATAGGTTGTTGTTGTATACAGCCTACCACCTCGCCTCCACTGATCGTAGCAGTATCGACAGTATTTGCTGTGGTCGACTGCTGAATAAGTATTGTCCAACCTTACATTGACCGAACCGTCAAACCAACATTCCTTTCGGGGTAGTAACTAGCTGTCTTTCTCCCCATTCTGCGCACTCTCAAACAGTTGGAATGAAACTGTCCATCTTTAACATCATATCCTTGAGGATTTTGAGATCACCTGGTACCATCAGGACTGTACTTAAATCATTATTGACAGTCTTCAGGTCCTTCCTTCACTCTGAAATCTCTATATATTCCATTAAATAGTAGTAAACGGGTCTCATAGATAGAGTATAGAGCAATTGGCCAATAATTCTTTTGGATACATTTAAACAAAAATATTACATTGCATTTTTCGAATTTAATATGATCAACATTAGCAAAAAAAAATTCTACCTGTTAGGACATGTGTATTAAAATGTAGATAAAAATTATTTATATTTTGGTGCAAATGTTTTTTTATACAAATAAAATCGTCTTGTGACTTTAAACAGACGATAAAAGACTAGCATTGAGTTGAGATCCCAATCCCTCAGTAGCATTGCTTTTCATTTGCATACTTCGCTCACATACACATACAAAAAATAGTTTTAAAAAAAATAAAAACCTCCCAATTGTTAAAAGAAATCCTTTGCACTGAGAAAAAAATGTTTTTATTTGCAACAGGAAATCAATTAACCCCGTTTTAAAAATAAAAGGGAAATGTGATTTTTTTTAACAAATTTGTATTTTTGTACCATTTAATAATTTCATCGAATGCGTAGGCTTCTTTTTTTTCAATTTTTGTTTTGGAAGAAGAAGAAAAAACTCATCTGAAGTATAATCCGACTTTTTGATAGTAGCTTTACTTAATTAAATGGGATTCTTTGTTTTAAAACTCCTAATAGGATGTAATTTTTCATTTGGTAAAAAAAAAGTCTAAAGAGAAAGCATGCATGAAATTAGAGAGATTTATTTACGAGAAAATCCTGTTATACGATTTTACTCTTTTATTTCTGAATTAAGTTAGAATTCTCAGTTTGAAAATGTACTTTCTTACATTCTTTATTATTATTTGTTTGTTATTGTTCGTTTTTTAATTTGTTGATATCGATTTCTTTATTGCATACTGTAGTAGATTTATGGCTAGGCAGAATAGGCAGCTGCCTAGAATCCAAGATTGAAGACTATTAAAAGTTTGTTTTAGTAGCCGATTTGTTAAATAAATAAATCTGTAAGAAATAAAAAAGTTGATTTATAAAATATTTAAATGGTAGAGTATGAACATATTTAATTACTAATATCATCAATTAAAGTATAAATAATTATTTAATTATTTTTTCACAGTAAGCTGGAATATTTTAATCATTAACTAGTTATATTGTATTGCACTTGACATGTCCAGTAAAATAATAACTTTGATGCCGTATCTATTTGCAATTTATTACTTCTTCCAAAATTTTTCTAGTAAGGAAATGCCTATTCTTTAATCAAGAAAACCTTTATTAATTATGTTTACATTTTTAATAATCTTATTACTTCTATTATATTTTTCTACGATATAGAAATAAAAAAGTAAATAAATCTTCGCAAACTTTAAAAAATCAACTGAAATAAATTATTAACATATTGATTAAGTTGGAAATGTAAAAGTAATTTGCTGCCAAAAATCCATATTTTTTTATGTCAGAAGGAAAGGAAATCTCTTTTAGAAGGAGACTACTTCTGCTAGTTCCGAAGGAATTATTTTCAAATGAGAATACCATATTCAGATTATCATATTTAATAACGCTGATAGGTCAGTTAAACCATTGTGTTGCAGAGCTCTTATTTTTCATCCTGTGAGAACATGATATTGTTTTAGCTCGAGATTTTTGGAGCCTCGAAATGTAAAAGCAACAAATTGCTCACAGTACAGCTTTTGAAATATCTGTCGTCTCCTGATGTAATTTTATTTTGGAGTCGACTTTCATAGTATAGTTTTTGAATTATCTATCATCTGCATTTCACTTGGAAATCATAGTATTATTACCTAACTCGCGCAACTGTTATTAAAAATAAATAAAACAATATTGAACTTGTTTGGTTTATTGAACACTATTGAAATGACCAATATTGTTCATTTAAAGATTGTTGTTTCAGGGATTATTTCAACTAATTAAAACAGGGTTATTAGATAATAATGCAGAAGATTGACACATTTGCCATTTTATCGCCAACTTAAATTACAACTTGATTTCCAAACTATACATTCTCTGAATTCTTACGAATTGTCTTGATTAATTTGAGACATTAACCAATTTAAACCGAAATGAAACAATCATGAGACTATCAAATTGCTCTTGCGTTAATATTTAGAAAAACAATGGGTTTTTTCCCTCTCAAAATCCGTTGAATTCCAAAACTTTGTTTGCCAGCTTGTGGGACTCTGATAGAGAAGTCTAGTGATTGCTTAATGCGTGTTTAAACTGGCTAATAACTTAAATTAATTAAGACAAACAGTTACTTAAAAAATAAAAGCGCTCTCACGTGATAACTTGAAATTTGCGATAGTGGGTTTCAATTTTTGTTGTTGCTGTTTGTTTGTTGAATCGTTTAGAACATTATTTTTTATTTAGTACATGACAGAATTCCTGGGTATGAATGGCTTTAAAAAAGAAGTTAATGCATGGTTCCATTTATAACTAATAATGAATATTGATATAATCCATACAAGAAATAAAAAGGGCCACCTTGTTGAAAAAAGATGTTAATAGTATAAAAACTGCTCCTAAGGGCAAACTAAATGCTATATTTAAAAAATTCAATGCAATAACTTTGTTTCAACTTTAGAAATTTCTCAGATTTGCAACCGAAATCAAAGATTTTTATTCTTTTCGCAAAGGAAAAAAGAACAAAAATGTCAATTTTTGTTTTCTCAATTTGTACTCGGCGGGTTTTTTTTTTCTTCCCTTAACGGGAGTGAAAAGGTATTTGCTCTGTGTAAAGTGTTTCTTGTCCTTAATTTATGAATAAAATTTTAATATTTGAAGCCAAATTTATTAATTGTTTATTTTTTTATAATAGACTGCACGAAATAATATAATAGTCTATTAAAACAGAGATTCTAATAAAAAATGAGTAAATAATTTTTCCTCTTTTCAAATTATGTATAGATAAGAACTGTGGTTCCTTTCAACTATCCATGGAATCGATACATATTAAAAAATTAATGAATGGAGCTACCTAATAAATTGTTAAATATTCCTAAGACTAACAAAGTAACTATATTATGTACTATTAAAGTAACTATAATTGTGATATTAGTCTTTCAAGATTATAGAAAATATGTGACTTAATGCATTTGATTTCTTAAAGCAACGTAATAATAAAATTTTTCAATCTTATTTTACATTTAAAATGACGTAAAGCAAACTGAATTCCTTGGATTTATTTTTTCAAATAAATAAATAGCTTTCTCTGTATTAAATGATAAATATATGATGGACCGAAACCACCCTAAACATCATTGTACAATTAACCCTCTGGCTGTATAATTTTTAAAAATTACTATTTAGATACGTTTTTTGCAAATAAGTTGAAATATTTATTAAACAGTGTGATCTGATGCTAAATGTAACATGACAATATGATATAATAAAAATTAGCAATTTTAAAAATAAACCCTTTAAACTCAAAAAAACGCAGGATGCAATAGATGGTTAGCCCGACGAAATCGTAAGATGAACAAATTTTGAATTAATATTTATTATAAAAGTTAAAATAGTTTACGTAATAGGGTAAAAAAGTGCATTGAAACAGTTTAGTTTCCACGATTAAACGTTAAATTAGTAACAGTTAATAAAATTATTGGTTACGTGGTATATTTGAAAGAAATTAATTAATTGAAAGAAATAGCTCTTTTATATTCAATTTACTCATTTTCAAATATTTTTTAATTTTTCAGTCAAAAATGTATTTGTTTTTATAAATGCTTCGTTCATGGCATTACTAAAAATACAGATTTTATAGAGATAACATTAAGAATATTTTCTATATTTTCCTTTCAAATAAAATAATAACGATTTCATTAACAAGAAAAGAAAGAAAGAATAAAGATTTAATGAACAATAAAGAATGAAACTAGAACGATTTAATTAACAGTAAATAAAGAAATAATGCAGAGTTAGTGATAAGGAGAAAAAAGCAAATATAACGAACAAGGATTTAAAATAAAACAATTCTCAGAAAGAAAGAAAAATCATAAACCTTAAACAAATAATTTGATCGAGGTTACCTTAAAAATATTTTCTATATCATTATTTTACATAAAATAATAACGATTTAACTACAATAAAGAAAGAAAGAATAATGATTAATTCAACAATAAAGAAAGAAACAATAAAGATTTAATTAACAGAAAAGAAAGAAGTGATCATAGATTTAATTAAAGGAAGAAATAAAAAAAAGATATTATAAATAGAAAAGATTTAAAATAAAAGAATGTTCAGAAAGAAAGAAAAATCATAAACCTTTAACAAATAATTTGATCGAGATTACCTTAAAAATATTTTATATATCATTCTTTTTACATGAAAGAATAACGATTTAACAATAAAAAAAGAAAGAATAACTATTTAATTAACAGTAAAGAAAGAAATAATAACGATTTAATTAACAGAAAAGGAAGAGATAATATAGATTGAATTAGTGATAAAGAAAGAAAAAAGAAATTATAAAGAGCAAAGATTTAATATGAAAGAATTAATTCTCAGAAAGAAAAAAAAAGAAATCATGAATTTTAAACAAATATTGTGATCTAGATTACCTTAAGAATATATTCTATATCATTCTTTCACGTAAAATAATAATGATTTAGCTAACAATAAAGAAAGAAAGAATAACAATTTAATTAACAGTAAAGAAAGAAACAATAAAGATTTAATTAACAGAAAAGAAAGAAATTTTACAGATTTAATTAGGGATAAATGAAGAAAAAAAAAGAAATTATAAAGAGCAAAGATTTGAAATAAAAAGAATCTACAAAAAGAAAGAAAAATCATAAACCTTAAACAAACACTGTGATATAATATCACAAAAGCAAGCAATCATATTTCTTAAAAACATATTTTGTGCCTCTCTGTTTTAAAAATTCCTCGCTTATGCAATACGATCAACTTCTTCATTTTTGATAGTTCCCGCTACGAAGCGATTTTTCCCCTGCTCGGCTTAACAAAATCCTTTTTCAACCTGTTTCTTTTTTCCTCCTAACAAATCCTTTTTCCCTCCAGATCAGCAGTGGTGATGTTGGAGCCTTCCGCCAGATGGCAGCACGGCAGATTCGTAGAAACTGCCGTAGCGGCCAGTGTTTTATTGGATAAATAGGCAAGAGAAATCCAAACGGGAGCGGGATCGTACGAAATGGCTGTCACGAAAAACCGGAGCTCCGGATTAAGCGAGGCCCCTGGATCAACATTGCATAAAGGGGCGAATGTGGCCGGTGAGTTTTTGCACATTGTTACATTCTGTGGTTTTGCACCTGTTGATAAGGCTCATTAAAATGTGCAAAATTGCATAAAAAGTGTCATTGCATCGACTTGTTCGGACTTGTGCATATATACATTACTGCAGCTTCCTATAATTATTGAAGTAATTAGCTATGCTCGCGTCATTTTATGGTATGCATTTATATCATTGCAAGTATATAATGCTTTTATATCTGCTGCAATTTTATTGCAGAATTCCGATAGCCTTTATTTTTATTTACACCGCAACGACTGCACACGTTGATTTGTTTATGCAGCGCAACATTCGATATTTGCATTCGAATTCTACGCAAAATTTGTTTGCAATGGAAAAAACTCCACGCAAATTGGTGATAAAAATTGATTTCATTGTCATTATCTTCGTTGTCACGAAAAAACAAAATTGCGATATTCGAATTATTTTATTAATTGAATTATAATAAGAACAACGAATGCAAATTTTGGAAATATCATTTAAGGAAGAATTGTCGTATATGTTTTTAAATATGAATTGTTTCTTTTAAACAGAACAATTAAATTCAGATGAGATGTCAGCTAGAATAACTTGCAAACCGCATCACATCTATATGACCTTGAGATTAAAAAGTAGTTGTCTTGGATAATGATACGTAATTCGGCGCATCATTTACGAATTAAAGCCAATGTCACCTCTTCGAAAAGTATAATAAAACTTGCATAATTTCTAAAATAATTTAGACGGAAATGTTAATTGCAATTTGGGTTTAATTTTTTAAATATATAATCGTGATAAAATATTACAAATATTTTACGATATTTATATGAAATCCATGCTTTTCATGTAATGCAAATTTATCGTTTTTGGAGTTAATTTTTTATAATATTTCTCTACCTTTAACTATTTCAAAAATTTATTATTTGAATTAATAATTTTGTACTTTTTGTGATAATTAATAACATCAGTGTTCAAATGTTTTAAGCTTATGCATTGATTTTTGAAAACGTTTTATTCGTTTATTTCCATATTTATAGTATTTTTGAACTATTTATTTAATTCAATTTTGCAGTTGAAATGGCAATTAATATTAAAATCAACATTCCTATCGAGGTATGAATGATAATATTAATTTAATTATTATTAATATAAGTATCAAACATAAAAAGCGCTTTCAATTTAACTATGAAATATCTTGACAGTTCATTCCACAATAGTTTTCTGTTGCATGTCATTTATTTATTTCTAT
Organism: Argiope trifasciata; assembly: GCA_026543055.1. NCBI lineage: Eukaryota > Metazoa > Arthropoda > Arachnida > Araneae > Araneidae > Argiope > Argiope trifasciata. The sequence continues at coordinate 302,212 of JAPMOQ010042728.1, forward strand.
TATTTTTAATACAAAGAATAACTATTTTTTTCTGTAACCCATTACCAAAAAAATAACTATATGTCCCATTTGTTTGCAATCGGTATGCATACTTTATTTATTTATATTGATTTTATGCATTGCAGAAATCATTTTCAATACCTTGAAACAAAGTATTTCATTTTCGAAATGAAATTGTTTCGACTAAAAGCAGAATTACAGAATTCAAACAGCGCAGATAAGAATATCAGCATTGCGATTTTCTTTCTTTCTTTCTTTTTTTTTTTTTACTTAATTTAAAATAATTTTATCGTTTGGCCTCTCTAACATATCAGAACGCATTTTAAAAAAGGCAAAGACTTATAAAAAAAGACATGTTCATTTTAGTCATTATGTTTTCAATATATTTTTCCTCACTAAAGTTATCTCTCCCATTTAAAAGTAAAAGTAGGATTTTTAGAATTTTATTTAGAATTATTTTTTCAAATACACGCTTCAAGGAAAAAGAAAATTAAAAGTAATGGTAGGATATTTTTTTTTTGTATTTTTCTGAGAATAATTTCTCTAATAAGCAATTCGAGGAAAAAAGACTTGAATATTTTGTAAAATTAACATATCTTTAACCTACTAATTAAAATTTTTTATTTAGATTTACCACAGATTCTTTTCAAAATTTCAAGAATTTTTCGTTCTAACTCAATTAAAATTTATTCATTTATTAATCTTTTAACGTGGACTTCATAAATATTTCCGCATTCAAAAGTCTTTAAAGTATAGAAAATGATATGAATTTCAATTTACATTTTGCATCTAAATAAGTTTTTTCTTAGCAATCTTTTACTGATGATTAACAAGGTATAATTTAAATCACAGTTATTTCTATATCCTTGCAAAAGCATTAAATTTGATGCAATGAGGAAGTTACGACCCATAAAAATTGTTATATAAAAAGTATTAGGGAGTATTTCAAACCAAAATATTCTTACCTGAACGTATATTTCATGGAATTTTATCCAAAGTCTTATCGTTTATTTTTATCGCTTTTGCAATTCTTTGTATATGATGTCACCTTTAGTAATCCTAAAAATTACCTTTAAATAAATATTACATATATAATTTGATATTAATATTAAATTATATATCACGATAATATTTATTATATTATTTAATATTTTAAAGTATAGATGCATAATAACTTCCTAGATTTGGATTATTTAATGAAAACGAATTCCCTTGTCAGCATTTTTTAAAAATAGTGGTTCTTTCGTATAGTTTGTCGAATATTAATGAAAATAAGAGCTAAAATTAATCTAATGAATTAAAATTGCAACAATTTTAGGAATTAAAAAGCATAAAATTTAATTTATATGTAAACTATAGAATATAACCAGTTCATGTTAAAATTTATATTCTTCTTTCATGTTTAGATTAATTTGTTATTTTATGTAGTTATAAAAGTTTCTTTTATTGCTCTTTAAAATAAAATACATACATTTTAACAATTTTAGTCTGAAAAATAATAAACCTGTGCTATGCCGAAATTTCATATTTCATTTACTTTCAAATATCTTATTGCATTATATTAATTTATATTCTTAATTTATAGAAATTTGAATAATACGATACATGCCTTTACTTGGTATTCTCTTAAAAATGTACTATATTATCTACCAAAGATTAATCAGAAATTGAAGACCGAATTTGTAGCTTATTATTCAGAATTCCAACTTTTTAAGCGGATTGAATTTTGTATTACTTTCATAATACAACAAGAAATATTTATATTTAGAAATAATTTTTTATCAAAATAGCTATAAATTTTATTTTATTTTAAAATATTCTACTGCCCCCCCCCTTTCAACAAAAAAAAAGAGAATTCTCGCATCTTCGAAGAATATGTAAAATGTTGAAATGAGCAATAAAGTGCTTTTGGAAAACAGAATTTCATATCATTAACTGAATCATCACATCCATTTTTTATAAAGTGTTTCTCCAGGAAATAAGAACTTACGACTCTAAGTCATAATATTTTATTCTAAAACAAATAACGTCAGAGAATATTACATTTCATGCTGCAAAATATTTGAAAAAAAAACTATAAATAAATATTAATATAATCTTTCAATTTATTTATATTTATTCGTCAAAAATAAAACATTTTAATACAGGAGTTTTCTTTAACATATTTTCATGAAATGATATCAAATTTCGAAACTCATTTCGATACATTTTAATATTACGAATAAAAATTCCACCGAATTCTGGAGAAACAAAATAAAATCTTTTGCATATATATTTTATAAATTCTGCAAAAGAATTTTTTTCAACTAAGGCAACAAAATAAAAATAATAAATTCTTCTCTCGTGACGTGTGTTTATATATTTCTTCTGAAACTAATAATAAATTCTCAATAATGTATTACAGGACTTTTAAAAAATATTGACGAAAACATTGACTGTCTCGAGCTTTAATACAAAATGCCGAAATTAATATTTCTAAATTTATTCTAGTTTCATTTTTAAGCCTATTTTTGCAAAGAAAAAAAAGAACAAGTTAATATTCTGATATTCTCGTTCAATAAAACTTGCAAGATTTACATTTTGTTTACGAATACATCGTTTCCAATTTTTATTCGTTCTAAGATTGCATTCTAATAAGATATATATTTACCGTTTCAATGCAAACTAGAAGAAGAAACGAAATTCTGATGCCTTTTCAAAATCAATACAAGTTAATCTGTTTTTCCTTCGCGAATTTTTTCCTGTTCGATGTACTTTAATCATATTAAATATAAGCAGACGATTTTTGCATCCCGCTTTATCGATGCCAATTTTTTCTTCATCCTTATTTTTTCTTTCATCGAAATAAGGAAAGAAAAGCTGTATTAAAATAAATATATTCTGCAATGAAAGCGGAACGATTTCGTACAGCAGTTTTATGTAAATGTATGTTTTTCAGTGCATAAAATTTAAAAACTCATTGCTGTTTTTCTTTTAATGTATATCTAAGAATTAATCCGTATTCTTTTGATGGTTCATGAGATAGCAATCTTAAGTCGTATTTTCTAAGGGAAATTGTTTTTTTGTCAATGGCATTCAAAACCACACGTGCGAAAAATATGATGTTTTAATTTATTTTTTTCCATCTAAGAAATCTTATTTTCGTTATAATATAAAATGTTTTTGTATCTCTATCGCATGTCTTTTTTTATTTAAAAGCTGAAATCTTGGAATATATTATGCATTTTATAAATGCTGGTATGTTATTTTATCCTATTTTAATATACGAATTCAGACATGTAAAATTTTTTCTTTGAATAAGTAAAAAAGTTGTCAATATTTTATTAATTTCAAATTATTTATGTTAATACAATTTACTTCTAAATATTAGTGTCTATTTTATCAGAAGAGTAGAGAGATTCATTGCTTCAAATGTAATTCCCATTAAAATGTCATTCTATACATATTATTGCTATTTATTGCAAAAAATCTTAATAAATGGATGGTGGGAATTGATAATATTTAAAAAACAGATTGTTTTATAATTACATGAAGGAATTTTCTTTTCTTTGAATTTCATATTTGTAAATCTAAACATTCGACTTGAATTAAATCGTGGGATTTTTTTATTTTTTTTGTATTTGACTTACAAAAGGAACTTGTTTATTTTTAACAAGTTTATTATTATTATTAACATATCCTTTTTACTTGTTTTTTTTTAAATTGATTCTCTGCATATATATGTAGGAGTTTTGATATTTTTATTAAGTAAAAAAGTTCACACAATACTGTTTATTCCTGCATATATTTTCTGCTACTATATATTTATGTCTCTTCATAGAATCTATTAAATACTATTCAACTAGAGTATCGGTCTGAATCAATTAAAATTCACTCAAAATTTTTGAACACATTTATAATTAATCAGAAATTTGCACGAAATTTCAACTGAATTTTGAGCAAAGGACAATCTCTTACCTTATAGGTAAATGAGATAGATATATGTATATAAACTCGTCTTCCAAAATCCATAGTTTTCGAAAGGATATGATTATTTTGCTCACTTCATTTTAAGATATTTTTTTATTATCTTGATCATTGCATAAGAATTCGTCAACCATTCCGATATAGCAAGCCTTCATGTAAATTAATCATTGATCCAATTATAATTTGGTCCATAGCCTTCATCTGTGAAATCTGTTTCAGATAATATTAGTTCAACAAAGATGGACATTCCAATTGTACTCTTTAGAATGCTTTTGGATTATTCAAACCGTACGACTTATCTTTGACTAATAATCACTCAGATTTATAACATATCTATTTTTCCCTATGATGGTTTTACTATGGAATTTTGATATGGATTTCTTTGTAGTCTTTGTAGATTTGTAGTCTTAAGAAAGGAACATTTAAGTATATTTAAAAGAAGGCTTTAAGTGTTAGAGAGTTTTCCCCTTCGCTCTGAGGTTGAGAAATGACTGAAACCTGCAGTTTTCTAGAGCGCGTGTAGAGTTATTAAAATTACGAAATTAATTCGGACAAATTAGAATTAGAGATATCATGTGTGTGTATGTGTGTGCGCGCGCGCGCTTTGATAGCATTTTTAACAAAACAGTTATTCATAGAGCAGCTGTCCTTGTAAAAGCAGTGTAAGTTTAAATCTAATTCTAAAACCGCTAATCCATATTTCCAGTCTTTTTTACAAATGATCCTCAAAAAATAATTTAAAGAAGGATTTCCATATTGTTGACTTTGGAGCAGTCAAGTGAAATTTTCTAAATGGAAATATAAATGTGTAGCCGAACGGCTACGCAAATAATAATTTTTAATGAATAAAAAAGCTATTTTTCTCTTTTTGCTTCTATAATTTAAGCCATCATTTTACTCTCATTCATTTACACACAGATTAGGCTAATCGAAGATGTGGGTTTAAATTAACTCTATGATATCGAAAATTCTTCATAGTAATATTTTCATAATAGCAGATTAAAATGGCATGAAGTTGAGTAAAACCATACAGAAAGCATCTTTAAAAAAACCATTGATACGAAACGTTGTTCAAATTCACTCTTAAGTTTCCTAATCTACCAAATGGAATTAGCAAATCGAAGCGGAAATCGAATAATAACATCTACTAGTATCGTTGTTTATTGGAGACACGGCATTAATTTATCACCAAACAAAATCGATATATTGTTTGAGTATTGAGCTGTGTGTCTACACGCAATGTTTCCGGATACACAATAGAATCATTTGCTATTTTCCTATAAAATTAATTACTTAGAAGTATGGATTAGTTTTAGAAATTTTCAAAAGCAAGCTTTTAACTTTTTATATGCTTAACACATTCGTTTTTACTACAGCGAAAAGAAACAACAGCTACGTGCTTTTTAGTATTTTAAATACTATTTTTTGCATGAAATCATTAATAATTGACCTCCGGCGTCCTGGCTTAGGGGTCGAGTGTCTTCCTAGTGTTCTGTGCTTCCCGGGTTCGAGTCCCGGTTCAGGCAAGGTTGTTATTCTGTGTTCTATCTGTGAATTGTGTGAATGTGCTCCCCTGTAAAAAGAGGTTGTGCAAGCGAATGTGAACCATGAAGTAGCTAAGTCGTACTCTTGGCCCTAGTTGGCGCTACTGAAAAACAAAGGACGCTAATTTAGGCTTAAAATCGCAGACAGCGCTTAGCGGGCTTGTCAATGACAAGTGCCATTGAAAACAAAAATAATTGCCCTTTTAGAAATAAACGAAATTTATTATATTAAATTAATTTACTCTTGATGGGTTTTACATGAATTTTATAACATTGATGTGTATATATTCGATTACCAGATGCATGAACTCAGGGTTTTTGTTTAATAACTTTCTTTAAAAAATTTCTTTCGAAAGTATTTGGGTTTACCAAATAAATTCTTAAACTAATTTTTTTATTTACACTTACGTTTCATGCTGTTTCACAAGAATTTTTGAACTCGGATTGATAGCAATCTCACATCATACTTTTTATATCAGTAAAATAAAAATTTAATAAATTATATCAATAAGAGATAAAGAAATTCGCATCTGCCAACAAATGTGTTAGAAAAAAATGACATTCGTTCCCAACAATCAGGAAGGATCCAAACATTGTAAAAGAAATAATTTTTACTATTTATAGAATTGTGCTTCACCTAAAGTGCTGAAAAAAGGAAATCGTTCCAGTGAAAATAGCATACAATAGTAGCTACTCGTCCATTGCAGTTACTCAATAGCAGAATTCCATGATGTTACTTTAAACGTTTACTTTTTTCATTTAAAAACCAGTTTAATTATTTTTCTACATTTAGAGTTCGATTAATAATAGAAATTCTAAAAGATATGATGAAGCAAACGAAAAATGAAGGAATTGGTAGTGGATACTCAAGTTGGTTCTTTTAGGACATCAACCAAAAGTTTTAAAAAATCAAAAATTCTTTTACAACACAAAAAGGCTCAGTGAGAGAAAATAAAAATATATATAAATTTTTCTCATTTAGTCTAGCTGTGACTGTGCTGTTCTAATGGCATATAACATTTGGCGAGCTGCCAACTTGTGATTCTTTCTCTTTCTCCTCATATACGTATCATCCATTTTTTTTCAAGTTCTGATTTAGTTTAAGCATTGACTTTAAGGAAACTCATCTGCTGTTACAGACATTCGTTATTTTTTCTTTAACTTAAAATTATTAATTATTTAGTGGCTTTTTTAAGAAATTTATTTTCTGATGCAATGCTTTTGAAGCACTCAAAATTAACTAGCTGCCACTAGTATAAAGCAGGAGAATTAACAAAAGAATCTATCACTTATAGACTTACTTTCACTCTTTTATGATTATTTTTAATTGAACCACCTGTTATTATCTTGTTACGTGAGCTGCTGCCGCAGAAAAAAATAATTTACTGAATATCGTTTGAATTTGATATAGTTATCTTATTTAATTATAAATGATATTTATTAAGTATAATAAATGTCATGTTATTATAAATGATATTTAT
>JAPMOQ010042728.1:309212-356564 GCA_026543055.1 Argiope trifasciata
TATTTATTAAGTATAATAAATGTCATGTTATTATAAATGATATTTATTGTAGTTATTTTATATTAATTATAAATGATATTTAATTATAATGATATTATTCAAGTCTGCAATGAATACATTCGTTGAAATTGAAGGATGCATTAAGGAGAAGCATAAAGAGTATTTATTCCATTTATATTATTCTATTCTACAAATAAATATTCATTTTTAAGTATTATATTTGTGTATTGTTTTAGAATTATAAAGCTTAGCATTCTTTCAGAATGGTAAGGAAGGAAACTATTTATTGTATATCTTGATTCGTTTAGTATTCGTTCAGTATTCTTAAGTTTCATGTTAAAAATGTGATTAAAATATTTTCCTTTAAAACGGATTAAACATAGGAAATATATTGAAATATTTAATATAGTTGAAAAGACGTTATAGTTTTTAAAACTAAGATGGTACAAAATTATTTGTACTATAATATTTTTGGAAGTTACTGGAAAAAAAACCTGTTAAAATTTATTAAATGTTTGGTTAAAATTTCAAACCTATAGGAATGGCTTCCCTAAAACTTTCTCGCACATTCTCTAATAAAACTATTTCCTCGGAGAAAAACTTATATTGCATTTACGTACAATAGCTACGAAATTTTAATGTCTAGCTTGAATTAAGCATTTTTAATAAATATTTTGTGTCTCCTTGGCGAGTTATTTAGTGGTTAATCCATGGTTAATAGATGCAGTAAATAGATCTGAAAATATTTTTTTATACTTTATATGATTGTATTATGCCTTTATCCTTCGCGTAAGTGCAAACAATATGCTGTCGAAGTTTCATCGCAATCGGATGAGCGGTACGGCAGCGCATAAGAGACATACAGACAAACATTCATTTTTATTTATATAGATAACGCCCAACTCACATTAACACAAACCAATCAACAGCACTGCTCGATATTCTCACGGTATTGGCGGGTACTCATAATATTGATCCATATCGTTGAGATATCATATTCATATGCTAATGGACTAATGATAAAATAAGGCTAATAATGTGTGAACAATGGATGAGTTGTACCACGGATATATCATGTTTGCTCGCATTAGTCGCGCATTGTGAGGCGAGTTTATGACTTTATCGAATCCGTATAGACAGATGCGCGCGTTAATCATGAATTGCTTTGTGTAAAATGTTAAGCTACTGCCGCACAAGAACGCGATGATCTAGGGGTTGATACTAGAGTTATTGAAAAGATTCACATGCAAGTATTAGGATCTATAAAATATTATAAGAAAATAGTGACTAGAATATAAGTAAAACTGATACTGTTATATATTACATTAGATTAGTATCGGCATATTATCAGATATGAATCGTTAGTTCCTACGAGGCTAAAAATTGTTGAACAATGTTTGAACTTGCAACGAAAGGATCATGTTTGTCCCTAAGGATATGGTTTACAGGTTTATGGGTAAGGGTATGGTTATGACGTCATCGCATGAGAGAAAATGCATGCGTATGATACTCAAAAATTAGAAATGTCTGAAATTTTGAACAAATATAAGGTTCTTAAGAAATGTTAAGTTAGTTAAGTAAGTTAAGTGGTAACGTCTTAAACTAAATCATGCTTATTATTATCACTAAAGCATGCTTATTGTTATCACTAAAGCATGCTTATTATTATCTCTAAAGCATGCTTATTATTATCACTAAAGCATGCTTATTATTATCATTAAAGTATGTTTATCCATAAAATTCATTTTTGGTTTTGTAAAAATTCAGATGATTTTTTCCCCGTTTTTCTACAGAAAATTATTAAAAATTGAGAATGCGTAACATGTCTAAATACGAAATTTTATTCAAACCAACCTCATCAAATTCATTACTAATTCATAATTGCAAATGTGATTAATCTTGATATTTTCTATGATTACATAAAAATAATTTTCCATAAATAATCTCATAAGGAATTTTGTATAAATATAGCGCTGAATTTCTTTAAACTAAAACGCATAGTCTATCTTTAAGTTGTATATAATTACATGAAAATAATTTTTCATAACTAATTCATGGTTAATTTCTAATCAGTATTAAAAATTTGACATTTGATAGTTACAATTTTTTTTATTCTTTTAAATTTTTAGTACTTATTTGTCTTACAAAGAAAAAAAATATATTTGTTTAAAATATAAAATATAGTACAAACCTAAATAATAAGATAGTCAATAATATACTATGTTTACTGTATGTAGAATTCCTTCAAAACTCAAAATATTACAGCAATTGCATTTACAATTTTAACCAATTAGTCAGTATAATTTTCTGAATTATTAGAGAGGAAATAATACTATAAAATTATTACAAATTTTTAAAAGCAACGGAAAATGAGTCGGAAAAAATTTGGCTTATTTTCAAATAATATATGCGGTGTAATAATGCGTTAGAAATCTTAAAATTTAGAAATTATTGTCCATATATTAAATCTTATGAGAAAAGTACTGGCATGATTCCAAAAAATTTTGTATGGACAAGGAGCCAATGAAAAGACGCAGACATGGAAATTTTGAAAAAAAAATACTAATTGGCCTTAATATGTATATTTGCTAAAATATGTAATATAATTATAATTTGGAAAAAAAATCATATCTTTTGAAAATCTCCATGTGTTTATTATATGGTATATATTCCAATCAATTTCAAAACTAATACATTATAGTTTAGCATTCATTAGCATATAATTAAAATATAATATGAAGTCTGCTGAAATATATTATATACTAGTTAATTCGTCTAACGCAGAACATTTATGTCTAGAGCTTTACTTTATATGAAGCTTTACGACTTCTTTTTATAAAAAAGATTTTTAAAATATAAAATATGATAAAATTCAAGAATGCGTTAATGCTGCTATGTTACAAAATTTGAATACCAATATATATTAGGGCAATTTTTCTAACTGTACTACTCAGCTGTTTAGAATTGTATATTATTTATATTATCATCCATTGTGGTTGAGTTTATTTCAAGAGTCTGATATTTTCTCTAATATTTAATAGCACTGCTGTAAATATTTATCCTTTAATTGATTATACTGCTAGTATGGGCAAAATTGTGTTAAATCAAATAAAAAATACATCATCAAGTTTCAGAAGCAACTTAGAGTACTCTAAACCTTTTTAAAGATGCCATAGACGCTTTTACTTCTTAATGATCCCTCAAAATGAGGATGAGGAGCTGCCGACATGGGGGTTGGTTCTCGCTACCCAGGGGAGGGGTTATGGCTCCTCCCATCGATAACGAGACGTACTTCCTAGGGGAAGGGTTGTAGCGTGGACGGTTATGGTTGTAGAACTCAATCACAATTCCCTGCCAGTGTTGATGTTGCGATGGTCCAGTTATTTAATATTATTTATCCGTGTGCTTTTTGGTTGTTCGGTAGAGTCAGCATTAGGATTTTATTTCTAAAAAATTTACCCGGCATTTCAGTTTTTATAAATGATGACTTAAAAATAGAATAAAACGTTTTACAATTTTTCTCCTGAATGAATAGACCCGCTTCACTAATGTGTTATCGAAGTTTGGAGGGAGGATCAGCAGTCCAGGTGTCATCCTCGTCATTTGACCGCCCTCAAAAATTACAAGGACCATCACAAAATTTCATTTGTGTTGTTTCGAAATTTCAGTACGACCTGGTGGTAAGGTCTCGGCTTCAGAACAAGGAATGTTTCAGTTTCGAGACTCGATTTCTCCAAAGAACAGTCGTGTGAGGGGGTCTCTTGTACTTAAATCCGTCAGGCCCAACGTCCTCCCGCTGGTGTGGTGTTGCGTGGAGAATGGGGTGTCATCCTCGTCAAAATTACGAGGTATGTCCCAAAATCACTCAAGTGTTGCTTTGCAATGGGACGTTAATATAACTAAACCTAAACCAAACCAGGTTTGCACTCGGCCTGTTATAAGGCGGCAAGCAGGCAGCGCGTGCGTGGAAAGAGACTTATTTATGCTTGCCAACAATTTCATAAGACAGATCAGGCATTCCATGCTTGGCTATATATTGCCTTTTTGGCGTCCCTGATTTTTTCATTTTCACTGCATACCATGTTAAAGTGATGAATATTTGCGCAAAGAAACATGGTGAAACAAACAAAAATGTCAACATATTTAAATTTGGAAAACTATAGGAAAAAATGACAAATAAAATAATAAAAATTCGCATCAAAAAAAGAAAAAGCAAAAAATTTAATTTAATCGATGATGAATGAACAATTTTTTCATGCGAAAAATCCACCAAATTCTAGAAACGCATGCGTAGTAAAAAAAAAATACAATACAATGGCTTGTAGTTGTCCCGTCGGCTGCTTGCTGGTAAACCAAGCAAAATACAGATTACAAGAGAAAAATATGACTTCTTAATAAAGTCAAAGTTATAGTTCTGTGTAATATGATTACAAATAAATATTAATGTGAATGAATAAAAAAAACATAGATTTATTAATTTTACCAAAATCGTATTCCCTTTAACACAGAGGGAATAAAATAAATAGTTAGGAATTTTGACTTGCATTATCAGCAAGCGATATATTATTTTTTTTTCTGTGGTTTCATTTTCTATCAAAATTTAATTTCTAATGCACACATGAAGTGAGCCGAATGTTACAATGTAATATATTTTATTATAGTAAATTTATTACGTTTTAATTAGTTTCCTGACACAAATATCTGTTTCAATCAAAATATACATATCTTTATCTTATTAGAAAGTAATTCATCATCATGTAAAGCCATATGTTACAATCTAATTCTCATTCTGAATTATAATCAAATTGTGAGAAAAGTTGTATTATTAAAAATGCTATCATATTTCCTACATAATTGATATGAAATCTGCTAATGCATATTCCTCTTTCTGCTTAATCATTATTATTGCAATAACAGGAAAGTATTTCTCAACGTAAATTCCTCCGAGGTAAAATTGAATAATTGATAATTATGTGGAATAATTTTAGTTGCTTATGTAATTTAATTTTGTATAGCTGGTAAAACGATTTTATCTTATTAATTTATTTACTTGATGTTATCATATTCCAATTGCATTATTTATTTTACATAATAATAATAATTTTTATTATTATTATGCATGATCTTGATTCTAATCGTGTTCTAAACTTCCAATTCGTTAGAGATAGGGAACTTTTTTCTATTGGATAGATACTCGCTATGGCTTAAAGAAATTTTATTTTCTTTGAAGCAATATATAATGCACATTCCGCTGTTTCTATAAGTTATATTTACGAAAATATTTTTAACATTTTAAACAAAAAAAAATACTAATTTTACCTTATTATGAGGCTTTAAATTTATTTATTTTACATAAGGCTTTACTTACATAAGGCCTTACTTATTATTAGGCTTTAAATGTATTCATTTAGATCCTTACAGAGATTACTTCGACGAAGATCTGTCAAGTAAAGGAGAGCACTTCCTCAAAGAGGCCTTTGATTTGCCTAAATTAATGAAATTCAAGACTTCATAACTCGGTTAATTTAGAAATTAAACTTCCTTTGTTTAAATTCTTTGTATGTCTAGAATATTGTCAGCTGTTTACATTTTTATTTGTATATGGTTAAGAATATTTCAATTCTATAGTTGAATTGAGTTCAATCGAGTAATTAAGCGAAGTCTCTTTCTCTGAGACTTTCATTTTTCTCTTATATAAGGTTTACGGGCCAGTTATTATTAGTTTATAATTAATCACAAATTTTGTTCTCCTGTGCGTCTTTTGCTATTGTGTATTCTTGATTTCATGCAGAGAATAACTCATAATTATATAATTATTTCGGTTACTAGTAACAATTACTGATTATTACTTAGTCTGTTGAACCTTTCACCCCACACCCACTGAATCAGATTTTTCTGTAACTAAGTATATACATAGATAGATAAATAGAATATAGATTACATTTTTTCTGGGAAATTAGACATGGAATTTTTTTACACGAAGTAAATATTCGTTATTCGGTTAAAATTTCATTGAATTTCCTCTCTCAATTGTGAAATGTAATTATTATTTAATTTTATCAATTCCAAATAGATCGATAAACATGGCATGGTACAATTATGAATATGTACGTAATATAATGATACTACAGAAATAATTTTTTTTTAGATTGCTCGTCATTTCACCCTATATTAAAGGTTTATCCTTGCGTCATAGTATCATTTTGAATTGAGTCCCTTCATCGGCTTATGTATTTCACATGAAAATAAATATTTCTTATTACAAAAAATAATTAAAATTAAATTATGCGGAAAAAAATTCACCTTTTTAACTCTTTCGATACATTGGAAGTTCATTCAATTATAATTAATGTAGATAAATGGCTTTGAAAGAAAAATATGTAGAAAAAAATACTTGTATTTTTATGAGGTTTTTTTTTTTTTTTTTTTTTTTTTACTTTGTTGTTTCGGTTTGTGACTTCTTGTTCCAGACCCTAAAACCGGTCCAGATTTCTCCTGATTTTATTTATAATCGCTATATTTGCTCAGTCTTTCACAAAATTGGAACATTTTCTTTTTTATAAAAAAAAAAGAAGCGTAACTGATTTAAAACAGTTTGTGAAGAATTTTCCTTATCAATCGACATTATTCAGATAAAACTTCTCTAAATACGCCCAAAAGAAAAGAAAATCTTTAAAAAATTATTAAATTACAACTTATAATTAAACTATTATTATTTATTAAATTATTGCTTTTTTTTAACTTCGAACAAGTAATATTTTTAAAAAATTAATTCAATTCCTACTTCGGTCAACGAAGAAAAATCTCAGAACTTGGCGTCAAACGGCGGCCATTTGGCTACTTGATGACAAATTTGGTGAATAAAATATTAAAAAATCTTACTTATTTTTTTAATATTATTTATATATAATTTATACTACCTTATATTTTTTATGATCAGAGGGTCTCGTCAGTAATCTCTGAACTAGGCGACCATTTGGCGACTTTACTGACCAAATAGAAATTACTGGAAAAATTTAATTAATGAATTTATGTTTGAAAAAAAAATTGTAAAAACATCGAATGTCATCTACTACTAGTTTGCAAAATTGTATTTGAACTCGAGTGGATGAATAAAAAGTATTTTACTAACGACTGAAAATTTGAACAAGATTTATAAATAAATATATATAGGGAGAGTGTGAACTAATAGTAAAAATTGAAAAAGATAATTAACTAATGTATTTCTCTAATCCTTTATTTTATTTATTGCAGATAGTTTAAACCCCTCTTTTAGCCAGCAAATACAGATTAAAAACCAAGAAATATGACGGTATTAAATATTCGTCCCTTACATCCTTTTATCTCTGCGGCAAAAATAAAACATTTTTAATAAGATGGAACACTGATTAAATCTTCTTTCTCCTCCTAACCATATTCTTAAACTATTCGCTGGGTACAATAAATTAATTGCGGCCAGATATGGTACAGATAATTGAACAAAATAACTCTTCGTCTCTCAGCTAAGCAAGCTTTAATAAAGTAATCCTATTATCCCGCCAGATTGGCACACGCCCTTTTTAACTTCTCAGCTCGCTCCTAAGAAAACAATGGTTCAAGGCCTTCAGCTGCTAATTTATTCATCGACGAATTCGACGCGTCATAATTATTGGTTTCAGAGGAAGACAGGAATTAAAATTTTATAGAGGCAGATACTCTGTTGGCTTCTTTTTGGGCGAGATGGATCCATATCCAGCTTGTTGCAGTGTTTAGATGGATATCATTAATTCTATTCCGTGCTTGTTATAAATTTTAAAATGAACTTTAGAAATCTGAGATTTTTAATTATAGGGAATTAATTATGGGAGTAAGTCAATCTAATTAAAGCGTTATTAGAGATTTTAATTTATGGGCCAAGGTTATTATACACTGGCGTTCACATGAAAGATTTCAACATTTTCATGCAAAAGAATACTCCAGGTTCAAATAAAAAGGTAAGTGTTCAAAGAAAAAGGTACAAAACGACACTGTGAGTATAAATGAAAAATGTATTCAAAGTATACACCATAGGCCTGAGCGCAACGATTCCATTGATTACCGAGCTGAAGTGTTTGTAGTCACTCTTGTATAGTGGATAAGTTACTCGGCTGCAAATTGGAAGATCGTGGATTATATCCTTAGTGGAATTCAACATCCATATTGGCACAATTCCAGCCAACACCTACGCCAAATTGGTGACCTCGGACGTGATGAATTTGCAACATCTGTCGTAGAGCCATCCACCTGCAGTAAACGCAGCCAAAGCAAAGTCGTCAGACTCACTTGACGCAGCAGCAACTCTCAAACACTAGCCATAACGCTTGGCGAAATAAAATCGTTTGTCTCTTTACAGACTCACTGGTAGGGGAGTATTGGGGTGACATCTTAATAAAGCCAGTAACTGCCACTAAACATCGATGCTCACTTTTGTATAGTGAATAAGTAACTCAGCTGCAAATCGGGCTCCATCCTTGGCGGAATTCAACCTCCACATCGGCACAATTCCCACCAACACTTACGCCAAGGGTTCCTTTTGCACAGATTTCCTGTAGCCGTGACGAGACCCAGTACTTCACAGAGTCCTTAAATTTGTCGTTCGAGTTGTAGCGCTACCGTTTCAGATTTTTTTCATGAATTCAAACAAATAAAAATCGCAGGGAGACATGTCCAGACTGTAGTTTGGATGTTCGAGCTGCTCCCACTTGCACTTGACCAATTCTGCGAGTGTAACTCCGGAGACGTATGGTAATACTTGTTATTGCTTGATTCGAACTTATGATTTACACCTATTATTTAATTCGAGCCTGTTGTGATATAACCTATTATTTCTTAATTTATTCGAGATTAACTAAGAAATGGGAAGCTCGAAACCAGGGGAGTGAATCATGACATTGAGATATTTTTCATATAGAAAATCAAAATATATTAAGCTGTATAGTATTCATGAAATTCAATTCTATGTTTAAAATTTTTCCATAAATTTCTCTTAGAAGATTAAAAATACTTTTTTTACCATCGCAACAAAATCAACTGGAGATTCAGGTGCATTTTCTTTGATAAAATTTTCGTACCCATCTTTCTGAATAGAATGCTATATAGAATTATTGAACTTCTGCAAGGCTGTGTACTTAAATTGCTCTCAGATTTTTATTTTTAAATTCAGCACATTATAATTTTATATTAAAAATAACTGAAGGTACATTTCGGAGATCTTTTTATCAGCCCATTGAAACAAAAATTTGGTCCAAGAATAAAATTTTAGTAAAAACTTTATATCCTGAAGTTCGTTAATTTAAGTTGTGAAGCATTTGAATTATTGCGTTTACTTGCAAACAAAAGCACAAGTCGATAATTGGTCAGACACTTCAAGGATTTAGTGAAAAATTTGTGTAATTTTTAACCAAATGCTCAGATTAAATATAAAATTTGTGCAATTTTTAACTAACCCTTTTGAATGCTCAAATTGTATACAATTTTTTTCCATATAGTTTTTTACGTTTAGTAAATTTTTAGTATTCGTTTGAATGTAGATATTCGGATAGACAAGCGCCTTTTGAAGGAATTTCGTTCAAAGTTTTATAGCTTTGGTGTAAATACCATATACAAGGATTGAGAAGTGGTATGTACAGATAAATAAGAGTGTATTCTAAATCCGTCTGTACCAAAATTCCTCCAGCTAATATGGTGTGGAAGTTTGGAGAGGATGAAATACCAGCTCAGATGTCGTCCTCGCCATCTGGACATGATTTAAAATTCCGAGTTCCATCCCCAAATAGACTTAGTATTGTTTTAAAATGGGACGTTAAGAACTAAAACTAAACTATAGATAAACAAAATTGTTTTCCAAATCAGTGAGGTCTGAGATATGGAGATTTGTCAAAACATCCATTCCGATATTATTTATTTTATTTTTTATTTATTTTATTTATTTATCTCTTTTTATTTTATTTATTTATCTTTATTTATTTTTTTATTTACTTTATTAATTTATTTATTTATTTTATTTTTATTTATTTATTTATTTCATTTTATTTTTATTTAATTATTTATTTTGACATTGCAATATTTTCTATTTGTATATTTCAAGTATGAGAAAGCAAAAATATTTTTTGAGAAATTCTGAAAATACTCGCTTTTCTAACCTGTCATAAATGCTGAGAAAAAATATATCCAAAAATTATTTTACGATATATTGCAATAAAAAGAATACCCCAATTTCTAAAGAAGCCAAACTGACTCTTCTTGGGCGAGCAAAATAAAAGACCCTAACCCCTCATTCACCGGTTTGCCCAAAAATAAAACCTCCAACAAATAACCCTAACTTTTGCTAACTAATGAGCGCGGACACAAGAGACGAAAGTCGTTGAAGGTCAGAAGCCCGGCCCTGCTTCTGTTCGGACCCACAGGGGCTGTCAGCTGCAGGGGCTTCGCTGCCCGATCCATTACCGGGCATATTGTCTCTGAATGACAAGCGGGCATTCAGAGCGGGCCCATCCCCCGGCAACATGCATAAAAGAAAGGGCAGCCCTCAGCAACTTTACCCTGCGGAACCTGTGGAATTGATCCGCGGGGGGGGGGGGGTAAGGAGATTAGAAGGATGGCGGTGCTGTTGCTTAGTCAAGTATTTGGGGGATTTGTTGGTGGTCATTAAATTGGGGGGTTGTTGGTATCATTAGATTTATTTTTCTCGTATACGAATAAAAATAGAAGCAGTATTGTGGTATCATCAAATATTTCTTCATTATTTCGAAATTTTTATCCCTTTGCACTTGGAAATTCAACCTAATACAAGGACTTGTTTATTGATGTGTGTGTGTGTGTAAGTAAACAACCATAAAAGCATTAAAGCCAATTCAAAGTCATCAAAATTAAACCGAAACTATTTATGACGAAATCAAAATTTAAATTTAATTCAGAATTAAATAACAAAAAGTAAGCGAAAATAAAAGGTAAATGAAATAAAACCTATTTATGAAACAAATCTAAATTAATATAATTCAGTAAACGAAACTAAGAATTGAAATCGAAACTAAAATTATTTCGAATTCGAACAAGTTTAAAATTTTAAAGTTAAAAACCTATCATTGTATTTAGTGAGCCCTAATACTGCTACTACCAAAAAACAGATGAATCAAAGTAAATCAGTAATATAAGCAAAGTAAAAAGGAATATATAGAATCAAAATTACAACAAATAGAAAAAGAATCCGGCCTAAAGACTTTTTCAAAGGTCACCTTCAAGCAAGGATTAAAAATAAGGGACTTTTTTCTGTGAGGAATCGGACAATGTCCAATAGCATTGACCCCTGGTGACCCAAAAATCTCGTGAAAATTAAGGCCAAAGAGGTACATCAAATTAACAGCAAAGACACAAAACCAAACAACAATAAAATCATCATCAAATAAAACAAGAATATATACAAATATATATAAAAAATATATTAAATAAAACTACATAAGAATATTCAACCAATGATTAAAAATATTATTCCCAATAATTAAAAAACAAAAAGGAAAGAACATACCAGCAACAGGCGAAGAACCATGATATCCTATCCGCCACTCGACTTGTGACACTGAAAAAAATAATAAATAGATGTTCGATACTGTGAAAAAAGTAATAAATAGATGCTTTGCGCCCCATCTATTGATTGAGTATCCGAAAGTCTATTTTATTTTTAAGATAAATAATTAATATTTCATCATTTTTTATTACAATATTAATATTGCATTAGCTTTTGGGAAAATCATTTTAGTTTAATTTTTTTAATAAAATTATCCACTGCTTTTATAAATGAAATTTTGTTATTATAAATTGTTTTAATCTTAACTCTATTAATTTAATAAAACTAAGAATCTCTCTCCAACCCCTAAAAACAAAGAATATATATATATATAT
Organism: Argiope trifasciata; assembly: GCA_026543055.1. Lineage (NCBI taxonomy): Eukaryota > Metazoa > Arthropoda > Arachnida > Araneae > Araneidae > Argiope > Argiope trifasciata. The sequence continues at coordinate 321,129 of JAPMOQ010042728.1, forward strand.
ATATATATATATATATATATAGATAGATAGATAGATAGATAGATAATGTCAAGATGATGCAAGGGTTTCGATGGTGACCATAAGTCACCTTTTGAGTGCAAAGGGTTAATAAATACAACATTCAAAACATATTTTTACTTTCTCTTATATGAAGAATAGAGAAAGTTTATACTATAATCGTCAAAGCATTTGAACTCCAGATTAAGACAAATTTCCATGTTTTAAATCTCTCTGAATTTAATAAGTGGAAATTTTAGAAATAATAAGATAGATAATAATAAATAGATAAATTTTAGAAATGTCTGTCTCTCCGTCTGTTGGTCGATCGAACTATAACAAAGTTAACTAAAAACCACTTTGAGTTAGACTGATGAAATTTGGTGCATGATCTCTATACCAAAGTTGTCAAATTCAAGGTTTTTCAGAATACTATTGGACTTTTTTTTCTCATTACTTCTTAAAGAATAGAAACAAATAGCCTTAATACTTTGGGCTTATTTACACCTTATCTGGTCACAGGTTCTTCTCCTATTTCACATTTCACATTAAAAAGCTAGAAAATTCATTTTATCGCATAAATAAATATTTCTTATAAGATTCATTCTTTTATCATTGAGGGTTATTTATCTTGTTTAGCACACAAAAAGATATTTCCTAGTATATATCTCTTTAATTTTCAGATAGGCCCCGGTGGCCTGTGGTAAGGTCTCGGCTTCGGAACTGCAAAGCTTGAGATTCGAGACCCGATTCCACTAACAAACCATCGTGGAAACGGGCCTACGAGGTCCATCCACAAACAATCCAATTATTGCTTTAAAATGGAACATTGATCTAACTAAACAAAACTAAACTTGATTTTCAGAAGCGTAGTTAGTGATTTGTGCTTAATACTGCATTGTATTTATGATGCGTTTGTGAAAATAGAGCATTAAAAATTATAAATTTTGCAATACTCTGACATTAGAAAAAAAAAATGCAAAAGAAAATATCTCGCACATTTTAAATGCTTGTATTTTCTGCCAATAATTCGGAGAGAATGACTTTAGTCATTATTTAAAATTTGATTTCTTTAGTATAATGCAAAAAAAAAAAGTTACAATTGTTTCAATATTGAATTTGTAATCATTATATTTAATATAATTTTTGTTAAAATTTATTCTATTTATTATTATACAAAACAACTAATAGTAAATTTAGCAAACAAATCATAAATTACACTATTTAAACACAACACGTATCTAAATAATACTTTAAAATCATGTTCTAACCTCTGAACTTCAGTAATCCATCAACAATTTAGTTATATTTTTACTATCTAACTACTATTAGTCAACTATTCGTAAACCTGAGAATAGTTGAAAGACTCCGCAGTTGTAAATCGATGAAGATGCACTCCACAAACGATATATCGATGCCAGCCTTTAAAAGCCAAACCTTGTAGGGAGCTCACCGATAAAATATTAACGATATTCCAAGCCACAGAGAAGTCGAGCCTGTTATTGTTTATTTCGTTAAAATTCCTCGGCCTTAATATTCCCCAGACTCTATATTGACAAATTTCAAGGGCCCTCAGGGGCCCGAAACTTTTTAACTGTTTTCATTGGCTCTTAAACCTCTCGGCCCCTGATTCCTTTCAACGTCAAACTTTTGAGTTAATTAATCGCGGATTTTGGAGATGGCTTTGGGCAAGATTCTGTTAACATCTCATTAAACTTGAATAAGACATCGGACGCTGGAATGGGAAACTAATAGCCCATGTTGTGAATCTACTTAACGAAGCGGATAATTACTTTTTAAGCGTGGGGATGTTCGGTTCCATCGAAATTATTTCATTTGGAATAATTTCGGGATGGTAAAGAACACAGATGAACTGGAAAAAGTCCGTCTTCGGTCGAGGGTAATTGGGTAATCAATTGAATAGGAAATAGTGTGGATTTGTCTTCCCCGTGATCTGGGCGTCCCGGTTTGGGCATGGTTGTTATTCTGTGTTCTATCTGCCATTTTCGAGAAACAAAATAAACATAACAAATTTGTTTATGGCTATATTGGTATCCTTCGAAATTGAAATTTCTGCGACATATTAAACAATTATTCTTATTGGCACAAAATGCCGAACAACATCTCCTTGATATCGGCCGGCATTCAAAATATCGAGTAACATCGTAGGAATATCGTACAATCGTGGCTATATCGTACAAAATGTTATCAAAAATAGCAATGCAGTGTTAAATAGATTTCATAATGAACAATACTGTCGATGATCAAATAGATTTGTTAATTTGATTATAATAATAGTGATAACAATAATATTCATAATCATTTTGATTTTATAATTTGATAATAAAAATAATAACAATAATATTCATGGTCATTTTGATTTTATATTTTGTTAATAATAATGATGACAATATTAATATTCATGGTCATTTTGATTTTATAATTTGACCAGGAAATATTGGAGAAAAATAATCTTAACCTCTTCATCCACAATGTCCAGTTAGACACTTCAGGAGCTATATAGAGCCGATGTCCTGGCATAGGGGTAGCGTGTCTTTCCCATGTTCTGGGCGCCCCGGTTCGGGCATGGTTGTTCTTCTCTATTTTATCTGTGAGTTGTGTGAATGCGCCCAACTGTAAAAAGGGGTTGTGCAAGCGAATGTGAAGCATGAAGTAGCTTACTCTTGGCCCTAGTTGGCACTGTTGAAGAAACAACGAATGCTAATTTAGGCTTAAATCCTTGGCAGCTTTAAGCCTGACAGTAAATTGCCATAAGCAACACCAGCAACACAGTTTGAATTGACAGTTTGAATTCAATGCCAAATGAATGTCTAATCTGTGTCCTTCTTTCATGGTGGCCATTTCAACAAAAATAAAAACCCTCGAAATTACAAGAATTAAGGTGATATCTCTATTAAGATATAAGATTCAGGGATTCTTGTAGAAGATTCCATATCCTGTATGGAAACCTATATAAACTCGAGGGATAAAAGCTCATATTCATGTGAATTCTGTCTTCGGAATTAGGATCGTAGACTGTAGCTGGTTGCTCTGCAATGCATTCTGTTTAGTGATTTGTTGTTAATGCGTGCATTGTTCTTAGTGTGTGCCTCGACTGTGCATTTGTTTCTTATTCTTTGAGAAATTATTTTCATGCGTTTTAACTATGCTGATTGTTTTTTACTATGCAATCAATTGCTTATCATAATTACTGTCTGCTGGTATCGCAAGAAAAATTTAATTTAATTAATGACAAAATAATAATTATGTTTTAATAAAATATGGGTACATTATTAAAATTTCAAATTTTCAACTCAACTAGAAATAAATGAAAAATGGATTTCAGAACTCAATTTTTTACATATTTTTTACAGGCAAGTTCGATTAAAGTTTTACGAACAAATAGAGTTTTGAATGTAATCGTAATACCTAAAATTGCATTATTAGATAAAAATTGGTATAGCAAGAATTGATCTAAGATTTTTATTTTAAAATGCTTAATAAGCATAATAATAGCAATAACTGATGTATGATCACTGGACGCATAACAATATCAATGATTGGTGTATGATCTTTATATTAAAATGCTTAACAAGTATTATAATAACAATAATTAATGTATTATTTTTATAATAATATGTTTAAAAGGTACGAAAACAGCAACAATTGGTGTATGATCTTTTAAAATTCTTAATAGGTATGGTAATAGCAATTAATAGCAATAACTAGGTACAATCTTTATATTTAAATGCGTTAATACACATGGTAATAGCAATGATTCATGTATCATCTGTGAACTAAAATGTATTAATAAGCAAGATAATATCAATGACTGGTATATGATCTTTATATTAAAATGCTTAATAGGCATTGTAATTGCAATAATTGGTGTATGATCTTTATAGGAAAAGTAATAGCAATAACTGGTTTGCAATTTTTATACTAAATTGCTTAATGGACAATTATTACAGCAATAATTGGTGTTTTATCTTTTTATTAAAATTCTTAATGGACGTAATAACAGCAATATTTGGTATTATCTCCATATCAAAACGCTTAATACGCACAGTAAAAACCAATAACTGGTGTATGACCGTTATATTAAAATGTATTAATAAGTGAGATATCAATAAGATCTTAATTATTATTATCAATTGACATCAATAATCTTTCTACTAAAATGCATTAATATGTTTGATGAAAGCAATAATTGGTATATAATCTTTATACAAAAATGTATTAATAGGCACAGTAGTAATAATAATTGATGCGTGGTCTTAATAGCAAAATAATAATTTTTATTATTATCAATCCATGAATGAAGGAAGGAAATTTTTGTAAAAAAGATATTTTTTTTAGTTTAAGCATACATCTATGAAATTCTGCTCAAAATACAGGGTATAAAAATGTAATAGCAAGTCTAGGCAGGGAAAAAAAAACCTAGTTTCTTACTGTGCAGGAAGAAATTTGATTCTGTAGAAAGATACGATTAATTTAATGATCGCATATCAATGTATGTAGTACATGCATAAGGGAATACGTGAAACTCAGAAAACAACAAGTCTCTCATTTTATTCAGAATATCAATTTCAAAGGCAAAAAGTTCGCTAACGAAGAGTTAGATGGAGAAGGAGGGAGGGATAAAAAAGACGTACAGAAAAAACCTCTTTTTGTCTTTTATTATGAAACTGATTTGTATTTTAGTGCTAACAACATGACGACTTATGTCACGAAATCACTATGGCAACAGTGTCAGCATCGTGGAGCAAAACGTGATCGTTAGCGAAGAAAAGTAAAAAAAGTTCGAAGTTCGTTTCGGTGTCGTTCTCAATTTGAAGCACCCCCCTATCTCCCCCCCAGAGGAATAGAAAGCATGGATTTCCAGTCAGCAAAATGCAAAATATGGAAACTTGTGGAATGATGACATATTCCGGGTTTTCGAATGCAGTTTCGAAACAAGTTGCCTCGGTAATGATCAAAGAGTTTTCGGGCGGCATACTAAGTATGTGGGCGTTTACTTTCAAGGTACAGTTTGCACTTAAATTAAGTTGCTCTATTTTTGGCTTATGTTGTTTTGGCGGTGGAGTTTCCAGTGAAATTGCAAGTTTTCTGCATCAGTGCTTCGTCTCGGGACTTGGCTTGTTCTCTTTTACTCAAATTGTCTGCCAATATTACGAAAGTAAATAACTCATTAACCTTTTTTCTTTTTTGGGAGGAGCGAAGCAAAAATTATACTGCAAATTGTTTTTTCCTTTTGTTGGAGCTTGTTAAACTGTTCCACCATAAAATCATTGCAAATTCTATACCCTAGATAGCTTAGGCGAGGAGTTTAGAAATTTGGTTTAGTGTAGTTTATATATATTAACGCCCCGTTGTAAAGCAACACTAGGGCTATTTCGGGACGGACCTCATCATTTTGAACCACTGTCAGATGACAAGGACGACACCTGAAGTGGCACCATTCTTCCACACTACACCAGAGGGAGGACTTTTGACCTGACGGATTTAACGTGCCAGACACCCCCTCACAAGATGCTTCTTCGTTGGAATCGAGTCTCGAACCTGAAACCCTCCGGTTCCGAAGACGAGACCTTACCACCAGGCCACCATGGTCTGGTGCTAGCTCGAATATCATCCTCTTCATCTGGCCGCTACTCAAAACACATAATTTATTCAAATTCAACTACATTAATACATTTCAGATGGATTACAAACTCGTGTAAGAAAAAACAAACTTGGAAGTGCGAGTAATCTGGTCATCTCTCCATATTACATGTAGACATTTGATTAGCGGCCATTACCCTTCCATATTTAGTTTTATTTTATTATAATAGATGGCAACAGGGATTCTACTAGTACCCTTGATCCAAAGTCTAAGACGCGTGGCGTCAAGTTTCCGAAAAGCGAACACTGAGCATTCGCTCGGCAGACACACACAAACACAGAGAGAGTGTCATTCGATTCGATATTATGGTTATTTAATACACTACGGTGGCACATAGTTTTGCCCTAGGACACTTGATTAGGCTTCATCCTTGGTGTCATCTAAATATTCTACTCTTAACTCTATTTTAAATAGCCTGTCCTGTCCTAAATGTTAATGTCTTTTCTTTTGAATTTTCTTTGCTGTAAATAAATTTAACTTTTTTATTCAAACGCTTCCTCTCTAGACCCTAGACAATGATCTAAATGTGACTGAATGGGCATTTTGCCCCATCCAATTTGTAAATGTATGATATGTGGAAAAGTTTAATTGGTGGATTCGAATTTTGTGTCGAGTGTAAACCGTTTTAGTTAAATTTTGCTAAAATTTATATAAAAATTGTCAATTTTAAAAAAGGAGACAGACACAGAATTTTTTATAGATATTTATTCCTTTTATACACAGTTTAACTAAAAACATAAATTAAATGTTAAAAATCAGCCTTTTTTTAAAAAAATTGTCCGGAAGGTAAGCTATCACCTTAAATTTATATTTTTTACCTTTATTCTTAAATTCTTATCTGAGTTCTCCTAAAAAAAATCTAGAATTGCAAAAAAAAAAAAAAAAAAAAAAAAAAAAAATCCAAAAAAGGAAGCATAACACTTTTTTCAAGTTTTACCGATACCCTTGTGACCCCAAACCTAGATATTTCGCTTAATTGCGAACAGTTAAAAACTCTCCAAATCTGCTGGCAGCGATGAAAAATCCCTCGTCCTGTCCATCGATCTCCGTGACCGAAAGAGTACTTCTTGTTAAACGAACCTTTTAGTCCCAATAAACGTGACCATGAAACCAATAAATCTTCGCAGTAATAAGCAGGCATCGATTTAAGGTCCGGAATCGAAACAGGAACAGATATTTTTTGTGTGTGTGAATTCTAGAATACTTTTGCTGAGGAAGGGAAATAATTTCCGAGGCTCCGGAAGGAAGAGAAAAGTTACTTAAAAGTATTTAATAACCAATATCCTAGAATAAGATTGGTAATAAAAATCAGGATACTTGGTTGTTTTGTTCAAGGTTATGTATCTTCCCTTTTTTCTGAGGGGAAAAAAGAGAGAAATACTTTTTTAAAGGAAATCTTTTCAACAAACCTGAAGAAATATATATATTTCTTTCTTTTTTTTCCCAATGAATATGTAAGAAGAAAAATTTCCTCCATCCTTCCCGCAATTTCTAAGAAAGGTTTCATATAGATTGAAGTTATGAGACTAAAAGAGAGTTGGGATTTTAATAGCCATTATCCCAGATGTCAAATTACATGTTCTCAATAATTATAAGATATTAACCTTTGATGTGAACTTTCCTTTGACTTGAAGTATCCCCAAATCGAATTTGTGTGTGCGCTTTTTCACTTCCATATATATATATATATATATATATATAAGGAATACAACATAATCAAAATTACAACAAATAGAAAAAGAATCTGGCTTGAAGACTTTTTCAAGGGTCATCCTCAGATCAAGGTGATGGTGGTTGAGGGTGTCCAAGATTGGATTTCCTTCTTTGGGGAATAAGGAGATTTCAATCGCTTTTTAAAACTAGAAAGAAACGTATCGCATATACAAACCACAGCTCTTGCTATTTGCACATGCGCAGTTTGTGGTTTTCGCGCATGCGTGGAATAATTAAAATCATAATTTAAAACTCCCTTTTTTATATTTATGTAACTTTAAAGAACTAAAACCTTCCCCAATAAATGCTCTTCAAAATGGTATAAATACCTCCAATATCCGTTTACTGTTTCTCGAGTTCTTGTGGTTCAAATAAACAGACGCTTTAAGGAGACTTCATTTTATATTTTGTTAAGATTAAACATACACCGCGTCAAAATGAAGACTTAGATTGGACGTGTGTAAGTATCGAACGTACTTAACTGGTTAACAACCTTCATGAAAACGAAATTGTCGTCGCTAGAGTTTTATTATGCGAAAATATGGTCAAGAAAATTGAGATATCTTTCACACAATATCAATGACTCATTCTCCAATCGTAATTTTAAATAGTAATATGGTCCAGGTTAGGCTTTTAGAAAGAATATTGACAAACAAATGTTTTCTTTGGGTGCTTTAATATTTCACCTGAGAGTTTCAAGCTCAAGACTCGATACCACAACAAACCGCCGTGTCAGCTGGTCCGATGACTGTTTAATCCGTCGAGACCAAACGTTCATCGTACTAGCGAAGTGTGGAAGTTTGAAAAAAAAGGAAGAGGTAATGACAGTTCAAATGTCATCATCATCATCTGATAGTAGTTCAAAATTACAAGGTCAGTCTTTAAATTCCTCTAATTTTGCTTTAAATCCGGATGTGATTACCACTTAAGTGAACGGTAATGTGTTACCATTTTGTCACTGTTTATTTAGGAATCGTGTTTCAATTTATAGCTTAGTTTGGTTGTCAGCCTTATTATTACATTGAAAGCAAATAATAATTCATTTTATTATAAAAATTAGGAGTTTTGTCCACAAGTTGCATTTATAGGGATTAAAACATAACACATTTTATTCAATAAGAAATTAAAAACAGAGATGTTAAAGACTCTCTTCTGACTAGAATACTTTTCTCCGCATTCAATAATCCTCAAATATATCATTATTTCCATAATAACAACATTAATATTTACTAATACAACAACATCAACATCATTACATAAGGCTTGCATTATTAAATAATAAACAAACGACAAGCATTATCATAATTAATCAATCATTAACACCGCTTAACTATTATTACTATCCCATAAATGAATACAACCGCCATCTCACAAAGCAAACATCCTCTATGTTTCCCTACGATCCAGAACACAGACTTGGGCCCTTACGATATTGCATTCCTGGAATAATGTGCAATAATGTCTGACAGCACTGTTTCAATGCCAGGTAAGAATTTAATACAATAACTTCTGGCATCTGCATTAGCGAAATGTTTAATATAAACGTAACTTCACATTACATGTCCCGATTTTTAGCTTATATGCTGCACAATGATAATAACCCTGTTTATACACCAAACACAATTTCAAAACTCGGTGCATAAAGTCAATGCAACATTATTCATCCTGGAGTGATCGTCTATTTGCGACTAACGCCGTTGACCACAGGGTGTTATTGAACGTCTGCAGACGACATTAAACATCTCCAGACAATGTATGTGATGGTTGCAAGTTCAACTACATTAATCGTCTCGCCCGCTGAATTTAAATGCTGGTATTGTCATCATGTGATATGTTTCCCGTATCAACAATACAGTCGATAGGGTTTCGGCGTTGACTTGGGCAAGTCTAAATGCTTGTAAAGTTCACAACCCAGCCTACCTATCGCGTGCTTTGGAGATGGTGCTTTAATTTATCGGTTTATCGGCTTTATAACTTGGGCTGTTTGGGTTGTATAAGGGCGATTTAATATTCCGTTGAATATATAATGAGATATATTCATGTTTTGTGAAAAGAGTGCATCGTGTTTGGGAGGGATGTTTATGCTCCGATCTGGGTGTTATGCATCACAATTAATAATGGCGACCAGGTGTTGGAAAAGATTAGAATTTGGATTCGTAGGAGGGTCAATGCATTTTGCATTCTCTAAAGTGAACAGAGTAGTGACTTTATTCCTGTATGATAATACAAGAGTGCTATAAAGAAGCATAAATTTCTATATTATGGGATAGGGAATTGCAGCATAAAACTTGTCGAATTTCAATGTAGCTAATTTTCTATTAAATAAAGTAGTTACATAAGTGTTATTGCTGCCATATCTCGCTCTATACTCTTTTGATTAATCATCTTTCCTGAGTAACATTTTTTTGTTGAAATAACCTCAAATTCAGTGTAGACTTGGTTTATATTATCTAGTAGACTAAGATTAACACGGCAGTTTTGTTGTAAAATTATGTTTTTTGTTTGTTGTTCTTTTAGAGAAAATATTTAGATATCAATCACTTGCTGACATATTACAAATGAATATTTTTCAATCTTACAAACATATGAACTGGTCATTTAAACTTAAATAAATCTTGAATGTATTACTTTTAAAATGTTTTTCCTATTGGTTAACACAATAATTGCGTTGTTCCTACGCAAACTTTTGAGATAATAGTAGATTATCAACCTACAGTAACATTGCAAGTACAGCAAAAATTTACGAAATGGCGCTATATGACATAGTCAGCATGAGAGTAAGAAGAAAAGGTCACTTATATAGATAAACTTAAAAATTATCTTATTCTAAATATAAAATTTGATCGCTTAGTATAGCAATAAACAACAATTCACTCTAGGAGAATCCAGTGATGTAGCAAGTGTCCAGGAAATGCAATGAATATTCTCGAAATATTTGTTTGTCTTCTGGCATCAAAATTTCTAGAAACACAGGATTGTAATTACAGAATGAGTTTCTTAGTTAAAAGACTTAAATTTCCCAATGACATTAGTTATGTTTATTTTAGGGCCTTTCTTGTCCTCTAAGACCCCGAAGGCTAAGGGGGGGTAAAGTCTCGGCTTCGGAACCGGAAAATTTCAGGTTCGAGACCCACTTTCACCGAAAAACCGTCATTTAAGCGAGTCTGGTGCATGTTACATCTGTCGTGGCCAAGTGTCCTCTAACTGGTGTGATGTGAATTGATGTGATTTGTGTGGGATTTTCTGGTGCAAGAGCGACTTTGTTAACCAAACTTTGCGAAACAATCGGTGAAATGTTGTCATTCTTCAAGCAGTCATTGAAGGAAACAGGAGAATAATCTCTAAAATGGAATCAATATTTAAGTGACTGGAAAAATTTTTTTTGTTCTTTAAAATTGCAGAGTTGGACATAAGGTATGTATCAAGCAAAAAAGATAATGGATTGGAAGAATTTTGAAAAAACTGTAAGTGCTGGAGTTGGACAGACATTTGAAAATATCTTGAACACATAGGAGGTTCTTCACCTTACAACAAGTGAATATGGCTGAATCTAGTGTGCTCCATGCGTAAACGTTAAAATATGAGGTGTCATCCTCAAAAAAAAAGTTTAAATCAGTAGTGTTTGAAAATTAGAAATAGTGGATGGGAATATTGTTTCCTAGAGGGCAGACAGATAGCGCTAGCTGTTTTAAACTGATCGTTCGAACAGATAGTATTAATACTGAGATCTGAAACAACGACAATAATGGCAAGATGTCTAGTGATGTGGTTTCGCCCAGAAATGCAAGTCGTGATGCGATTTCTGAGGGAAAAGAATGTGTCCCCATCGGACATTCGCAGACAAATCGTTGAAGTATACAGGGGTCGAAGCAATTAGTAGACAAAAGGTGGTGAAATGATATCTTTCTTTAGAAGAGGGCAGAGAGGTGGTTGGAAACGTATTGTTGGGAGATCTGGAGTTATCCACGCCATACAGCCCCGATTTGGCTCTCGGTGATAATTTCCTTTTCCAGGCATTAAAGAAAAACTTATCCGAAACAAGGATCATGTCGGACGATGTTTAAAAAGATGCCGTTAACTAGCTGAATAATCAAGGGCTTGAATATTAACAAGACAAATTGGTTCGGTGGTATGATAAATGCATCAAAAGGTTGGATGATTATATAAAGAAGTGACCGCCACATGTCTCTTAATTACCATTTGTAACCTGTGTCTATTGTTACCGAAGCATTTTCCCTTTGCCTAGTAAACTTTTTTTCAGATCACCACTCGTAGTACCTGCTTTTCTGTTCGCTTAAGTGGAAGTGTGGTGCGGATGTTAGAAGAGGGGGTGCTAGCTCAGATATTGCCCTCGTCATGTGACCGCCAGTCAAAATTGCGAGATCAGAAATGTCTCTTATTGCTCTAAAACTCTATGTTAATACAACTAAAACTAAACTTTGGACAGACGAAGCTCCAAACTTCCGAAACCAAAACAAGATTTCTAAATGACTTATAAAACATCCCAAATGGGTTTCTTGCCAACCCTTTGTCTTTTTTCCATCCGTCTAGAAAACAACTCTCACTTCCTTCCTGCCATTAAGTCATTTTTTATCCAGTCTCATCACCCTTTGTTTGTGTTTTAAAACTCCTTCCCCGACGGAGCATTTAACAAACAAATCCATTAACCACACAAAACTGCAGAAGCTTTCGTTCTGCCAGAATCCAATTCCGAGCACCGACATATTCAGTGATTGATCGCATCCAAGGCCGGGGACTTTGATACGAGGGAGGAGGGCGACAGGGGCAGACCATCCCTCATTGGCGAGGTGACCGCTAAGTAACAAATAAATCCTGGCGTTTGGGGTTGGCGCCGGCCGAGGGATCAGGGAATTCCTGCAACATTGAAATCCGATTAGCTGCAATCTATGCTAGTCCCGTCTCCCTTTCCGTTCCCTGAGTTAAGTTTTGTTTTTTTGGTCAGTGGAGATGTGGGTCAAGTGCAGGAACTCGTGTCAGAACAATTAAGACCATTCCTCTTAGGGTGGAAGGTGGTAATTAATAGGTACGTGTGGCATGCGTTGTTCTTTTTTTTTTTTCCTCCCCACGGAATTAGAAGTGAAAGATAAAATGTGTTGATGATTTTTATCATGGTCACTTATTGGATATTCTTTTTTCTAAGCACTTTAGCACCCGCATTCTTTTTTTCAATTCCTACTATTAGTGCACACTCTCCCTATATATATTTATTTATATACTAGCCGCCTTTGGTGACCAGCTGGTTCGCCATGAGTAATGCGTTCTAAAATTTTCAATTAAATCACATATTCATTAGCCTTGAATTCCGGGCATGGATTGGCCTGAAATTAATATTTTCTTTAAGATGATGGATGGAAAGTTCTAAAAGAACTCGTTTTCCTAATAATATTCTTTAATTTTATAAATCAGTCAGTTTTAACTATCGGTTATGCTTCCAAAATATTAAATATGTTTTTTTTTAAAGAAAGCGAGAAAGGAAAAAAAAATTATTGAATTAATGATACAGATATTGCAAACGATTACAGAAATATGCCATTAAGTCGGATTTCAATGCATATCCTGTCTAAATGCAATCAGGTTTACCGTAAATAAAGAAGATTTGTTGAATTAATTATTTAAATATTGCAAACGATCATAGAATCATTTGCTTTGCATTTATTTTTTTAAAAAATATCACATTTTATATTTCATTTATTTTATCCAGTCACGTGCTAAAAAAACATGGTTAAAATATTTCTTTAAAAATTCGTTAAAAATAGAAGCGTAAGTTATACATTAATTCATTGATACCATTAGAAATCTAATTTTTTAATGTTTAAATTAATGTAAAAATCATGTTTGTGCTATAATATTTTCGGAAGTTATAGCGGAAAAACGTCGAAATTTCGCTTAAATTTTAATGAATTGTAATTCTAATTAAAAATTTGAAAAAAGGTCTCCTAGGTGCACATTCCCGAGCTCCAAGGTATACATACACCAAATTTGGTAGCTGTAGGTCCAACGCTCTGGTCTGTGGAGCGCCAACACACGCACGCACACATTGAGCTTTATTATAGGTATAGATATCTTGTTCATATTTCCAATCGCTTATAAAATACTTTTTATTCATCCACACCAGTTCAAATACATTTAAACTCATAGTGGATGCCACTCGATATAATATAAATGCACATTTGAACCAGCTCGAGTTCTTGCAGGAGAGACTTCCTGATCATCATCTTCTTCTGTTAAGCTTGCAGGAGATCATATCAGATTGTTGTTGTTTCCAATGGCACCTGTCATTGACAAGACCGCTGATGGCTGTCAGCGATTTTAAGCCTAAATTAGCGTCCCTTGTATCTTCAGTAACGCCAACTAGGGCCAAGAGTACGACTTGGCTACTTCATGCTTCACATTCGCTTGCATAGTCCCTTTTTATAGGGGACACATTCACACAGATTAGAACAGAGAATAACAATCATGCCCGAACCGGAACTCGAACCCGGTACGCCCAGAGCACTAGGAAGTCATTCTACCACTAAGCCAAGAGCCCGGAATATTAGATTGAGTGAGTGTATTTTTGTGTTCGCGTTTGTTTTGTCTTGTGAAATGGAAACTTAGAAAATAAGGAAATAATTCTTCCTAAAATTTTCCAATTATTTTCATTTACCTCGTAATGGAATTATAAAGAGTCTCATCCCTTTATAAGCGTGTGTTTAGAATTTAGATGGTATTCAAAATGACGTTTATCATACGATTGTAACACCGCATGACATGTTTTCATTGTTTTCTGATTTTTATGCTGATTTTTAACACCATCAGTGCTATTTTTCAATGCCTTCTATTTGATCACACTCTCACTATATTTATTTATTTATATATCTTATTCAAATTTTCAGTCCTCAGTCCTTTTCATTCATCAGTTCCAGTTCAAATACATTTTTTCAAACTTTTAGTCAATGAAACTTGTTGTTAATACTGTGTTTTTTTTTTTTCAAATATTAATTCATTCATTAAATTTAATTTATTTTTAATACTTTAAACAGAGTTTCATTAGTTTGTAATGAAAATTGAAATCAACCGGCAGTAGCTCAATCGGTGAAACGTGAGGATTTCAGTATTTTTCACGTGAAGGTGAAGAAAGCGAGTTCAATTCTCTCGAATGTCAATCATTTTTTGATAATTTTTTTTAACTTGCAGGAAATAACACTCAATATTAGATTGTATTCTGAGTGAATGTACTTTCATGTTCACGTTTGTTTTGTCGCGTTTGCACTCCTTCAGCAAACTAAAATTAATTAAGAATTAGCTTCGGGCAAGCATGTATTCAAAATGCTTAAATGCACTTACTGTATTAAGCATTAAAAAAAATTTTCTGGAGTAATTTATGTACAGTAAAAGCTCCTTATTCGCGTTTCCACTATTCGCGGATTTACAAAATACGACCCAATTCTATATTCGCGGGTAAAAATTTCTTTATTCGCGGATCTAATAAGTCCATACATAATAATAAAAGGATTCCAATAGGTATCCAACCCAATATCCTTTGTAAATACCGTCAAATGCACCAATAAAAGAAGTAAAATCGATCTTATTACAACTTTTTCTAAATTATGTTGTTAAATGCAAACTGCAAACATAGCCGAAATAGCGAATGGAATAGGACGAGATGAGTTCGAACACATAGAATCAAGTGACATTCAGGAATTGCTTGAATCGCAAGATGAAGATCTGACTGAAACCGACTTGGAGGAAACGTTAAATTCAAAGCCCATTGAAGAAGAGGCTTCCACAAGCCCTGGAAACGTGACATTTCATTTGAAAAATCTTAGTAAAGGTTTAAGAATGGCAAATGAGCTTTGTGATTTCTTCATGAACATTGATGGAACGAAGTCTTATTTTTAAGAGACAAATTGCTACTGCGACTGCTGCGTATCAGTCGGAATGGAAGGAGCTTTTAAAAACTGCCAAGCAAGAGAAAATGACAAAATTCTCCAAACCATTGCCTAAGCCTTAAGATAATGAATCAAAATGTTCAAAAACTTCAATTAAATTGATTTTTTTATATATTTGTTTTTTATTATTATTATTTTGTCTCCTAGGAACGTATCCCCTATAATCCCGTATCAATGACCATTCCGTATTCAAGGTTTTTGTATTCGCGGCATATTTATGGAACATATACCCCGCGAATAAAGAGCTTTCACTGTATTAGCAAAAACAAAATCAAGCATTAAATAAACATGCATTAATAATATGTATCTATGTATTTTTTTTAACTTCACCAATAATTAGGTCCCCAAATGTCTTCTTGCACTCTGGCCCCTTCATAGAGAATGCCGTCTGTGGAAAAGATTTCAACCCCTATTCCACCACACACAAAAAAAACGAAAAAAAAACTGATTAAAGTCGGAGCAAAATTGGTTCTGACCAGATTTCTGCCTCTGCAAACAGTCATTTGTTTTGTAATGAATGGCATTATTTATCAAGCCGGTCGACTTTTCGATAACAAGGTTCTGTGTTTGCCTAACCAACCATTTGGCCAATTACTGGCCAGCAGTTTCCGACCCGCTGACAGCGTGTGGTTAGAGCGACGCCATTAATTGAGATTTAATGAGATTACATGTGCTCTTTATCGCTCGAAACGAGTGTTTGAAGACCAAATTGTTGGGATTAGAAAGTAATTTGGGGGGAGATTCAAAGGAAAGAAATGCTGGAATTGTCTGCTTTGACTTGAAATTATGTTGCTGAGGAAGCATATAAGGTACTGCTTTATGCGATTGAACATTTTTGTCTCAATGAATACTAAACTATCATTAGAAATTTTATATAATTTTGTATGTCCATTTAAATATTTGTGAAAAATTTTTGTTTGTTATAATTTGCTATTCTCCTTTTATTACTTTTTCATATATGACGTATAAAAAGAAAAGCATTATATTCGTAAAAGAATCGAGATTTTGGCGAATCTTCTCCCCGAGCCCAAAAAATACTCTTTTGGAATCATGTCTGTTTATTCTATTTTTTATTTCTATCTTGTATGTATAAAAGCCTTTTTATATACAGTCGAATCCGGTTAATTGGACCACCGGGTAATTGGACCAGCCGCTTATTCGGACCGAATCTTAAAGAACCGAAACAAATCCTATGTACATAAGCCTAATATTATTCGCTTATTTGAACCGAAATTCCGTTTAAATGGACCAAAGAACGTGGCAGGGAAGATGAAAAAGAAGTCACAAGTCGCCTGTGTACAGCTGGAAGTCCGAAAGGGAAAAGAACCAGTGGGAGGTGAGCAAATCCTTTGTTTCTTAGAACGGGCAGCTCGGTAGTAAGTTCTTCAAACGTTGACTTGAATTTGATAAGAACTTTTTTTTATTGTGCTTCGCATGCTGAGTATCGTGTAGATCGTTTCGAAGAATTTGTTTGTAATTTATTTTTCAATGAATAAAGTTCATAAGCAACAGTAGTTATTGTTTGTATGTTCCCGTGTGCCGCACAATAAATGTCATAATGACATTTTAATACGTTACGTATAGCACGTCTCGTCTTGTAACATAGGGCATGTTCGTGTAATCGGACCAGCCGGTTATTAGGACCAAAATGATCGCGTCCCGATGTGGTCCGATTAACCGGAATCGACTGTATGTCCTCCATACAATTAAAAATAATCATTTCACTTGACACGAGTCGCTTGTTTGTGCATTGCGCTATTTTTTGTTGTTGTTATATGGTTTTATAAATATTTTAAGGCCTAATTAACTTTTATAAATAAAAGATGCTTAAACGTTTCTAATAATGTAATTTTTGTTTTTTTTAATTTGCTTAAGTTCTTCTTTTTTTTATTTTATCATATATGAAGTACACAAAGAAAATGCATTATAATCGTTAAAGAAATTCATGATTTTGAAGAATCTCCAGTTTTTCCAATAAATACTTTTGTGGAATCATGTCTTTCTACACGATGTTTCGCTTTTATTTTGTATGTATAAATGCACTTTTTATATAGTAATCCACACAATTTTTAAAAATTCATTTGCTGTCACTTGACATGAGTCGTTTGTTTGCGTATTGCGCTATTTTTTTAGTTACTACCGTATGGTTTTATGAAGATTTTAAGGCGTCATTACTCTTTTGAAAATAGATGATTTAATAACATTTAAATCCAAGGCTCCTGTTTCATATAAGATGGATATAAAAAGACTACTTTTTTATAATTGAGATCTATATAACTATATATTAATATTGATCTCTCATTATACAAAATGTGAATTGTGCTCACATAATTAAATTATAACCTGCAAATTCACTATCATCTTTCTGTAACAAAGCTCTCCCTGATTATTTTCGACTATAAATAAAAGGCTTAATTATTAATTAATTATTAGATTAATAATTAAGTCTTTTACATCACTTTCTGCTTTAGGAGCCCTGGCTTTAAAACTTTATATAATGGGCTCTGGGCTTTAGTGCTTTTTTAATGTCAACTCTTTTTATACTATTTCAACCATAATAGTGTGTAAATGATTTAATGCAATACACATTAGTATAATCCAATAAAATTACTTAATTCACTTCATGCCTAGAGCTCGGAGTTAATGGATCTCGGGCAAAAGCTTTTTGAAGCCGGAGGAAAGTTTAAGCTCACACAAGAACTCCCATTTTCTGTAATTAATTATCTCCTGTTCAAACAGAAAGAGCATTGTTTGATTCACAAAGTCCACTTTGATGTCAAAAGTTGCAAATGAATTTAGTTTCGGTAGATAAACTTTCAGGAACTGTAAACGTGGGTAATGGTTATGTGTAGTTAAATTTCCTCTAAGGAGAAATCAATTAACCTTGATCCCTTGTTACTTTGAAAGCTCTGAATGATTGTTACTGGCTTTTAATTATTGACTGTAACAAGGCAAATGGGAACTGTCAATAATTAATAACACTAATAATTTTCAGTTTAGTTACACAATAATTAAGCCCCATTTTTTTAAAGCAACACTAGGGCTATTTTGGGACGTACCTTGTAATTGAGAGTCATGTTCAGATGAAAAGGACGATACCTGTTCTTAATTGTTCCTCCTCTCCTCGCTTTTATAAGGGCCGCAGTGGCCTGTTGGTAAGGTCCCGATTTCGGAACCGGAGGATTGCCGATTCGAGGCTCAATTCCACCAAAGAGCCGCCGTGTAAGAGGGTCTGGTGCACATTAAATCCGTCTTGACCAAACTTCCTCCAGCTGGTCTGGTGTGGAAGTTTGGAGAGGGGGTGCCAGCTCAGTCCTCGATGTCCTTGTCATCTGACCTTGGCTCAAAATGACGAGGCCCGTCCCAAAACTGCCCTTGTGTTGTTTCAAAACGGAGCGTTAATATAACTAAACTAAACTAAAACCAAGCTTCTATATCACACCAGCGGGAGGACATTTGACCTCGACGGATTTCACGTGCACCAGACCAGTTTTCAAAATGGTTCTTCTGTGCAATTATGTCTTGAATACTCCGGTTCCCAAGCTGAGACCTTACTATCAGGTGACCTGGTCATGAAACACTAGTAACAATTACCTACATTCGCATTATATAGAACAGACATTCATTGGAAATTCAAAGAAAAGGTTTACTTTGAACGAAATTTGCCCGATTTTAAAGCAAATATTTGTATTAATGATCTGGATAATGAAGTTCATTTATTTCATAAAATTGTATTTAAATTATCTCGTAAAATATAAAGTACAAAGTAAGCCCGACAATCTTTTAATTTCGGAAGTTATTTTGTTTTACCTTTAGAAATAACATTTAATATTAATTATTTTTTTATTAAAGTACTTAAAATAAAAGCATAGTCGATAGGTTTAAGGTTTGGAAAGTCCTGGAAAAATTCGCTCAAACTATTTTTTTAATCTTTGTTTCCTGAAACGGGCTGAAAGTTTCTTTACTTGTCCTTGAGTCTTTATGATTATGGACTTATTATTGCTGTTGTTTTCCAATGGCGCTTATCAATGACCAGTCCGCAGATCGCTGCCAGCGATTTTAAGCCTAAATTAGCGCCCCTTGTTTTTCATCAGCGCCAACTAAGGCCAGGAGTATGACTTAGCTATTTAATGCTTCACACTCACTTGCACAACCCCTTTTTACAGGGAGGCACATTCACACCATTCACAGATAGAATACAGAATAACAACCAGAAGCTAACCCTAAAACAGGACGCCGGCTTAATGGACTTATTTCAAAAGTTATTATCACTTATTTCATTGACAGTTTGCATTATCTCATTGGCGGTATATCGAATTTTTGAGAAAGGTCTATAATTTTCAGCTTCTAATAAAGATATAGCCATAATTCTTGTATTTTCTAGAACTTTAATTTTTTTTCACCTCGAAACCTTGAAATCAGAGCAAGTGGTCACTGACCATTGAGAATTTCTACAAATCTCTCTTCTTTACTCTGAAACAATTTACGAAAACAGTACTGTAGATATTTAACAATGCGTATAGAAATCCAATTCAAGGAAAAGGGGGCATTTACAGTGTCATTTTGTAACAGCATTTGTATTAGGAATAAGTAAAGCACAATCATGAGATCCCTGCATGTATGAATTCTCGTATTTTCTAGAATTTTGATTTTTTCAGTTCGAAACCCGGGAATCAGAGCTAGTGGTCACTGACCATTGAGAATTTCTACGAATCTCTCTTCTTTATTACGAAACAGCTTACGAAAACAGTATTGCAGATTTATAGCAATATGTATGTTATAAGGGATGGGACAAAATGCCCATTCAACCTTATTTAGATCAGTGTCTAGGGTCACTGATTAAAAATAAGAAACTGTTGAAAAAACAATAAATTTATTTACCACAAAGTAAATTTAAAAGAAAAGGCATTAACAATTACGACAGGACAGGCTATTTACAACAGAGTTAAAAGTAGAATATTTAGATGACACCATGGGTGAAGCCTAATGAAATGTCCCATGGCAAAACTATGTGCCACAGTTGCGTATTAAATAATCATGACATCGAAACGAATGACCCACTCTCTCCCTGTCGACCGAGGGAATGCCCACAGCTCACTTTTCTGACACTTGACGTCACACGCCTTAGACTTTGGATCAATGATATTCAGTAGGCACCCTGGCCAGAATTAGGGCCGCGTTAGCCTGGTTGGTGGAGCGCCAGTCTTGAAACCAAAAGGTCACGGGTTCTGTCTTTGTCTTGGCCAAAGACCGCCGTGTTGGATAACGGCAGTTGGTACACGTTCAATAGGTCCTCCAAGTTCCCATGACAAAACAATACCTTTGGGGGTACTGAATCAGGGATGAGTCGGTCTCTGATTCTGATCTAAATTCTGAATTGCTGATGGATGAATGAGTGCATGAATGAGTTCGATCTACCTCTTAAAAAGAGTCGTGTCGTGTGTGTTCGGGCCAAGTCGTCCTTTCACCTTAACCGTGCTCGTTAACAACGAAAGTCGCCCGCTTCTGCCTTTATTCGAAAGGGCTCTGCGCTACATGTATAGAAATGTATAGAATCTCTACATGTATAGAAATCCAAATCAAGGAAATCGGAACATCTACAGTGTCATTTTGTATAACAGCATTTGTATTAGGAATAAGTAAGGCATAATCATGAAATCCACGCATGTATGAATGGATCTCATCTCATTCTGAATCGGTCCATCTCCGAAACTCGTAAGATACGAATCTACCCTCTTATTCCAGAAGCATCGAGAACGAAAGGGGAAATTTCCTGTGTGAGATTGCATTGACTCCGTATCGCTCATAAAATCAGTATTTCTAATCTGTGCGTCCAGACTATCTTGAGATGGCATCTCCATTCTATTTACAAGGGACGTGTCTGTTTCTACAGAGAGTTGATTAAGTTTTAGATCATATGCCTCGTTTACGTAAACTAACGGGATATTGGGACCACGTTTGGTGAACAGAAAAGTTTGAAACATAAAGTATTGTTTTAAAGTTTGTTTGTTTTTTCATTTTGATAAAAGGTGCTAAATTTGAAGAAAAAATCTGAGATTAAGATTTCGTGGATTATGTCAATGTCTATAAGTTATTAAAACATGAAACGAATTTTATGTTGAATGCAAAAGTATACAAATTTGAAATTTATGAATTTAATAAAATGTTGTTAGCGGTTATTTGTATCAAATAATTTTAACACTGTTTTACTTCTAAATAAATTGCTAATTACCTACAAATATAATTTTATTTTCATACTAACAACTAAGTGCCTTTGGCGATCAGAAGGTTCACTGGAAATTTTGGCTCTACTTGGTAGCAATTTTTCATTTCAATTAGTGAGAGTTATCTCTCCAAAACTGCCTCGCATACTTTTTAATAATGGAATTACTCACAAAACGCCTTGTATGGCACGCAATAGTTACGAAATAGTTTGAATGTAGCATTTTTTCTGAATCTCTGGTGCCATATTTGGTGAGTGCTTTAGTGATTAATTTCTGGAATGTGTGCTAATAGTGTGCGAAAATTGAATTTATGTTTTGGATACTTTTTCCCAATCGATTAAAACAAAAATTTGACACCAAATTGCACATATAATCACAAAATCTGATACCAAATTCGATCTATTGAAATCAGGGCATTGAAGCATTTAAATCCCATCGCACCATTAAAATGAATTTTTATAATAATTCTAACAGCTAACGTTTTGTTATGCATTATCTCATGCTACTTTATAACATTGTAACCTGATGGTCAATCATATCTTAGCATCAGCTTCCGATAATCTTCACATGCATTATTACGAATTTACAATATTTCTTTTCACCAAATAAAGTCTCTTGGCGAGAAACACATTTTTATAATTACTGAAATAATTGATAAACGGATGCTCAGTCATTAAAGCTGTTGTACTTGCAAATTTTGCGATTTTGAAAAGAAAAGGGAAGGACCCGGATAATCTAGAATTCTTACGGTATTTCCGTTAGTCTAGAACATTCAATGGACTGTCAAGGAAACTATGAAAGTAGAAGCGGGCACAATTTTTAATGGGAGGAGTCAATCAGTAGTAGTAATGGAGTCGATAAAGAGTAGTTGAGTGAATTCTCTTTGTAGAATATTGATCTTCAGTGAATTCTCTCTATGCACTTCGGGCTATTGCAATTGTTAATAGCTAATTGCTACTTGCATGTTGAATTCTGAAACTTTTATTTTGTGTACTCTTCATCTGTGTTTTGTAAATTCTTTTTGAAGTATTAAGTGCCATTATCCATTATTAAATCCATTAACATTCTACCATTCATCCATCTAACGCATTATCAGCAATAACATTTTGTAAAAGTAACGTCAAGTGATATCGCAGCATATCAAAAAGATATTTGAATGCGTACACAGATGTCTTTGTTAATGAATCACCATGTCGCATTTTTATTTATATCCTAATACTCGATATTATTATAAATGTCCTTTATGGTTCTGAAACATATAAAAAATTAAATCATATTAATATTATTTATTTTCAGTTCATCTATACTTATAATAAAGCTCAATGTGTGTGTGTGTGCGCGTGTGTGTGTGTTTTGGCGCTCTACAGACCAGACCGTTGGACCTACAGCTTCCAAATTTGGTACATGTATACCTTGGAGGTCAGGAATGTGCACCTCGGAGCCCTTTTTTCGAATTTTTTATTAGAATTTGAATTAATTAAAATTTAAGCGAAATTTCGACGTTTTTCCGCTATAACTTCCGAAAATATTATTCGGATCGTTTTCGGATCAAACGATTCTATGATCGTTTGCAATATCTAAATAATTACTTCAATAAATCTTCCTTACGGTAAGATTAAAAAATTAGCTTTCTAACGGTATCAGTGTTTTTAATTTATAACGAAAGCTTCTATTTTTAACGAATTTTTAAAGAAATATTTTAACTATGTTTTTATCACGTGACTGGATAAAATAAAAGAATGCCGGAAGTTCGAATTAAAAAAAACTATCATCGTAAATCAAGTCTAAAGAAATGCAACTTTTAACACTTGACTGGATAAAATAAAAGAAATATAAAATGTTATATTTTCTAAAAAAATAAATGCAAAGCAAAAGATTCTATGATCGTTTGCAATATCTAAATAATTACTTCAATAAATCTTCTTTACGGTAAACCTGATCGAATTTAAACAGGATATGCATTTTAATCCCGACTTAATGGCATATTTCTATTATCGTTTGCAATATCTGTATCATTAATTCAATATTTTCTTTTCATTATAAAATGTGATAGTTTCTAAAAAAATAAATGAAAAGCTAAGGTTTCTATAAAATCTGCAAGAGCACGTCAAAGGGAAAAAATTAAGTTTTATCACCGTGTTGCCATCATTTTGACGGAAGTACAAATAAAAAAAATTAAAAAATTAAAAAACTATCATCGCAAATTAAATCGGAAGAAATGCAACTTTTAGCACGTGACTGGATAAAATAAAATGAATATAAAATGTGTTATTTTCTTTAAAAAATGCAAGGCAAAGGATTCTATGATCGTTTGCAATATTTAAATCATTAATTGAATAAATTATCTTTATTTATACAGGATATGCATTCAAATTCCTTTCCAATGGCCAATTTGTAAAATATTATTAACAGGCATATATATTCTTTAACCCTATTAATTTGATCTAAATGAAGTAAATAATTACATTTTATGTAGTTTGAGTCAAACAATGCATTTATGAATAATGAATATAGATTTCTTCATACTTTGCTCTGTGAGCCCTATTTTACAAAATATTTTTATTAATATTTTAAATAAAAGTTGCTACACCAATCAATCGTGGAAATCAATCATTGACTGATTTATAAAATTAAAGAATATTATTAGGAAAACGCGTTCTTTTAGAGCTTTTAGTCCATCATCTTAAGGAAAATATTAACTTCAGGCCAATCAATGCCCGGAGTTACTTCAAGGCTAATGAATATGTAATTTAATTGAAAATTTTAGAACCTATTACTCATGGCGAACCAATTGGTCGCCAAAGGCGGCTAGTTTGCTATAAAAATTATGCAACAATGTGCAGAAGTTTTGAATCAAAATACATTCGCATTCAAAATCTTCACTCGTGAAATCAAAAAGAGTTTCTTGACGTTAAAATATGATTCATTTTCAAATCCCAACTATAATTATCCCATCCTTCCTATCTAAATTATCTCACAACAATAATATTGCGTCTTTAAAATTATTGTTTTTAGATAATTTCAGACTCTTAAAAGAAATAACGAACTATTTTTTATCCCGTAAAGACTTTTGCATTCAAGGCCCTTGTTATTATTTTTTTTTTTCTTTATCACTGGGTAATTTATCTCTAGTTGAAATTTATCTTAGGAATCACGCCACTATTAATAAATAACAGCTGCTTAATTCCATGTCCTTATCTTTATTTTGATTTTTTTCCAGGTGCTTTATCTTTCTCGGCTTACTGCTATCATTTTAGTAGGGTTGTTTCTTTTTTCTTGATGACGGCTCTTTTTCCTAATTATAGTGCATGAAAGTTTTTCTCATTATTTTTTCACTTTAATGTTTTTTATTTCAGTTATTTCTTTTTCTAAACTTTATTTCTTAAAGTTCAGGTTTTATTAACTCCTATTCTTTCTGTCTATGATTTTTTAGTTTTATTTTGATTATTTTTTTATTCATACTATTATATAAAATTTTTAAAAAAACTGGAAACTTCTAGAATTTTATTCAAAATCTTCATAATCATCAAATCATTTCAAGCTCTGGTGATTACAATCGTTTTTTTTCTCTCAAATTTATTACTTGATAATAGCATTCTTGACTTACGAAGGCAAAGTATGACATGCTAGATAGCATGCGTCGATGTGTTTGTCATGTGACTGTGACGTCACAAAATTTGATTCCATTCTTGTGCATGTAATAAGTGCTAGATAGGGATAAGACATGCTAGATAACATGCGTAGTTATGTTTGTTATGTGACTGTGACGCCACATAATTTGGTTCCATTATGGCGCCTGTAATAAATTTCGAACTTTAATCACTATTTGAATGCTTTCTTTACATTCATCCTTCCTTCCGTTTTATATATATATTTCCATTAAACACATCCATTATAAAGATAGCTATCTATGCATAAACCTGTATTAATTCATATTCTTTCAGTCGCTAACACTTTTACGTTTTATTCTCACTATTTTTTTTATTTATACTATTATATAATTTTAAAAAAAAAGGAAGAAAAGCTTCTAGAATTTTATTCAAAATCTTCATAATCATCAAATCATTTCATGCTCTGGTGATTACAACCACTTTTTTTAAATTTATTATGAAGATGATAGCATGCTTGACTTACGTAGGCAAAGTATGACAGGTTAGATAAAATGCGTAGTTGCGTTTGTCATGTGACAGTCACGTCACATAATTTGGCTCCATTACGGCGCCTGTAATAAATTTCGCACTTTCAACTGTTTGAATGCTTTTTTACATACATGCTTTCATCCGTTTTACATATATATTTCCAAAGTATGGCAAGCTAGATAGCATGCGTAGTTGTGTTTGTCATGTGATTGTGACGTCACATAATTTGGTCCCATTATGGCGCCTGTAATAAATTTCGAACTTTTTCACTATTTGAATACTTCTTTGCATACATCCATTCTTTTATTTTACATATACATTTCCTTAAAGCACAACCATTATTAAGATAGCTAGGTATGCATAAACCTGTATTCAGTGGTGATTCAGTTTTACGTATACGTTTTATTGAAACATCGTACTGTAGTAAAACATATATAATATGCCTGTATTCAGTGACAGCTCAGTTTCATGCATATACTTTCATGAAATGCGTATTACTTTAAAATAAAGCAATAAATGTAAGCTAATAGTAAAGAAGATTAAGTTTTACTTATACATTCTTAATAAATACCATAATTAAATATAAAGTAACCGTAACATAAATCTGTATACAAAGAATTCAACTTTACGTATACACTCTAATGAAATGCCATATTGAATTAAAAGAAAACTAAATAAACTAACTGTATTCTGTGATAGTTTGGTTTATCTATAAGTCATGTTATAGTAAAAGAAAGTTAAATAAACATAATCCTGTATTTAGTGACGTATACGCCATATTGCAGTAAAATATAGCTAAATAAACATATACCTGTATTCAGTGATTATTTGGTTTCATCTATAAGCCATACTATAGTATAAAAAAGTTAAATAAACACAAGCCTGTATTTAGTGATGTCTACAATAAAAAATAGCTAAAAAAACTAGTATTCAGTGACAGTTTGATTTTATCTATAAGCCATATTAAAGTAAAAGAAAGTTAATAAACACAAGACTGAATTCAGTGACGCCTATTACAGTACAAAATAGTTAAATAAATACACATCTGTATTTGGTGACTTTTCAATTTTACATTTATATTATATTACAGTAAAAAATAGCTAAATAAGCATATACCTGTATTTAGTGATGATTCGGTTTTAACTGTACATCTTATTATTGTAAACAAAAGCTAAATAAACATACTCATTTATTCAGTGAACATTCATTTTTAAGCATGCACTCTTATAAAATACCATATTACATTAAAAAGACATAATGGAAAGTAAGTTATTATTTGTATGCTGTAATATTTAACAGAGATCTAGTGCAGTTCTAATTTAAAGGGTAGGAAGTTATAAAAGCGACAGTGTAAAATAAATACGAATTGAGAAAAGGAAAATACTTGTTTTTATAATCAATTTTATGCAGCAAAATTTTCGTTAAATTATACTAATACAGAAGAACCATTCTACGTTAATTCAGGTCATATTGATGGGACTGATGCTAGTCGCTTATAGCCTTTAGAACTCATTTTGGAATTTAAAAAAAAGGAAAATAATTTTTGGAAAATTACGAGGACGAGGTTTCTCTTCAACGAATATTCATTTAAAATTGAAAGAAATGGAAAGCTTCGAACTTTCAGAAATTGGAATAATTTTATGCAACAGAAAACTCTCCGAACTGTAATTGTTTCGACAACCGCTGATGGAATTTAAATTACTTACAATAATGACCTTATTTTAAAGGGCATTTTTAAATGCTTCATTTGAAAAACGCTGTAAGCGTCAGATTTTGATCATATAGAAATTATTCCGCTACATTATCCTTTTCCAGACTGATTTTGTTATCGGTAATTGCTATGGATTTTGATTTCAATAACAATTACCTATATTCCAACAAATTTTATCAGATGCGTGGCAGAGAGGAAGAAGCTTTCGATATTTTAAACAATATATTTCAGTACTGGAATAATAATTCCAGTGAATTTATAGTTTTCGTACAAAGAGTAAACGATGCTTTAACACGTCAATCTACATAGCAACACAAGAGCAAAAAGATAGACATTTTTGGCATCATTGATTTTTAATATGAGATTTTGGTAGGTATTTCTTTGTTGATTTAGGAAAGGGAGTCTTAGGTATTTTTTAAAACAATGTTGTAAGCATTAGGGATTTTTATTCCTTTTTTTCCTTATTAGGGAGTTTATTCATTATTTTATTTCCTATTTCTAACAATCTATGACTAGTACTTTTATACAGAGCTTGCAGAATTGATAAAATAAAAAGTGGAAATTATATCAGAAAAGGGAGAACACTTTAGAATAATGCTAATATGGGCTAAATTAAAATAAAAATTAGGAAATTAATTATTATATTAATAATATATGTTATATACTTTTATAAAAGAATTTATTTGTTTTTAGGGATGATAGTTGGAAACTTTATTCTTTAAATCATTGTTGATTGCAATTAAAAATATTCTTATAAAGGAGACTTACTTTTTTGTCTACACATCTATAAACAAAATTGTAGAATCTACATTAAAAATCTGACAAACAGATTTCAATTTGTTTGTTTTTTGAATTATTCTTAGTATTCAGCAAAATATTCGCACAAAGTTATCATAGATTTGAAATTATGTATTCGAAGATCGATATCTATCGACATTTGGTATAAATTATAATCAATTGAAACATATCGTTTTATATTTTAAATAAAACAAATTTGATTTTATTAAATACTTTTAAAAAATTGCATAACTTCATAAATATTTGGTGAATCAAAATTCGAAACTTCAGAATAAAGCAAATATTTCACAATGAATTAAAATAGGAATACCATAGAGCGTTTCTGAAATCTGAAATATGTGAGCTAAGCCATCTGGTGCAGTGGATAAAATGTGTTGAATGGTGCCTATAATTTGCTAAATGTTTAATTCAGAATCTAGAATTATATGTTGTAACGATATTCGAAACATTAACATTACGGTACATGTTTGCGTCTACTTGTTGAGCTACTATAACAAATGCAGATATGACAGTGAATGACCGGAATTACAAAATATCAACATTCACCCGTAACTGTCGGCATTTTCGTCCAATGAATGTCAAATGGCGGCTGTGTGAATATCGGCATTCTATATTTTCGCTATTCGAAAGTAGCATATCTATAATAGGCTATAATTGTTCCAGTAGCATGGATTTATTGTATAGTAATGAACAATATTGATAGAATTGAACAATATTGATAGAATTGAACAATATTTTTCAACACTGATAGAATTGAACAATACTGTACAATATTGATAAAACTGTATATTGCTCAATGTTGTGCAGTATTGTTCAATAATAATGTACAATATTGATGGAATTGATTAGTAATTTATTGTTACAAAAATATTGATAAAACTGAATAATAATGTGCATTATAGAACAATATTGATAGAATTGAATACCATTGTATAATATTGAACAATCGTGATAGAATTGAATAATACTGTAAAACTTTGAACAACAGTGAAAAATACTGTATAATTTTGAACTCTATGATAGAATTGAAAATTGATATCAATTCTATCAATATTAAGCCATAATGATAGAATTGAATAATACTGTACAATATTGATCAATATTAATAGAATTGAATAATATTATACAAAACTGAACAATATTGATAGAATGTTACAATACTATACACTATTGTACTTTAATATTGGCAGAATTAGATATTGTCAACATTATATAAAAAACAATATTAGCAAAATGAGATAATATTCTATTATATTCGAATTCGTAATATCGAATGACCTTCATATACCGAATTCTCTAGTCTGGCTAATAAGGTGC
Source organism: Argiope trifasciata (assembly GCA_026543055.1). NCBI lineage: Eukaryota > Metazoa > Arthropoda > Arachnida > Araneae > Araneidae > Argiope > Argiope trifasciata. The sequence goes on from JAPMOQ010042728.1 coordinate 350,645, forward strand.
ATTGTCATAGGAAGCTATAGCCCCCAAAATATCACTGAGAAAAAATTTGAATGGGAATGGGAAAAAATAAAATATAAGAAATTTAAAAATTTCCGGTCTCGAGGAAAAAACGTTAAAACTCGATCAATTTTCAGATGATCCAAAACCATTGTTTTTATAAATATTGATGATGGAAAAATATGAGTCATGTGAAAACATGATGGTTTTCTATCACATTGATACCACGTGACTTAAAAAAATAATGTTGTTATCGCTTGATAACTTGAAAATTTCGATAACAGGTTTCAATTTTTTGTGTGTTCATATTGAGATTTTATCTCTTGAATTTAAAATATTTTTAAATACATCATAAATATTTACCAGCTATATTGGAAAACACATGATGGCCTGGTGGTAAGGTCTCGGCTCCTGAGCAGTAGGATTTCAGGTTTGAAACCCGATTCCAGCAAAGAACCTAGTGTGAACGGGCCTGGTGTACATTAAATCCATCGGAGCCAAACATCCTCCCTCTGGTGTGGTGTGGAAGTTTGGAGAGGGGGAGAGTCTGCTCTGGTCAGTTATCTGACACAAAATGACGAGATCCTTCCCAAAATGGCTCTAGTGTTGCTCCAAACAGGGACGTTAATATAACTGAACTAAACTAAAACCAAGCTTCTGTACCACACAATCGGGAGGACGTTTGACTGGACTGATTTAATGTGCACCAGACCAGCTTAAAAACCGGTCTTCCGGTGGTATTATGTCTTGAACACTCCAGTTCCGAAGCTGTGACCTTACCATCAAGTGACTTGGTCATGAAACACTAGTAAACATTCTCTACATTCGCGTTACATAGAACAGTCATTTATTGAAAATTCAAAGAAAAGGCTTACTTTGAACAAAATTTGCCCAAGTTTAAAGCAAATGATTTGTGTAATGAAGTTCATTTATTTCACAAAATTGTATTTAAATTATTTCATAAAATATAATAGTAGAGACGTTACAATTAGTAGAGACGTTAATATAACTGAAATCACATGAAATTTGGATGTGAAGTTATTACTAATTTGTGAAATATTTACTGGACTAACAAATTATTCGTATGAAAGAATATAATTATCTTGTAAGATTCATAAACTGCAATTATATTATAGGAAACGCAGCATTAATTATTTTTATTTTTTGTTACATAAGGAAATTGCGATAAAATAAAATAAAATTCTACGCTTTTACCAAGACTTATTTTTAGAAACTTATTTTCGATCAAAAAATAGTGATGTAACAAACAATTTTTTTTGATTGGAAGAAAACGTAAGGACATGACGCAATCAGTAACACAGCTAAAAGCAACTCCGTGGCAGTAGACAACTCGCTTGTCCAGTGCCATTTCACTTGAATAAGACCTAACGAGCTCTGACGCTTTAGACGCATTAGAATTCTCAAATAGTGATCATTACCTTCAATAGGGTCCTAATGATCGCTTCGGAATCTCAATCAATTGCTCGAAAATACAATCAGAATTGATTAAAGTGAGATTATTTGACCCATTTAGCACTAGCCTGCTCTTAGAATATTTGGTAATACGATATCTATAAATTTAAGGTATCCGACTACGTTCAAATCACTGGTTATCGACCACATTTTTATGATTTGGCGACATTGGTGATTTTTTCATTGTTATTTCATGTTGTTCAGACTTTCCTCTTTCCAAAACAGTTTATCTTTTATAGGAAAAGGAAGAACTGACATTTAATGCACGGAATTTTAAGCAAAATATATTTTTCAACTAAATTTGTCTTCAATTTTCTCTTAAATCTATAACTTTCATTAAAAAATTTCACCATTAAAATAGTATGTCAAAAACTAATAGAGGTATTTACATAAAAGTTTCAGCGTGTGTCTTAAATAATATGGGCAATGAAATGTAACGAAAATTTTATTGTTGGTGAAATACATTTTCATTTATGGGTGTTTTTAGAAAAATTAAGCTGTGAATTTATGGGAAAAATGCATATATACGTATAATTTTATACACAATTTCTTTTCATCTCAAGATGTTTCTTACATTTTGGTTCATTTTAATTCATCATTGTATTCTATAACTTGTGTGAAAAGAAAAATTGGATTGCTGAATTACCATTTTATGTAGAGTGGAAATCGTTTTGATTAAATTTCATTAAAATTTACTGCACATTTTCCTATTTCTCAAAATATATATTTCCAAATATTTTTTCTGCATTCATAGAATTTTTTATAATTAATGATACATCTAAAAACCACAGTTGCAAATAGTATTTGAAAAATTCCTTTTTCCAAACATTTTTCTTCGAACGTAGTCGGATACCTTTGATGTTTGAATTGTATAAGGCTCCAGTCTTGTATTGAGCAGTTAAATTCGTCAGTTTTTTTTTATAATGTATTGTGGTGATATCTTAATAAGACAGATAACATCTACGCGACATGAGCATGTTTTCGCCCTGTGGTTATGTTATCACGCTTCAGACCCAAAGGTCCCGGGTTCTATTCTGAGCCAACATCACTTCTTGCAATGGTGACCTCGAACAATGAACCTTCAACCTTCTGCAACTGATGTGGCGCCATCTACCCGCAACTAAAGTTGTCAGACTCACTTGACGCAACAATTCACGCAAGCTCGCCATAATGCTTGGAGTAACTAAAAAAGCTCTCCTCTCGCCAAACAAAGATGGGTACGGCGCATTAGACACAACAGCTGCACACAGCAACCTCTCACTCAACAATCCAATTCATCACTACTCAACAACAACGCATATCGTTCGTCAAACTCACTGGAGGGTGAGTCTGTGGTGATATCTTAATAAGACAGATAACATCTACGAGACATGAACATGCTTTTGTCCCATGGTTATGTTACTGGCTTTCAGACCCAAAGATTCCAAGCCAACATCATTTCGACAGTATCATTATTGATTTAATGAGTGAAAAACAAGCATACCATGTATAGAATTTCCAAGACTTTTTACTTTATTTTACAAAAATAAATTATTAACATAATTAATTCTGGTAGGATTGGCTTTTTTTCTTTAAAAATCGAGTTAAAATACAAGATTCCAGAACTTTCTCGCATACTCTAATAAATTTGTCTTGACAGAGAATGCCTTACATGGCGCTGATGTATAAAATTTACGAAATATAAACTTTTGGCGTGGGTTTAGTATTTTTAACTGAATCTATCTTGTCATTTTTGGCGAGTTATTTGGCTGTTAATTCATGACTTAACTTTAGTTTAGTTATATTAAGGACCTGTTTTAAAGCAACACTGAATTTATTTAGGGATTGACCTTGTAATTCGGAACCACAGTCAGGTGACAAGGACCGCACCTGAGCTGGCACCCCCTCTCAAAACTTCCACACCATTGCAGCGGGAGAATGTTTCACACTCTAAGGATTTGTCGTGCACAAGATCCGTTTACATGACGGTGGACTCAGGTCTCGAACCTGAAGCAGTCCGGATCCGAAACCTCCTTATCATCAGGCTACAGTGGTCCTCAAAAATGGCCAATGTTTCAGACACTAGTAGAAAATCCCAGAATGAATCGCTATTTTAATCATATTATAATTTTTATTGAATATTTTAGAATTTTCCTTCCCATGATATTCATTTTGGTCTATTTTTTCATAGTAATGTTTTCAACTATTCTCACAATTTTTCTTCCAATGTCAGATTTTTTTTATTTAAATAGATGTTTCTTCTTTATAGACTTTAATATATTTCCTAATACATTAATTTAACTATTAAAGAATGCTGAGATAATCAAAACAGTCAAAAGCAAACGGTCAGGCCTTCCCCCCAGAAAATAATACTTCTTCACGGCAATACCCGCCCACACGTTTCTCATTAAATTCAGACAGCTTTTAAAACAATTCCGTTGGAACATCCACCGTACAGGCCGGATTTATCACCCTGTGATTTCCTCATCTTCGGGCATTTAAGAGAGCATTTGGCACGTTTCGCTTTGGATCGGTTCAGTAAAGTTTGTGTTGAAACCCCCACTGCAATATCTTTTGATATATACAATATTTTTTCAGTAAGTTGATAATGAGTGAATTCGTGAAATCATATTTCCTCAAAAGACTACCTGCAAAATGAAATAAAGTTACGCTGATAGTTTAGTTTTTAATGATACTATAATCTCATGAGAGTCGATTCCATTAAAAAATTCATTTACGTAGTAAACATTGCAGTTATAAAACTATTAAAATAACAAGGCGTTAATGCTGCATGTCACGATTTTGGTTCTTTAAAATATTGTTTTGAAAATAATTATAAATATCGTTAGTTATGCAAACGTTTTAGTTGAAAATAAACCGAAAACAATATTCTCGTTTAACCAGCTAGCAGCTAATTTCAATTAGTAATAAATATCGTTAGTCGCAAGGGTTTTAGTTGAAATTGAACCGAAAACAATATTCTCGGCAAACCAGTTGGCAGCTGGTTTAAAATAATTTAAATATCGTTTGGCGCCCATATTATTTTAGTTGAAATTAAATCGAAAATAATATTCTCAACAAACCAGCTAGCAGCTAGTTTCAAATAATTATAACTATCGGTTGGCGAAAGGGTTTTAGTTGAAATTAATCCGAAAACAATATTTTCGACGAACCAGCTGGCAGCTGGTTTTAAATAAAAATCGTTTGCTTCACACCAGTTCGTGACATCATTTCTCTAAAGATATAATTTACAAACACATATAAAAACAAATAGAAACAACCTTGACGGCACCATTTTCCTTTCCAACAATTGATTCCACAACGATGTTTTAAGCAATTTAACAAATTAGCACGTTTTGAAACAAAGAAACTAAATCGATACACTTCCAAATTTACATCGTAAGCTGTAATTTTATTACAAGCAGCTCTGAACAGAGATCAGCAGTTTCTCCTCTAGAAAACAACAACCACGCAAATAGTGTGTTCCATCTCGAGCATAAAGGAGGACATACGATGATCTGCAGACGATAATTACTCTGAGACACCGACGCGGGGTCCTGTGTAGCGGGTCAAGTTAGAAACGAATTGGAGGTGACAGATTCGGAAGATGCTAGGAGAACTCGGATAATTAATACTAAGGACTTCCCCGAATAATTGCACCAGGTCGAGTAGAGTTGTTTTCCTTCCTATCGTTTGGCAAATTTCTCCATTTATATTCAGGAGGTGTTTTATTTGTTTGTCGGTGGGGAATGTCCAATAAAATGGGGAGAAAAAACAAGCTTTTTTATTCAAAACACGTCTTTTTTTCTCTTTAAAAGTGTCACGTAGCTAAATAACAAGAGTTTTGAACCGAAATAGAGAATTTTTATGAGAGATTCTTTAAGGTTTCCCCTTTTTTATTTGAAATTCTTGTTGTTTTAGTAACTGTAGTAATGCCGCTTATGAAATGTTTTTTTTTTTTCAGGCTATCAGCGATAAAAGTTTAAAAACATTGAAATATATTTTTAAGTCTTGGATTACGATTGAAATACCATTGATTTTATTTCTTAGATAAAAAAAACTAAAGTCGACCCTATGTGAAGGATTCTATTATTGTAGACTAATTGCGAATTTTTAAAAGTTGGAGAGGATTCTACTCTTACTGTAGACTAATAGAGAATTTTGAAAAGTTGGAGAAGATTCTATTTTTATTGTGGACTAATAGCGAATTTTTTAAAGTTGGAGAGAATTTTGGTCTTATTGTAGACTGATAGTGAATGTTTAATGTTGGAGAGGATTCTACTCTTATTATAGACCAACAGTGATTTTTTAAAAGTTGGAGAGGATTCTGGTCTTATTATAGACTGATCGCGAATTTTTTGACGTTGAAGAAGATTCTACTCTTATTGTAGACTGATAGCAAATTTTTGAAAATTGGAGAGGATTCTGCTCTTATTGTAGACTGATAGCAAATTTTTGAAAATTGGAGAGG